>OX375866.1:99837105-100134874 GCA_947359475.1 Heligmosomoides polygyrus bakeri
GTGTCCTTACGAATGACACTGGTATACTCAGTATAATCAGTGCGAATGACACAGTATGTCTCAGTCACCACTCGACTACTAACGGCAGCGGTAGCGACGTCGCTCCGCTTCAACGGTGGATCAGCGGGTGAGTTTGTTTTTCATGCATTGGGTTTTTCATTTTGGCACCTAGGACGATGTCGGAAGGGGGGGGGGGGGTAAGGCGCTTGGTCGGGTAAGTAACAAATCTAAAGTCTTGAACCACTTTTAGGCCTCTGAAGACGACGAACAGGTCGAAACGTTAGGCCGCTCAATAAAACTGATCCACCTAACCTCGTTTGGCACAGCAGTATTGATAGACTAAGAAAAATGCCGAGGTTTTACGAAGAGAGAACTTGGAGATAACAAGTTGAATTTCGTTTTAAAGCGCAGCAAAGCAGCAACAATAAGGTGCACTAAAAGACCGGATTGCGCCTTGCACTCGAAAAGCTCGTCGCAATTTTTATTTGATTGATAGCGTAAATGCTGTTTACATGGATCAAAGAGCTATGTGCGTTCTTAACAATTGTACTTGTTGCATTGTCTGCAGGTATGTATAAATCGACATACAAATATAGTCAACATATACATACAATAATCTACACAAGCAATCTAAAATTTCAAACAAAGTGTTCACTTATTGGGCAACTGAATTGCAAGTTTAAAGAAATCAAACCGAAATTTTCCCCGAACAAAAAAAAAACTGCAAACAATGCAACAAGTACAATTGTTTAGAGTACATACTTCGTTGTTCCATATAAACAGCATTTGCACTGCCAATCAAACAGGAGTCGCGACGAGCAATTCGAGTGCATGGCGCCATCTGGTGTTTTAGTGCACTACATGGTTGCTGCTTTGCTGCGCTTTAAAACAAAATTTAATTTGTTATTTTCTCCAAAAGTAAAAGTTTAATAAAAATGTCACAATCACTTGGGCAGCTAAAGTAAAAAAAATTTCAGAAAAAGTTATTCTAAATTTGCCTTGAACAAATTTTTTTCTAACCATCGTATTGAGTCTGTAGTTCAACCTATATCAAAGTTGCTTCAATTCGGAAGAGTTCTCTCTGATTTCAAAAGTCTTAGTTCAGCTTAGAAGAGTGTCCAATTTGGTTTGAAAAGTGTCCAATTCGACCTGAAAATGGTATACAAGTTAGGGCACTCAGCGGGCTGGTACCCGTTCGGGCCTGCTCATACTTCGCGACAAGAGCGACTTGTCGCCCGTGCAAAACATGCATATTGATTAAAACCGAGCGCGCGCTGCCGAAAAGTGTTCACACTCGAGCTCCGGTGCTGTCGCTCCAGTCGCTCTTGTCGTCTGTTCATGTTTGCCGGCTCTGCGCACGCCACGCGCGCTGCGCTCTTGTCGCTCCCGGCGCCCGTGCTAAACATGCAAATCGATTAAAACCGAACGCGCAGCCGCTCCAGCTCTGCAATTGCTGCTGTCGTGAAGTATGAACAGGCCCTTCCGAGATTGCACATGGTCGTGGAACACTCACATGAACACGGTTTCTGTGCTTAGAACTAGCTAGGAAAGGGCAGGAACTCTCGGGCCTGGCCGATCTAACCTACCCGTTTTAAGATATTTTACCGGTGTGCGTCGGGCACCAGTCCGCTTAATTCTTATACTAGGTTGGAAGCCAAGTTGTCGCCGTTTTTTAAACATTTTATTCTGAATTTCGCTCAAAATTGTTTGCTTAATGTTGTGTACCATTCGATAGAGAAAGAGAGAATCTTTTGCTGTACCAGGAAGTATATTTTGCTTTTTTCCCATTTCGATTTTTGTCAATTTTTAAGTGATTAGGGTGGAAAGTCAAAAAATGATACCACGCTCCACCGACAGCTCTTTCTCTGTGTTGGCGTTTGATTTTTTTGCACATCTTTATAAGCCATTCAAAAGGTGATGGTTTGCGTTACAAGAACGTATGTTGGTTTTTTTCGTTCATTTTGATTTTCATTAATTTCCAGCGCTTTAAAGTGGAGTGTCTGAAAAACATAAATTATTTTTACCAACGGGTCCTACTCTTTCGTTATTTTTTTTTGCCACAGTTATATGTCGTTTGAAAGAGAATACTTTGTCATGTCAACGTGTTTGTTGCGTCATTCATTCACGCTGATTTTTGTCAATTTTAACGGAGTGCTAGAAAAGAGAAAAATAACCTTTGAAATGATAAAAATTTATGATTAATTTAATTTAATTTAATCCTTCTGTGCACTCCACTTTAATGCCCTGGAAATTAGTAAAAATCAAAATGAACGAAAAAATCAAACACACGTTTTTGTAGAGCAAATCATCCTCCTTCGAATGGTTTATGACGTTGTGCAAAAAAATAGCAGAGAGAAAGAGCGGTGCAAAGGACATTTTTTGGAGTTTCTAATGTAATGACCTAAACACTTATAAAAATTCAAATGGGAAAAGATGAAACATACCTTCTGATAGAACAAATCGTTCTCTTTCGAACGGTGTGTAACACTATGCAAATAACTTCCAGCGAAATTTAGAATAGACCGTAAAAGACACGGCGGGGATTTAGTTTCCAACCTAATACATTTTGTGTGCCTCCGCTTGGAGCGGGCAAATGGTTCGGAGTATTTCCAGTTGTTTTATCAGGTCCCGGAAAATTAGTAATTCAGTGAATTCCAGTGTTTTAGAGATGCCGAGTAAATGGATACGGCAACTTCGATTTTCATTGACGAAAATTCCCTAGTTCTTCTCAGCCTTGATAGTTCAGTGGGTTTTCAGTGGAATGAGTCAGATAGGGAGGTAGAAGGATAGCTCTGGACCAAGCGCACAGATGAGGAGCGAGCCTGACCTGTCAGTGCGACGGGATGCCCGCCTCCTCGACCTCTTCTACAACGAGCGCCAGCGACCTAACACAGGCCTCCTGTCCCTCGCCACTTTATGGTTAGGATAAAGGCGAAAGGTTTACGGTGAAGCGTAGCTGTAAAGGTCCACAAATCAGTTACATAAGGGATACGTCGTCGCTCATTTAAGTTCCATTTGATCTCACGAAAGGACTGATGTATTTGTTTGCTATGACGCAGCCGATAGGTTAGGAGCGGATTCTACCTTCTTCTTTCATTTTCTTACATGCAGATAAGGTACATGCCAACTGATCATTTCGGTTATAAAGGCTGGATACGCCACAAATACTAGGTTGCTGCGAGACAAATGCAGGTTTTTTGCTTCTTTGGTTTCAACACTTTTAAATAAAATGTCCAGATGTCCAGAGTCCCTAAGGATTGAAGAACGCCATTCTTTATAGACGATTCACAGCTTCGACAGCCAGGCTCCTTTGACGCGCAAGGTAAAAATATCAAAGATGTGGTGAGAGAGGAATAACTCACTCATTAAAAGCCGTGAGAGGGATATTTAGTTGCGATCAAAATTTTTGCCGCAATCGGGACTCGAACCCGTGCCCTCTGCTTCTCGGATCGGATGCTGTATTCCTTACGCTACCGACGCTGTTTGATGAAGCGTTATGTTTGCAAATAAACATCAATTTAACATCTTCAACAACCTCTACACAACAGCCGCTCTAGACTTCGACAAATATGTAAAACTATTTAGATGCTTTTTTACGGGTAATTAAACCCGAGGAATGGTAGCGCAGGCGGAGGAGACGCCTGCTGTCGCGGGCACTTCGATTCAAGGTTCGGATCCCGCCCAGGCCAACCAAGCCTTCCATCCCTCCGGGGTCAGTGAATTGGTACCAGGTGGGTCTAGGAAGGATAAAGCGCTGACTTGTTTATCGGCTGGCCACCGCAAGACATAGTATGGCCAAATAGCCTTCAAATCGCCTCCACAATATCCCATAGAAGTTAGAAAACGTGGAGCACCCCAAAAGGGACTGAGCAAAGCCGTCATTTATCCTTATCTTTTATACGCTCAGGGAGATTCTTCACCTAGTAGTCTGGAACTAAACTTATTCGGATCGGCACAGCGTGGTAAAATCTGTGCGACGGATACGAAGAGCATATATCATTTCACAAAGATTTGCAAAAGTTTGAAAATTTACAGAGTTGCATATAATTAGCATTATAAATATGGAAGGCCTGACGACATCGATTTTTAATTTTTTTCATCTACAGAGGCAGAGGTAGTACAGTTGGTAGTAGACTGGATGCGACGCCGATCCGGATAACTCGGATCCACTATTTTTTTCAAAACCAGGACAAAAAAATTGTGGGAGCAACAGGATTTTTGAAACTCCCCGGAGCTTAGAGATTCAAAAATATTTAGAGGTTATATTCACTGGATCGGGTTTTCGGATAATCCAGATAACCGATTTTGATAAGAACTCTGATGTCCTATCCGATTCGGATAACCGGTGTGAGATCCGAAGACAAATCAATTGTTTGGGTCATCCGAAAATCCTTATTGTTAAGGCTATTCAGGCCCCAATCATCCGAAGATCTGGGCTCTTCAGAAATGCAATTGCTCGATTATTCCTTTTAACCTTTTTTTTAACCGAAGGAAATGACGTATTCAAATTATCCGAATCAGCGTCGGATACAATGTCTAGTTGGTAGGACGTCTTAACCCCGTCTTACCTAACTGTAAAAGCAGAGCTGAAATGTTCGATGAATTTCTCCCTAGCAAAATGGACGGGAATTGTTCTAAATTCATGAATCGACCCCGAATGCACATCAGTAAGACGATGGTGTGTGCAGAAGTAATGGAGAAATGTGAAGCACCACACGAGAGTGTAAGGTTCAACTGGCACAATGAGCACCAGGTCCACGGAACGTTACAGCGGTGCCTCGTCGTGCGAGGGTGACGAGCAAACAGATCGGTGTGGTGGACGTAAAGTGGTGTGCGTGGCGTAGACGGAAGTGCTCTTCAGAACAATACTATGCAAAGTACATTTCCTTCTCGTAGATGGATATGAACTTTCTGTTGGCTCCGCGAAAAAATAGCGTATTTTATTTATTTATTTATTTTCCACGTTAACTTAATAATGTGCCAAACAACACATCATTAACACAACACAACAGCGCCATGCAAGAATTGCAGTATGGCTAAAAGAAGCACAACAAAACATTTACTTAAATTCCTACAGTAAATGGAGATTGATTAGTCAGTGTGTAAGTATCGGGAGATGCTTTTTCTTTCTCCAATCATTTCTCTATTTATTTCTACTTTTTTGAGAAAGAGGAAATCGAAAAGAAGAAATATAAGCCTTACTTTGAAACTAAAAAATTACTGAAAAGATACAATAGTGCATCTCTCATCAGTCACTTATTCACTGATAAGAGAAGCACTATTGCCTGTATTTCTGTCAACTTTGTGAGAAAACTCATCGGTTCACAGGAAACGGGGCCCGTGCGCGTGAAAAAAGCTCCAGAATGTCCGTCTACCACACCAGTGTCAAGATTGGCCACATCCTGGGGCCGGATTCATCAACGACTTACAGAGATTTGACGCAGAAATTACAGCCGAAATTCCTGATAACGCCAACATTTCACCATATCGCCTGTTGATAAGCCGCGTTAATTCGTGTTTTTTTTTCAGCAATTTCAGCTGTAATTTCTCCGTTGAATCTATGTAAGTCATTGAGGAATCCGGCCCCTGGAGTTCCTCCCCTTGCTTGTTCTGAGGAAACAGAACCCAACCAAAAGTATTCATTTTGATCTCATGGGCCCGCTTCCCTATAAATACCGAATTCTCAAAAGACGTCACTTTTCTGCTAAGATTGGTACGAAGTCTGGCGAGAAAAAAAATTCAGGAAGTGGAAGATCAAATTTTTCCCGATATAAACAAATACTGAAGAATTGCTATTCACTTACGTAGAGCAAATCTGTCAAATCAAGCACTTAGAAAAGGAATAGGAAAGCGTTGTCGCAAACTATACGCCTTGACAATTTTCATAGAAACTTCTCGAAGTTCTGTTGTCGATCCCTTTTTATAGACTCTCTCAATTTGGACTGAGGGACTGAGGTAGCGCAGATGGAGGAGGCGCCGGCTGTCTTGCGCCCGATACCTGGTTCTTGGTTCGGATTTCTCACCCAGGTCAACCAAACCTTCCAGCCTCGGGAGTCGCTAAATTGGCACCACAATTGGGAAGGATGAGGCTCTGAATTGCTCATCAGCTGGCTAGACATGGTATAGGCCAAATACGCATTCAAATCGCCTCCACGACATCTCGCAGAAGTAGAATGCGTGGCACATTCTAAAAGGATTTGAGTAACACCGTCCTTTGTCCTTATCCTTACCCTCAGTTTGGACTACATATATGTTCCACAAGAGGACTACAGAAGAAGATAGGCTTTCAGAGAGAGGTCCTGTCGAATTCAAAAAGCTGTTCAGCATTCAGAAATAGTACTTTTTCCACGTGAAACAAGGAAGAGGTTGGAGGGCTGTTGTGCGGGTGCCAATGTTTATATAGAGCTCTCATCGGCCAAGGTCGACCAGCTGTGGTTGACCTCACGCTGGTTGTTCGTGATGGTGTCTGCTCCAGTGTCGAGAAGTGGGTCACGGACGTCGAAGTTGAATGGACGCCGGTTCTCCATGAAAACGACCGTCACCCATTGATGCAAACGCGGGAATGACCTTCACCGGGTAATTGCATCCGTCGTGGTCGCGTTTTACGTCTAAAGGCTCAGCGAGACGCCATCTATTTGGCTTCGACGGGTCATTGGTCAGTGTGGTTGGGGCCTATAAAAGTCTCCAAGTGCAGCAGCCAGACGGCAAGAAATGGAACGGTCTATTGCAGTGTTGCATCTATAGGTTGTTGCAAAAGTAATTGCCGAAACGGAGGTGATAGATCAGAAGGTCATAATTCGACTCATAAAGGATAATGCGAATTGCAGTGTGGAAACCTTATCACCTTACAGTTGAAGTAATCTGTTTTATTATATTGCTTTGTATATAACGTTCTTTCTATAATATTAACTGTTAGGTCTAAAGATTGGATTCGGTAGAATTCTCCTGTATTTTG
Organism: Heligmosomoides polygyrus bakeri; assembly: GCA_947359475.1. Classification (NCBI taxonomy): domain Eukaryota; kingdom Metazoa; phylum Nematoda; class Chromadorea; order Rhabditida; family Heligmosomidae; genus Heligmosomoides; species Heligmosomoides polygyrus. The sequence goes on from OX375866.1 coordinate 99,844,061, forward strand.
TTTTTATAGGCATTGGCACAGTAGTTTCTACATAGACGTTACTCAGCCCCTTTTGGGATGCTCCACACATCCTACTTCTACGAGATATCGTGGAGGCGATTTGAATGCGTATTTGGGCAGCCGATGAACAGGTCAGCGCTTTGTCCTTCCCACACAAGTCTGGACCAATCCATCGACCCCGAAGGGATGGAAGGCATGACTGGCCTGGGCGGAAAATCCGAACCAGGAACCTGGTATCGGGTGCACGCTGCACCTCCTCCGTCTATGCTACACGTACTGGATGTAAAAATATACAAAACAATTAGGAGAAGACTAGGACGCTCACTCCTTTCAAGCGGTTCCTGACAACATAGGCCGCTGGGCTAAGTAGTGGGATCTCCTACGGAGAATTCCTCTTGCTTGACTAATGGGGCGAATAACACGGAAAGATTACCCGTGTATAAGTTACGAGACTTTGGTCTAGAGACAAGGAATTGAAAAATGGTGATGAGGCCCCGTCTATACTTCGACGCCGAGCGACACGACGCCACGTATGGCGTCCATATTGATTGAGCGACGCGATCGATCAATTCGGCCACATTGCATGTCGTCGCGTCGCTCGGCTTCGGAAGTATAAACGGGGCCTTGGACACATTTAGAAAAGATAAGATGCCTTTAGCCCTCTGTCTATGCAAAAATGCTTGGCTAGCCGATGAACACCTCACAAGGTGGTTTTCTTTGAGTGCGATGGGTTTTTTTATGAGAACGTTTCCTGAATAATTGCATTCAAAAGAGGCTCATTGATATAAAAGCCCAGCAGCAAAGAGAGTCGTTCACAGGCTGAAGCACCGTCTCAATTCACATAATAAATAGAATGGCCCACTTCGATGGTAATTCATGTAAGAAGCTCATCGGCGAAATGTCCGGTCCCAACTACACCGTCATGGCAAAATTTCTGAAGTGCCAGTAATTTTAGAGCATGTCCACTGAAGGAAGTTCTCGTACAAGAGATTGACAAGCGCACATGGACAGTGCCAGAATAGCTCACTTCTATGGTAATTCATGATCATAAAGAAGCTCATCGGCCAAACGTCTGGTCCTCTCGGAATTCTGCATCACATTGAAACCTTGCTTTCCTCTACCTTGTTAACGCATACCATTTCTAGCTCGAGCAGGCAATTTTCTGGACAAAATAAACGTCATTATAATAAGAAACAAAGTCTTTGGTTCCATTCTAAAAATCTAAACGTTCTTAAGAACCTCTTTAAAAACCACAAAAACTTGATATTCAAGATTTAGCTAAAGGATTTTTATAGTGCTCGAGTGATTAAATTGCAGAAATGCTTTCCAGCCCTTCCTAGAATGCGAAAAAGAAAACAATTCTTGATATGCTGTGTGAAGGGGTTGCGTCATACACTCGTTAAGGACGTCGCGATGGTCCCTGATTGATAGCATACGTAGATTGCCTGCAGGTAAAGCACGGGAGATATGCGAGTTTTTTTTTGCGGTTTTATAAGCTGAACCATAGATTTAGCAACAATGCGACGTATATGGATGAATCGCCAACCACTGATTGAATGATGTCATTCTTCTGTCCGGCCTACTAGTACCCAGTGGAACAATGGGTTCTTTTCGTAGCGTTGTTTCTAAGTCATTCCTTCACCATTACAGTAGACGAATTAGTAAGTTTGATAGTCGCATGGAGTCTGTGAATTGTTTTTTTTTTCATACGGTCTGTTCTTTTCTTTTCTCACTAATGTTGGGGTCACTATGTCTCCTGCTCTCACCTATGAGCTTTGGCAGCATTCAGAATCTTTGAGCAAAGGATTTATCCCCTTTTTTCCACACCTAGTTTTCTATGCACCTACTTCGTTAGGTGTTTTTTAATGTTTTGTTCATTAATGTTCTTCGTCTCTATCTCCTTATCTAGATATATCACTTTAAGTGCGGTTGAACCTCTTCAGATGCTATGGAAGCATCGCCTCAGTAAGACCGGCTATAGGACCGGACGCCCGGGTGTTTCCACTTTGTCAAGGATGCTCGAAAGTGACCTCTTCACTCACTGTAAGTGACACCATAGTTATACTGAATGCCAGCACCTGCTCCTTTGATACCGATATAAATTTTTATTAATTTTAACCAACCTCATTTTTTGAAACATCTCGACACAATAAAACGCTCCACTATTACGCTTTTTGGGAAATATCTCTTTAATCCTTTGCACTGAGTGTTCTGAATAAACAGTAAAGGCGTTTCTCCCATTCTTTTGCAGTTCATAGTGTTATCCAAGGTGCTCGCGATTTCGTTGGTGTTCATCCTTTTAAACTAAGCATTGTTATCGTCACTATTTTTCGTTTGTTTGTTTGGTTTTTTATGGCGCACTTCAGGTGCAGCAATAAATTAATAAATAAATATGTTCATTATTCTTGGCGCTAATCAAACAATGAAAGCAGCGCTTTAGAAAATCATGCGCAGCAGTGGCACAGTGCAATCTTCGTAACCAGACATTTCACAGAAAATATCGGAACCTTGCGAAGTAAGCAGTTCGCATGTGGACGGTCAGACTAGACACAGGGTTAACACATAGACCCTTCGTACGAGCAACGCCTATCTCAACTTGGCGTCGATTCCTCAGAATTCAGAAGAAAAATTACGTATCTTGCAACAATATACAAATTGACTACAAATAAGATCAGTCTTAGCATCTCTGATCTGTTTGAAATTTCTGGGAGAATTGGCATTAACAGGGAACATCCATATCGAATAAGACCTGATAAATCAAATACGACTCAGTACAAAAAACTCGTTCCTCGTAGGAAGTGTAACTCATGGAACAGTTCAAACAACGACCTTTTCATACACAGAAACCCCAATGCATTCCAGACTCATCACTCCAGATATTTAAATAAATTTTCTAGTTAGCGTAGCAATCTTCTACAAAACCACTATCATAAACAATCCTAAGTCACATGCCTTTCACAACTATAATTTAAGAAATTTTGTTATAGCATTTTGCTATATCGAAGTGCTGGTTACTGTAATCATAACATTGAGGCTTCTATGCACGGCTTCTAATATATCTCCATGTTCGAATGGGTGAAGATCGACACCCTATATATATGTATATATATATGTATATATATAGTATATATATATATATTATTGGATCTCTTATCACAAGCCAAGAACTATTCGCCATATCTTATCATCAACTATGGTTATATTATATAGATCTCTTATCACAAACCAAGAACTATGCGCCATATCTCCTCAACAACTATGGTGGTGCGGATCTCTTATCCAAGCCAAGAACTACATCAAGCCAATAACTATGCCTAACTTCGTCACCATCTGTACTGTCAACTGTAATTGGCATAATAAATGCAAATGTAAACGTAATGCAGACTCGATGAACAGGAATAGCGTTCTATCATTTGTTCAGGGCTTTCAGGAAGAAGTCCGAACAATGCGTTGATGGGCGTCCTGGTCTAGCATGCTAACCGGACAGCAGAAGGTGCGTGTTCGAACCCCGTCTGGTGCAAATAATTTTGATCGTAGTAGAACATCACATATAACCACTTCCACCACCCGCTTCAGGCTTGTTTAGAAGGAGATCAGGATAAAGTCCGAGGCTCACCCTATTTAGGGCTAGAAATAAGCAGATTGAAACAGGAATTTTGCCAAATTAAATTTTGCGAATTCAAATGCAGTGGCAGTGTGTGGGTGACAATTTCAACAGTATTGGAAACATTTTCAAGCAGGTAACGTAACGTAGGATTTGAAAGCCTTCTTAGAAAATCCGATGTTAAAAGTGAAATGCTGAAGAAGGTAAGCGATGCAAATTTGTCGAGGGGATGGAGAGAAAAGAGTGAACAACTTGATGAGAAGGTTTTACCAATTGCAACACACTGATGTAAATTGAAGGTCGTCATGACAGGGTAGCTGCACCATCATCGTTGCGATAAAATAAGTTGGATCTATCCTAGTCGGGTGGGTTCCACAAAATTAAAAATTATGTAACAAATTGACTTGACTAAAATTAAAAATTAAGAATAATGTAACAAAAAAATAAAATTAAAATTAAAAAATTAATCAAAATTAAGAATTATGCAACAAATTGACTATATAAAAAATTAAGGACAATAAAAAATTGAACATATCAAAAACAAAAGTTAATTATAAATAAAAGGTAAAAACTGAAATTATAAAAATAAATAAAAATTATTAAACAAATGAATAAATAAATTTTAATAGAATGTATATATATGAGTATGTGTATATGTATATATATATATGTGTATATATATATATATAAATACCATTAGGTTAATAGTTAGTACCAATATGTTAACGGTTCTATAATGTAGCACAATCATATTAAAACATAAGTGTTACCTGTATTTTTCATTTGTAAAAATAAACAATAAACAAAATAAACAATAATATGATAATTATCTAAATAATTTTACTTTTTACGTGTAAATTTTTACCTAAATTTGTTGAGACTTATCGAGCGGCTCCTAAAGAACAAGATAGGACCTAAACTAGAAAAATTCAGGAAGATAAAAAACGAAAAAATTACATGTGTTTTTGCAGCGGTTGTAAGCAGGCAAAGTTTATGCCCTCCTCCCCATGTTAGATTCTGGTTATAACATGTCAGGCGGTGGACAGCATGCGGCATGTTTCCATTGCGTCGTTCTTTGCCCACCGAGACGGTTGTAGAACCGCGGCGATTTTATTTTTGTTTGGCCGTTCGTTTTTGTTTCTTTTAGAGCCTATCGTGTTCTCTAGACCAGCTTGGTAAGTCTCAAGTCAATTTGCTACATAATTTTTAATTTTGTGGACTCCTCTTCCCCCCCCCCCCCCCGACTAACCAGGATACTATCTCAACGGTAGGTCGGAACGGCGCAAATGTTGTATATGGGCAGAACCGCCTCTCTCTGGGAAGTAACAAACTGCAGGTATCTCGACCCCAATACAACTCTGCGCAGAGTTAGGGGCGACGGAAGTCGCGGGTTGGCGCTCTGTTGATTCACGTGCTCCACAGCTGACGGGCGCGCGCGGGATGAGGGCTCGTATCGCGGCTAAACGCAGTGCATAGGTGGCGTAGTAGGGAAGAGCGCGGGCTCGTAAACGCGAGGTCGGGGGTTTGGATCCCGCAGACTGCGTTCCTTTGGCACTTTTGCAAAATCCATGTTTATCATATAGGTAATCTACCTAGGGGTATTATAGGTTGTTATAGAGCATGTTTACATATAACATATGCTTCAAACTACAGATTAGCTAAAATGTTCACTTCTGTGTGTCACTTATTTTAAGCCTATTTTGTGTGAAGCTATAGTTATGTAACGATAGATATTTTGTGGCACTAGTAAAAAGTTCCGACTCCACCGTCAAAAAAAAAAAAAATTTTCGCTGAAACTTTGTCTAGGGGGGTTATTTGGGGTGTTGATCACGAATCTGACATCCGTTTTGCACGATTCGGCTGAATAATATAGATACAGGATGGCACAGGATTACATTCTTAAAGTTTCTGCCGACGACGACAGGTAGAGACAGAATCGTGAAAAACGGATGTCAGATTCGTGATCAGCACCCCAAATAACCCCCCTAGACGAAGTTTCAGCGAAATCGGTGACTCTGCCTGGACCACCCTTGTTAACGTTATGGGTGGCCTCCCACTGCATCGTGAAAAACGGATGTCAGATTCGTGATCAGCACCCCAAATAACCCCCCTAGACGAAGTTTCAGCGAAATCGGTGACTCTGCCTGGACCACCCTTGTTAACGTTATGGGTGGCCTCCCACCGCACCGTGAAAGACGGATGTCAGATTCGTGATCAGCACCCCAAATAACCCCCCTAGACAAAGTTTCAGCGAAAAAATTTTTTTGACCGAAGTCTTGTCGGTGGAGTCGGAACTTTTTACTAGTGCCACCAAATATCTATCCCATCATTACATAACTACGGTCACACAAAATAGGCTTCAAACAAGTGACACACAGAAGTGAACATTTTAGCTAGTCTGTAGTTTGAACCATATGTTCTATGTAAACATGCTCCATAACACACCATACTGCCCCTAGGTGGATTACCTATATGATAAACATGGATTTTGAAAAAGTGCAAAACGAACGCAGTCTGCAGGATCCAAACCCTCGACCCCTCGTTCACGAGCCCGACCTCTCCCCTACTACGCCACATGTGCATTCCGTTTAGCCGCGATGCGAGTCCCCATCCCGCGCGCGCCCGTCAGCAGTGGAGCACGTGAATGAACAGAGCGCCAACCCGCGACTTCCGTCGCCCCTAACTCTGCGCAGAGTTGTATTGGGGTCGAGATACCTGCAGTTTGTTACTTCCCAGAGAGAGGCGGTTCTGCCCATATACAGGGTGGCCCATAAGTCCTGCAACAAAAACATAGGCGTATAAAAAGGCTAAGAATGCAACAAATTTGGTACACTTTTAAACCATGTTTGCCCATGGTTTGTAGATTATGGTGGAGCGGTATTATTCATAAGGGACCACTCCTGGATCGATAAGTGCCTTCAGATCGTGTGGGTTGCTTTGCAGCTCACGTCGCAGCCCCTCTTACGGAGTTTTACTTCTTATTCGTTCCAAAGAAGATATTGAACAATAGTTTTCCCAGGCTTTATAGAGCAGGACATTTTCTTAAAGATGGTCAATAAACAAAGATTGAAAATCTAAAGATTTAGGAATTTCACAGCTAGTCTTTAGCAGGTGCAATATTTTGCAGATGGACTCAAAACCGCTACCACGTCCTTTTCTTTTGCTGTTACAGGAATCGCTGTACCAGAATGTGCATTTTGCCTTTAAACAACGCGATTGAGTCTCTAATATATGGTGTTAGGTTTTCGTTCCGATCAAACGAAAATTTTTATTGATTTTCACTATTTTTACACAAAAACTTAGGGTGTGCGGGGAGATGTTTTGGAAAATCGTGTATGACAGAAACCTGCCATGCGTGGCCGTTGTTTTTATATCATCAGGTTCCCGCAAACGTAGTATTAAACGCACTATTATTTTAACCTTTCTGGGATCGCTCAACTTTGAGAAATTTTTCATCAAATGAGGCAGAGGCTGAATACCCATTTCGAACGACGCGCTCCAACTGCGCTTACAAATTTTTCCTTCTACTCTCTTCTCCTCATAGCTGAGTCTTCATCTCACTTGCGGACTTGTAGAGCTTTCCTTGTAGTTTCCTAGAAACTGCATACTGCTTAGTAATAGATTACGCACACGGCTGAATGTTGAATTTGTGCCAGCTGGTTGCTGCATCGTGTATGATCATAAAATTAATAGCGTTCTTCTGTTGTAGTTCAGATCCGTTCATCCAATGTCCACTCTTGAGAAGCCTCTGCACTGCCCTACACAGTACCATCATACCGTATGTTCAACAACCAATCTTCCGAAATTTAGTCACATCGGAACGGAAGCGTCCCACCACGGGCCAGAGAAGAATTTTCGGTAGTTTTACGAAAGAGCGCATTACTTTGTAATAAGAGCAGCTACAACCATGATACTTTCCAGAAGTATAGCACTAAGTATATGCTACATAACTGTTGGTATGCGGTTTTTTTGCAATTGGAAAAAGACAACCAATAAGGTCTCCTAATTTTGTTGCAGGACTTATGGGCCACCCTGTACAACATTTGCGCCGTTCCGACCTACCGTTGAGATAGTATCCTGGTAAGATAGATCCAATAAGTTTGACCATTTCCACGCCGAACTGCACACTTTTCAATTAAAAGAAAATTGGACACTTTTCAAAACTAACTTGTCGCTTTTTAAATCAACTTGAACGTCTTCCAAATTAAAACGAACGTTTTTTATGTTAAACTGGGGGACCCTCCAAAATTACTAAAATTACTCCTTGAAAAAAAATTATTCCTTGTCAAAGGAAAACTTTTTCTGATCTTCTTCAAAAATTTTCAAGATTTACCACCCCAAAACTGAATACACAAAACAGAATTTGGGAGAAATTCTTGTACGCGGCAGATAAAACCCAAAATTAGATTAGCCCAATAGATTTCATTAGTCTGAAGTCCACGACGCTGTGGGTATATGTGACGCAAGTATCTTACATGGCGACGAAACCGTACTTGCAGGGCTATTATTCACGATGGATCTTAATCCCTCAGCGGCTTCAATGATTTCGCCTTATCTTACGGATCAGCCTGTTTGCCTGCCCATATCAGCTTATCCCTCTTTGCAACATTCAGAGGTATTGTGTCCCATTTCAATCCCCGGGGTAAGGAATGCTCACCATAAATAAGCAGCCTCGCAGTTCCTGCTAACAAACATACAGATGCTGGTCCCGCTTCACCTCTTGAATTTAAACAGGATACAATACTGCGAAAAGAACAGTGTAGTAGTATTAGGGTGGTAACGAAATCTCGATAAGAATTTTTTGAAAAATCCTCAATTGTTCATTATTGATCGGTGGCCATGATCTACCATCCTACTATATACAAGCGAGAACGGTCGTTTGTATGTTTTTTTTTTGTGCACAGGAGTGGTGGAGGATTGTGTTGGGGGAAAGTGTGGGGATGGCGGGGGGGGGGGGGGGGGTGTTGTGGTGTGTCACCTACGTCGCCGATGTCACGCAAAGGGCGTCCGAGTTCCGAACATGTGTCATCGACGTCCTGAATGCGAGCGCCCGAGTTCAAAAGAGGCGTCATCGACGTCTTCAACAGGCGTCTGGGATCGGAAGACATGTCACCAATGTCGCGCAAAGGACGTACGGGTTGAGAAAAGGTGTCACCGACCTCGCGAAAGGCCTGTCCGGATTCAGGCGACGTGTTACCAGTGAAGGTGGGACCAGTAATGGGGAGCGGTAAAGGATGGTGGTCCAGTAAGGAGCGACCGGTAAAGGGTTGACCAATAAAGGGAGACCAGTGAAGAGGGGACCTGTAAAAGGGTAAAGGGTACCAGTGAAGGTGGGACCAGCAACGGGGACCGGTGAAGGGGGGGGAGGGTCCAGTGAAGGGGTACCGGTGAGGATGGATCCAGTAATGGGGAACCGTAAAGGATAGGAGGACCAGTGAAGAGGGGACCAGTAAATCAAGGTCAAATGAAGGTGAGAGCAGTAGTAGGGACCGCCTAAGAGGTGGTGGGGAACCAGTAAAGAGGAACCGGCCAAGGGGTTGACAACAAAGGGGGACCACTGAAGAAGAACCAGTAAAGGGGGACAGTGTCAAGCGTGGGGTTCGATTTTTGCCGAAAATTTACGACCCCCCCCCTCCCAGAGCGGATCTGGTACGACCCTACCCCCTTGTGTAGACCACCGTTTTATTTCCTATCCGCATTGATTTTTTAAAATTTTCTATGCAATTTTTGTACCCTTTAATAGGTCCTTCTTTCCAGATGCAGCGTCGACTGTATCAGATTAGCTCAAGAAAGAGGGCAATTGTTTGATTTAGTAATTTGTTAGAAAAAACGCTGATAAAGGATTTGTGTATGTAAACTTCTGATAATAATATCTTGTTTGTTTACAGTTGAAAATAAAGCACTTTTGAGAGCAGTTGTCGAATTAATCACAACGAGTTCAACTTTTCAGGCTTTCTGAGCATCCCGTGAACACGGAACATTTTTGTACGTGAAGGAGCAACATCTGCATTCGAAATGGTACTCTATACAATGCAGAGTGTTAATTGCTAAAGCTGACTTAAGTGCTTTATCCACAACATTTTTTAGACACTCTCGGAAGCTATGACGGAATGGCAACCGGAGGATGGACTTGTCACGGAACTAATTTTCTCTCTTCTGCTAGAAACAGCATCAGAAAGTGAAGTTGTACCCAATAAAATTTTCAGCCCTCGTTTGACACATGGCAATAAAACCTGTTTTTCTGAAACGATCCTTTGTATGAACAGACGCTCCGATTTGTGTCATTTGCCGAAAATTTTCGACACCGTTAATCACATGGAAGCACGGATCCTGCTTTTTAAAGCGTAGAATCCACACTTCTTATTGTTTTAAAAACTGTAAATTTTTCAGAGACGTTGAACAAACTCCGAAATATGGTAGGTTACGTGGAGCCATTGCGTTCGCCGATATCATCGATGGAGACTGAGGGTGGTTTTCTCGCGGAAAATTTTTCAATCTTCTCAAGGAAAGAACACGCGAGAGTGAAATTGTGCTTCATGGATTTTTAAGTCATGAGTATTACACAGTAAAAATCTGAGCTTCTTCGCAGCGATCTCCGATATGATTAGGGCTGATCGCATTTAAATTTTTCGCTTTTCAAGAAAAATTAATTAATTTTTACCTGATGCAGATCACCCACACAGTTGAAATCTTGCCACAAAAAGTGTCAAGTCTTGTTTAATGCACATTGTAAAAATCATGGTTTTCTGAAACGAATAGATTGTATCGACCTCTGATCGATATGGCACCGTCGTCATAGGAGCGACGAAATTCGACATTCGCAAAAATGACTATAACTCGGTAAGTTTTCCACAATTTCAGAATGCCAATAACTTTTTAAAAACTACAAGAAAAGCTATTTCATACGGTGTGAAAATCGGTTTTCAAAAACTAGATCTTCATAGGGGGCGGAGGACTTCGATTTTTGCGCGAAAAAATTGAAGTGATATTGAATAAGTAATCGTAACTCGGAAAGTTTTTCGAGTTTTACAAAAGCCAATAGCCATTTGGAAACTAGAGGAAAAGCGTTTTCGAACAATGTAGAAATTAGTTTTCAGCAGGGATTCATAGGGGGCGGTGGGGGTTCGATTTCTGGTCCATTGTTGCAGAAATACGTGCCAAAAATCGAACCCCCCTCGCCCCGTATGAAGACCCCTATTTTGAAAACCGGTTTCTATATGGAAAGAAAGCATCTTTTCTCTATTTTTCAAAAAGCAATTTGGATTTTTGAATTTCAAAAATTGAACCAAGTTATGATCAAATTTGTGAAGAACTGCTCGTAGACTCTGCACCGTCGACACTGGAGTGATTTCATAAAAATGATCATAACTCCGTTCGTTTTTCGAAATTCAAAAATCCCAATCGCTTTTTGAAAAGTAGAGAAAATATGCTAACTGACCATGCATAAATCGTCTTTCAAAATAGAGGTCTTCATAGGGGGCGAGGGGGGTTCGATTTCTGGTCGATTTTTGGCAAAAATCGACCTGAAATCGAACCCCCACCGCCCCCTATGAAGACCTCCCTGTTGAAAACAAATTTCTACATGTTTCGAAAACGCATTTCCTCTAGTTTTCGAAAGGCAATTGGAATTTTTGAATTCTAAAAAACGAACCGAGTTATGGACATTTTTTGTGAAATCACTCCAATGACTCCGGTGATGGGCCGACCAACTCCTCTGGTTACGGCTTCACAAAATTGATCATAACTCGGTTCATTTTTTGAAATCTAAAACCCAATTGCTTTTTGAAAATTGGAGGAAAAGCGTTTTCGAACAATGTAGAAATTAGTTTTCAGCAGGGAGGTCTTCATAGGGGGCGATGGGGGTTCGATTTCTGGTCCATTGTTGCAGAAATACGTGCCAAAAATCGAACTCCCCTCGCCCCATATGAAGACCTACTGAAAAATGGAAAGTTCTCATTGACTCCAAATCTGCCGGCGGAAAATCTTTATTTCTAACGAGTAATACAATCATTATTTGAAACTTGTTATATTAATTTTTACAACTTCGCGGGACGAAGGAGAGACTCCACACCTTCGAAAGCATTCCTGGAAAAAACAACTTATTAAGAATTAAAAAAATCACAAAAAACCTGAAGAATAAGAGAGAATCCTCTGCCAAAACTGGAAGAGCACGACCCCCCCCCCCCCCTCCAGACGAGGCCACAGTACGACCCCCCCCCTTCGATTCCCGAACCTCAAGCTTGACCCTGAGGGGGGACCAGTGAGGGTGAGACCGGTGAAGGAGGGGGGGGGGGCTGTAAAGGGCTCACCAATAAAGGGAAACCAGTGAAGCACCTGTCAGAGGGGGACCATTAAGGGAGCCAATAAAGGGAACACCAGTTAAGGGGCTTCAGTAAAGGGTCCACTAACAGAACCGTTGAAGGGGACAATAATTAGTAAATAGAACGAATACTTCAGCGAATGAATCGCGTACGTGCGATAGAGGGTGGATAGGCCCCCCCCCCAGCAGTTTTGAAGATTTCGCCCTATCGTATTCCGCTATAGCATTCTATACAGCAAAGCCTGTTTTTTTTTTTACTGTAATGAATGAGAGAAGGCCTGAAGAGGACAAGAAGATGGCCGAGGTGTTCTATACCCAGGTAGCCGGATTCATGAACGTTCCCGGGAACGTGCCCCGCTTCCCACGGGAAGCGATCAGATGAGAGAGCGAGGTGGTAGAGAGAGGCGAGAGATGGTAGATGAGGTGAGAGAGAGGCGGGTGAGAGAGAGGAGAGAGATGATATCGCATATCACACGCTCGCGCCGCTTCATGAATCCGGCCCCTGGTTAGGGGCGAAGCCCCCAACCAGACGTTTGGCGGCCGGTAAGCCGTTGAACATCTGGTGTAGTTATAATATACCAGATGTTCAGCGGCCTAGCGGCCGCCAAACGTCTGGTTGGGGGCTTCGCCCCCAAACCCTGAGAATAGAACACCTCCGCCTAGGCCTTCTTACTCGCGTTACAGTTAAAAACTGGTTTTACGGGAAAGCGGGACGATAGGGCACACTCTTCAAAACTGCTCCTATGAAGCCTTACCACCCTCTATCGCACTTATGCCGATTTATTCTCCGAAGTAGACATTCTCCACGTGGCGAGGAACAGATTGTGATACTCTTGTGATAGCTCTATACCGCTAAATATCCGACGGCAATAATAATCCTCCGACGTCATTCTCTCTACCCCCCCCCCCGACATTACATAATACCCCCTTACCCGTGCAGGCAGATACAGGCAGAAAAATGTAGTGAGCATCAGTCAGTAATGACAGTGAGAGGCATGTACACGCACACGCTGCCTTTCAAAGGTCATCTGGAAATCCAACGCATGCTTCGCAATGTTTGACCTGTGGCACATCTTCTTGGACTAGATGCACGTCGTGCGACATTCCTGTCACATACACGTTGGACGATAGTGAGAACAAAGTACTGGTCCGTCCTTCCAGGTTCCTTCTACCGATCCCCCTTCCTATTACTGGTCCCTCTTCACTAGTCCCCCTTCTTTTGGCAGCCCCCCTTCACTGGCCCCCATAAATGGTCCCCTTTACCGGTCCCTCCTTTACTGCCCCCACCTTCACAGCTCCACCATTACTGGTCTCATATTCACTGATCCCCTTTACTGGTCCCCTCCCCTTCACTGGCAGCCATTAGTGGTCCTACCTTCACTGGTCCACTCTTCACTGGTCCTCCGTTAATGGTTCCCCCTTTACCGGTTCCCCCTTCACAGGACCCTCCCACTTCACTGGTTTCGGTTCACTTCCCCCCCCCCCCCCAACCCTCATCTTAGTGGTATTCTTTATTGGCCGTCACTGGCTCCCATTAAAGGTCCTACCCTTACTGGTATCCCTCCCCCTTCAATGGTCCTCCCACCCTTCACTGGACCCCTGCTTACTGGTCTCCCCTTTAGTGGTCTCCCATTACACGTGTTCGGAATCCTGACACCCCTTGCGCGACATAGGTGACATCTCTTCTGAACCCAGACACCGCTTGCATGAAAACCGTGATACCTCTTCTGAGCCCAGATATCCCTTGCGTGACATGGCTAACATGCCTTCTGGATCCGAGCACCTGTTGCACGACGTCGGTGATACATCTTCTCAAGCCGGACGTCTGTTGAAGGACATCGGTGACATGTCTTGTGAACCCGAACGCCCTTTGCGCGACATGGGTGACACGTCTTCTGACGCTCTCAACCCGACATGGGTGACACCTGGTCTGAACCCGGACGTCTGTTACTTGACGTCTAGGAAAGGCCAGGCGGATGAGCAGACGGACGGACGGACAGACGGACGGACGGACAACCGCATACTCTTCTTTTATATATAGTAGGATAGGATAGGATCATTCTCGAAACCACTCCGTTAAAGGCGTATATAGCCAAATTGCCTTCCATAACTCTAATCACAATGTCAATTCCACAAGAGCACTTTTCAACCAACGTCGGATCTGTCCTAATCGGAGGGGCATACGCTGTTTTACATCTCTATCCCTTCCCTTAAAATTGTCTCAGAGTTTCAGCTAACGCCAAATGACTCTATGACACTCATGCGAACTCAGAAAATGCGGTGCCATATCGCGGGATGCTGGACGCAACTGTCACTTTAGCGCTGTCCCCCCCGACTAGGATAGATCCCCATAGTCTTCCATGAATGGTTTTGAGGCAGTGGAACGACGGCAACCGTTTGAAACACCGACAGCGCACTGGGAGAGGACACCACTTCCATCAGCACTGTTCAACCGCCGGTCCGCTCGCTTCCAAGCAGGAGACACGGACTCCACAGATAGACCTCGCTCTGACGCCTCAAAGCAGTGGAAGACTCCACCATTCATGATACTGCCCTGCCAAACAGGATCTGGAGATTGGCATCCGCCAGCAGTCTTGCAACGGCACTCGGAAGGATCCATCAAACAGACAGACCACAGTCGCCTCCAGTCCTTCGCCTACAGAAAAGCGCTGACTCGATGGATCCCTTGACCGACAGTATGCAGTTCAGCCGAGTATTCATTTGTCGGTCTCTCGTTCTGCGCCCCGCACCGAAAGGACTTCTGGAACGCCTAATTACTGGAGATGAGCGATGGGTCCTTCACGATTCTAACGCGCATCGTACCATGTGGCTCCCTCTAGGAGAAAAACCGCCAGCGCAAGCCAAAATTGGCCTTCACCCCAAGAAGTCTCTTTTGCTGCTTCTGACTACGAGATTCGAGAGGAATACGGTATTACGAGTTGCTCCTGCAAGGACACGCAGTCACCGGCAGCATTTAAGCCAATCAACTTCAGGAACTGTTGAAAGGTGTTCAAGAAAAACAGCCGGGACGCGCTTCTGTCTAACTCCTTCACGACAACGTTAGGCCGCATGTAGCTAGAGAGACCCGTGACAATGGAGGAGCTGGGCTGGGACACGGTCCTCCCGCTGTTCCCGCTATTCGCTTCTTTCGTACAGTAAGAAGAGCCATCCTTACAAAGAAAGGCTTACAAAGAAAGGCTTAAGAGCCATTCTTACAAAGAAAGAAAGTTAGGCAAAGTTATGTTGAAGCTTTGGAGAAGTTATGAGAAGTTATGTTGTTAGCAAAGGAAAAATCACCAAAATTGAGGGTGTTGAAAGGGCGGTTAGCGAATTCTTTGACTCCCAGTCTCCCCAGTTGTGGAAGAAGGAAATTGCTGACCTGCCTATTAGGTGGCACACTGTTGCGTTTATGACCAAGGATGGTGTTTATACGGTCGAGTGAATTCTATTCTACGCAGAATAAAAAAATAGTGAAGAAAAAATCCGAGAACCCAAGACTTTCTTGCCACTCTTACTACCCTGATGCTACAAGTAAGCCTCGAGGATCATCACTAAGGCATGGAAGGTAGTACGTCTTGGACGGCGAAATCTGGGCTTTTGTTCGTGAGGCGATCCATACGCATAGCGGACAAGTGATGGTTTGGAGGGTCTCCAAAGAGTTAAGAATTGGTGTAGAAGTGTCTTTATGAAATCGCGTCTTTTTATAACTGTTTTAAAAACCCGCACTTGTAGCTGATCCTTGTAGAGAATGCATCCCACCTCAACTTGGAGAAAAATTTTCAATTCATTCCATTCATATATGCTTCCTACGATGCGCATACAGTGCGTTTCAAAACTATGTAGCCACCTTAAATTCAAAATTTTCTCGTTTCGCGTTCTTTTCTACGAACGCGTTAGCAGCATTGGATTCCCCGTAGACGAAAATTGCTAGATTGCTCTTTCCAGAAAAAAGCTTGATTTCCGGCTAAAACTAGGCGTTTTTGAATTTTTTCTTTGTTTCAAAAGTATGTAGCCACTCCAGAATATCGGGCATTTTTACACTCCTATTCATATTTTGAGCTCTTTTTGGCTGGAAGTTCTTGTCATAAATAGCCAGCTTGACCTGTTCTTCAAAAATAACCACTATGCCAGTCCGTGGACGTGTCCTGATTATCGAGGAACAAGCTCAGATCCGAGCGCTCGAGGATGCTGGCTTGACAAACCGCGCCATTGCTCGTCAGCTCTGACGTTCGCAAGATGTGTCCACCACTTCCTTCGAAATCCCAATGGTTATTGGTCTGCACCTGTACCGGGTCGTCCGCGTGTGATTTCGAGCCAGAATCGTCGACGAAACAGCCGCATGGTGTCGAACTCATGGAGCGTCAACCAAGTTCGTGCTGAGACGGGTCTATCTGCATCAGGAACATCGATATGGCGTTGTATTCGATCGAACGAACACATCTGCAGACAGACCATGCAGAAAGCACCTCATCTCACGAACCTCCACAAGCAGGCGCGATTGGAGTTTGCCCGCAAAAACATGGCACGCAATGGGAAAATGTAATAACCTTCTGGTCGACGTCATGAATTGCACATGCTTATTGCTTCAGGTCATCTTTGGTGACGATAAAAAAAATTTAATCTGGATGGTCCCGATGGTTACCGGTATTACTGGAGAGATCTACGACAGGATCCCATCACCTTCTCTCGACGGAGCTTCGGAGGCGGCTCTCTGATGACATGGGCAGGCTTCTGCAGTAGGGGGAAGCTGAAGCTCAGATTCCCATCATGTCATATGGACAGTCTAGGGTATCAAGCCGTACTGGAGTCCAGCCTGCTGCCCTTCCTAACGGGGAGAAAACGGCAGACACATGTTCTGCAGCAGGACAGCGCTGCACTTCATGTGTCCAAATCGACCACAGACTGGCTCCAACGTAATCGACTCCGAGTAATGGAATGGCCAGCTTGCTCATCTGACCGCAACCCAATGGAGAACATGTGAGGTATTTTGGCCCGGCAGGTCTACTTGAATGACAGGCAGTTCAACAATGTTGGGGAGCTGAAAACCGCTATTTTGACTGCCTGGGACAACATCGGTGACGAAGTGATCCAGAAACTTGTTAGTAGCATGCGTAGCAGGGTATTTGATGTAATAAGAAATAATGGTGGTCCAATTGACTATTAATTTTTGATAAAAATCGTGTTTTTTGAGAGTGGCTACATACTTTTGAAACAAACAAAAAAATTCAAAAACGCCTAGTTTTTGCCGGAGATCAAGCTTTTTCCTGTAAAAAGCAACATAGGTACTTCCGACTACGAGGAATTGAATGCGATAAACACCGGTTCGTAGAAACGAACGCGAAACGAGAAAATTTTGAATTTAAGGTGGCTACATACTTTTGAAACGCACTGTATAATCACTTGTCGGGGCTAACAATAACTAAATTAGATATAACACAGGAAACCTATTGAAAATAACTGGACTAAGGAAGAGGGAAATAAATAAAAAACTTAAGTTTGAGTCAGCTTGCTAGTAATCAATCAACAGAATCAAGCTCAAAGAGTCTGAAGAACGTACTGCCAGAAGCACAGCATGAACAAAAAAGGGTAAATAACGGCGCTGCTCAAAACCATCTGAGATGCGCATTCTACTTCTGCGGGATGTAGTGGAGGCGATTTGAATGCATATTTGGCCATAGAATGACCAGGACGATGGACACGTCGGCGCTTTATTCCTCCTAGACAAGTATGGTACCAATTCACCGATCTCGGAGAGATGGAAGGCTTGGTTGGCCTGGGCGGGATATCCGAACCAGGAACCTGGTATCGGGTGCAAGCGACAACCGGCATCCCCTCCGACAGTGCTATACGTGCCCATAGCATAAACAAACACTTCTAAAAATTGGATTTTGGTTTTGAAGTTTATTTCAATAAGAGAGGATGCTAACAGCAATGGTAAGCTTTGAGGCGGGTTTACAAAATCATCTTTTCTCTGCAATAAGTGAATGGGGAGTTATTGCGTTTGCAAAAAGCATTTCAATAGAAGATACATAGCAGTTCTATCCTGTTTCACCTCTATGCCCTAGAGTTTCTTCTTCTACTTTCTGTTTATTTTTCTATGTCTTCCTGAAGAAGAAGCTAGGTATAAATTATTGCTTTTTAAAGATAATAGCTTGCACATGAGTCATAGTGTGGAAAGAACAAGAAAAAGGACAGTTAAAGCAATTTGTTTTATTGTATTGTTTTGTAGAGAACGTTCCCTCTTTAATATTAACTGTCAGGTCTAAAGAGTGCATCCGGTACAATTTTCTTTGGTTCTTGCAATTTGTCTTTACAGGAGTTTTGGCATAATACGCTCTAAACAATTATGCCCTATCGCAAAACTTTTGAAACCAAAGTAAACGTCTACCAAATCGAAACGTACTTTCTACAGGTTATACTAAACCTACAGCCGCTTCAAGATGGCTAGAATAATTTTTAGTTCAAGGAAAATTTCGTATAACTTTCTTAGAACTTCTAAAAATCAGCTTCCAAATGAGTGGGAAAACTTTATAACATTTTAGTTTTTAAAGAAAAATAGCAAAATAATTTTGTTTTAGGGTGCAACAAACCAGCAATCATTTAGTGCATTCAAAAACTAGATCGCGCCAAGCACTCTAAGAGCTCGTCGCAATTTTTACTTGATTGATAGTGTAAATACTGTTTACTACAATACATAAGAAAATGTAGAAATTCTAAGAATTAAAGTAATGTGTTAATGTGAAGTGTTAATTTTAATTATAAAATAAATATTATACAATATAGAAAATATTAAAAGCAAAATAAATCATTCAAATCAGTTTCTTGAAGCCTCAATTGACTGGTATCGAGGTTGTAAGCTGTCACAACGATGTTGTGAGAGCAAAATAAATAATTAATTAATTTAATTAAGCAACACAGTGGGGATATTTGTGTTCTTTGCAGCTGTTTTGTTGTATCGTTAACAGGTGTCAAACTCAATGCAAACAAAAATTCTGCTCTCAACCGCATAAAAATCGCGACGTCATGGAGGAAGACATGGCGCAATCTCTGCTCTGGAACCAAAAATGGCCGCCTTCTGCTCTTAAAAAAAGCCTTTAATCATTATTTTTCCTCAGAAATTTTTTAAAATAAAATTTCAAACAGTGTGTTCACTTATTGGGTAGATAATTTAAAAGTTCAAAGAAATCATACCAAAAATTTTATTGTACAAAGAGGCCATGGCTTAACCTCCAACGTGACCGTAGATATCCTCTTCCATTTCATTCCTTAAGTTCAGGGTCGTATGCTCGTGTTCCCCGTTGAGGGAAAATCAATCAATATCATCAT
The DNA here is from genome assembly GCA_947359475.1 of Heligmosomoides polygyrus bakeri. Lineage (NCBI taxonomy): Eukaryota > Metazoa > Nematoda > Chromadorea > Rhabditida > Heligmosomidae > Heligmosomoides > Heligmosomoides polygyrus. The sequence continues at coordinate 99,863,311 of OX375866.1, forward strand.
ATCCTATCATACCCCGACTCTTGGTAGACGAACATACGGCCCTTGGGGCAGAAATCAGCAACGACGGTTATGCGTCCTAGCAGGCTTGCGGCATACGGTATCGCGGCCGGTCTGCAGCCCACACGCGGAAATGCAGAATTTCCCATTAATCGAAAGCTGCCACGTCGAGATTTGGACTTGCTATAGTTTTGTTGCGTTTTATGGCTCAGGCTTGAGCTTGTATGTGGGAGCAGGTCGATGTACTGCCCAGCTTTGATATGTCCTGACGAGCCGTCGTCATCCTCAGCATTGATCTGCAAGCGTATTCTCAATGGAGATTGATCCTCATCGGTTTTATTCCCCGTCGATATGTTCTTAGGTCACTTGGCTTCTGTATCTGCTTTAGAGACCTAAAAGAACACGTTTCCAGACTGGCCGCGTTCAGTAATCTCCTGCGGGCCGTGATTGATAAGGATATCATTCCCCGTGAACGATGTCTGAGCCGGTGAGTCGCGCCGACAAATTAGCGATAGCGAAGAAGAAGGTGCGTTCCTTACGCTTTTCGCTTCGTGTAATTGGATTTGGTTGCAAATTCAGGCGCAAATACTCTTAGAGGGGTTACCTCGTAAGACAGCCATATAAAACACTGGTGCAATCCTACTTGGTAGTGGCCGCTCGTAAACGATTCCCCGGCATAGCGAAACACAATAAATGGGCAACGACGTGTTGAAACAGAGTAGACTGCTCCAACTTTATTGCCGAGATAGGCTCAGCTTCCGAGTTCCTAGTCGGGAGAAGCGAATCTGAAGAGGGCCATTCGCCGTACAAATCTGGTAAGGGAGGAGGCCTAGTCATTTGCAAACGTCCCGATCAATCGAATGCTCGTGTTTTCTGTGTTATCTTGATTTCCTGAATGCAGTTGTTTTCTAAGGAATGAGTGAGTTCAACATATTTCAATAACACATTCAGTTCTTATGAAACCGTTTAAAAGTGGCCACCAAGATTGTACCAAAACGTTTTGTGTTGTAGTAAATTAAATTTTTTATGCAACATCGGTGTATTCTACCCCTAATGAACAGGACTAGGCAATTTCTGGTGTAATTGTACATACATGTGCCTTCCTATCAAGGTGATTATCTGTTGAGTGCAAGGTGACCCTCTCCGAGCCTATATGCGCCCAATTTCAAGAAGTCGAACATTCGGTTGTACATAAGAAGGCCTAAATAGGTGCATAGCTTTGTTACTACCCCTTTCCTCTCTTCAAACTGTCTTAGGGAAAGCCAAAAAGTCGTTGTCTTTATCTTTATGTCAGTTAAAAGCTGAGGGAGCAAGTCTAGAAAGTGGGGCTCACCGTCATTTTCATCCAAAAAAGTCGGAGGACTTTGTCCATAATCTTTTAAATGATAAAGTTAAAGATGGACACATGAAATTTGGTACTCCAAACCGAAATCAAGAGCTAGGGCTCACTTTTTTATGCTAGAGGCGGGTCTCTATAGCTGGGGTTAGAAAGTAATTTACACCCCTCCGAAGGATTTTGGACCTTTCAGACGATTTGCTAAGAAGCTCTCCAGAAGTTCTAATTGCGTGTTTATTGTTTCTGTTGCTTCGAAGTGTTATTTGTTGTTGGGTAGTGCATGTTCCATGAGTTACCACACGACTGTCTTGAACAGTCGTAACAAAGAAGCAAATATTCATCTTAACCGTAGCATCTCACTGAGCCTGCTTTGACAAAGGTAAAGCTGTTAGCTGTGGAATAATTATAGGGTGTACCCACCTCTAGACTTGCACCTGGTTGAGTTCTGTCGTAGTTTAGATGGACCTACTGTAATTGTGGCACTTTTCCTCTGCCCCACCATCCCTTGAAATTCCTTTACCGTCGTCACCCCACGGAGAGCAGCCTTTGCATTATTGTGGGGTGATATCACTAATTTAACAACCTGAGATTTTCTACTGAGACATTATTAGCCGCTTCTCCTTGCTTCAAAACCCTGGACCAGAATAACTAAACAGGACTCCAAGATTCTATACTCGTTCACGAAGAAACCGCAGCGGAGCGTGACTGGCGATGTTAAAGGACTGCGCTCAATCGAACACTGGATTAAGGCCCCCGCACACTTCTGCGGCAACGCCGCGGCCCTATCCTTAACCCTTGGGCAGGGACGCAGAGCTCGCTGCCGACGGCGAACTCAGCGTCCCTGCCCTATGGTTAAGGATAGGGCCGAGGCGTTGCCGCAGAAGTGTGCGGGGGCATCTACTATGGCAAAATCAGGAGTCCGATTTTTATAATACAGTGTAACAAGGTCTTGGACCGTGAGACTATTGAAAAAGCTGTCGGACTTGGGACCCTTAATGGCCTAAAGCCCACAGCACAGTTCAAGCTATTCCTCTAAACGTTATTATGTACTTTGGCAAAAGGGCGCGTGGGCATATCTCTCTATATTGTACAATTTAGCTGAAAGAGTTCGAAGCTCGACGACAGCGAGAATCCGACTCCTCTCCGGTGCCAAGTGTGGCTTCAACGGCCGACCATATGGGGAATAATGGACGACTCTCCGTGAATAGCAATCATTCACACAGTGGTGCGTCCGTTCCGCCGAGTTTTTCTGTCAGACGCTAGTGATTGCATCTCGTTTTCCTTTATGAGAGATTCCAATCCGCTCGCTGTGTTTGCAGAACAACGAGCTGGGTCTAAAGAAATTGTGCGGTATTTGTAGAGCACTTCATAGATTTGCAGATCCGAGATGTTAGAATTTCTTGGTCTTACTTTAAAAAGGTGGAAATCTCCTTCAGAACATTTGCACCATTTACCAATGAGAGGTTCCATTGTTACAGTGCGCATATAAGTGTTGAAAAACTGGGTATTTGAATGCTAAGGGGATGCTAGCATTGAAATAGCCCTCGCAGAGCAGTTAAAGGAAAATTTTTCATTTTATACGTTAGATACAACTAGATTTGGAGCGTTGTAGATGGAGGGTTGTGGATGATGACAATGGTTTACAGATAACTGTGTTGTTTTTCTCAGCGCTTTAAAATTTAAGAGATTTCAGCGTTTCACAATGAGACTCATTCCTATTCACAATCAATGGCCGAGAATGGAGCCAGTGAGCAGATATATCGACAGGTAATTTCCTTACACTTAGCTGTGCTACCTGATAGACGTAGATCACTTTTCAGCAACCCTATGTGACAAACATGGTAGAGGACACGGCGACAAATTCTTCCCCGGCGCTGTCAGCGACCAACAACCCTATGAGGAATCTAATGGTGGACCATAACACAAGCAGTAATAGCTCACCGTTACCACTGCTTTCGAACAACAATGGAGCGATGGAGAATACACTACTTCCCAGTGATTTTGGAGCGCAGGTGGGCACCGACCGCTATATTTTGGGATTCTCAGGAAGGCTTTCTGTATGTTACCGCACCGATTTGGGTGCTTATCGCTGCTTTCGTGTTCGCATAGGTGTCCATCTGAAGTTCTACCGGTTATGTTCACCATGACTATGGTAAACGAGTTGCACACTACTGAACGTATGTTGGGCGATAGTCTACAATGTCGCCTTTCTTGTACAGCAAGACGGTCCTGCTGGTCTTCCACTGAGATGGAACCTTGCACTCCGACAGGTAGCGCGTGAAGAGCCGCGCCAGTATGTTGATAAGCGCTGGCGGGAGGTTCTTCAGGTGTTCAGCTCTGATCCTGTCGGGACCGGGTGCTGTACGTTTCTTCACCGACGAGATGGCGTGTCGGATCTCGGAAGGGAGAACAGGGGCCGGATTCATCAAAGTTACTGCAGTAACTTTAACGGAGAGTTGTAAGCAAAAGCTCAGATAACGCGGCTTATCAAGCGATATGGTGAGCGATAAGCCGCGTTATCTGAGCTTTTCGCTTACAATTCTCCGTTAAAGTTACTGCAGTAACTTTGATGAATCCAGCCCCAGAGGGGACGACGTATCCATCCTGCGGAAGATAGCATGGGGCAGTGGACGTGGCTATCGAAGAGATCGGAGTAGAAGTCGTGGATGATCTTCTCCATGGTCCTTCTGGAAGTGGTGACAGTTCCGTCAGGACGTCGTAGAACGGTCATCTTGGTCTTGAAGTTGGCAAAGTTCCGAGGGCATTGCGGATGCTCAAACCTGTCTCTGCAGCTTCGGCCAACACTTCCGCACTTCTCTCCTTAGATTCTACTTCCCGCTCTGCTTAGCTTCACAAGCTCGGACGTCAGTTGGTAGTTGCCTGACGCTCGTGCACCTCCGCTCGTGACGTATCAGCTCGAGAGTTACTTACCAGGATACTATCTCAACGGTAGGTCGGAACGGCGCAAATGTTGTATATGGGCAGAACCGCCTCTCTCTGGGTAGTAACAAACTGCAGGTATCTCGACCCCAATACAACTCTGCGCAGAGTTAGGGGCGACGGAAGTCGCGGGTTGACGCCCTGTTGATTCACGTGCTCCACAGACGAGGGCGCGCGCGGGATGAGGGCTCGTATCGCGGATCTGCGCAGTGCACAGGTGAGGGGGTAGGGAAGAGCTCGGGCTCGTAAACGCGGGGTCGGGGGTTTGGATCGCGCAGACTGCGTTCGTTTTGCACTTTTGCAAAATCCATGTTTATCATATAGGTAATCCACCTAGGGGTATTATAGAGCATGTTTACTTCAAACTACAGATTAGCTAAAATGTTCACTTCTGTGTGTCACTTATTTTAAGCCTATTTTGTGTGAAGGTACAGTTATGTAACGATAGATATTTTGTGGCACTAGTAAAAAGTTCCGACTCCACCGACAAGACTTCGGTCAAAAAAAAAACTTCGCTGAAACGTTGTCTAGAGGGGTTATTTGGGGTGCTGATCACGAATCTGACATCCGTTTTTCACGATGCGGTCGAAGGCTACCCATACCGTTAACAAGGGTGGTCCAGGCAGGGTCACCGATTTCGTTGAAACTTTGTTTAGGGGGTTATTTGGGGTGCTGATCACGAATCTGACATCCGTTTTCCACGATTCGGCTGAATAATATAGATACAGGAAGGCACAGGATTACATTCTTAAAGTTTCTGTCGATGACGGCAGGTAGAGGCAGAATCGCGAAGAACGGATGTCAGATTCGTGATCAGCACCCCAAATAACCCCCCTAGACAAAGTTTCAGCGAAGTTTTTTTTTTGACCGAAGTCTTGTCGGTGGAGTTGGAACTTTAACTAGTGCCACAAAATATCTATCGTTACATAACTATAGCTTCACACAAAATAGGCTTAAAATAAGTGACATACAGAAGTGAACATTTTAGCTAATCTGTAGTTCGAAGTAAACATGCTCTATAACACACTATAATACCCCTAGGTGGATTACCTATATGATAAACATGGATTTTGCAAACGTGCAAAACGATCGCAGTCTGTGGGATCCAAACCCCCTACCCGCGTTTACGAGCCCGAGCTCTTTCCTACTACGCCACCTGTGCACTGCGCTTAGCCGCGATACGAGCCCTCATCCCGCGCGCGCCCGTCAGCTGTGGAGCACGTGAATCAACAGGGCGCCAACCAGCGACTTCCGTCGCCCCTCACTCTGCGCAGAGTTGTATTGGGGTCGAGATATCTGCAGTTTGTTACTACCCAGAGAGAGGCGGTTCTGCCCATATACAATATTTGCGCCGTTCCGACCTACCGTTGAGATAGTATCCTGGTTAGACGTTTCCTGGTGGTCTTCAAGCTCTCGGCTCCCTTATCACTATAGCGGAGATGATACAGGAAGCGATCGTGCGGTCGTATTTTTCGTTGCCATAACGGTGTCATCGTGATCATTCCAGCTGATCGTCGTTCTTGAGCTCCTGTTCCTGAATTTTTAAAGAAAAAAAAGTAAAAGTTTGTGCGAGGAAGGTCGTCCGATGCCATGTAGATCTTTGAGCCATCGGATACGCCGGTAGCATTTACTTGCCGTTGAAGATGATGTGGTCAGTCTCGTTGTGAAACTGGCGCTATCGAGATTAAAGCAGGGGCTTGGGCCCCGCGGATGGTATGAAGTTGATTTTCTTAATAAGTAGCGGCAGAAAATTCCAGTGTAGACGGATGAAGTAATCGTAAACTAATTCCATGGGTTTTCATGTGTAGTCTAATGGGAAAACACCTCAAAAAGTGCATTTCTTCGATGGTTTAGTTTCAGAATAGCGGATACCTTATTTTCAGCAGTCATCCGCTATCAACCTAGAGCGTGCTCAACTGCAGCAGGAACGAGATGCAGCTGTAGCGGCCTATGAGCAGGTGTCAGCGCAGCTGGAACAGCTAGTAAGTTGGGGAATGTTGGTGTTCTTCTTTGAAAATCTTGGGGTTTTCCGTTAGAATTACAGATTTGTTTTATTGCTGCTAAAGCCAGATTATCTCACTGCACTGTGCTTAATGTGTGTTAATATCGCATTGTTTTAGCGCATGCACTACACACAACTTCATGCAGCATACTCTAGTATGAACAGCAGTGGGCTACACTTGGATGTGGATAAGCAAATTCAGCAACTGCAATCTGTACGTTCGTTGTTAAGTAAGCGGTTATTCAACAGCTTAGGTCCACGTTAGAATATGTACCAACGTACCTATTTTGGAGCCCGACTTACAGCACTTACAGCATCAACGACTCACAGCAATCTAGTGCCAAAATCCCTGATAGCGATATGGTGAAACATTTCAGGAACATTTCCGCGCTATCAGGGATTCTGCAGCATTTTCACCGTTAGATTGCTGCTAGTCGTTGATGAATCTGGCCCCAGGATTCCTAATGATTCATGGTAACGGATGATAAAAGAAGCCTACCATCAGCTTTTATTAGATGTTGAGCTTGCTAATAGATCTCACGTTCATTATAAACACGTTGCTCATGTCAATTTTAAAACCAAAAACCTTGACACCTTGAACTTGATAAATTGTACTTCGACGGTGCATTGGTTTGTCATTGGGCAGCAATATTTCTAGAATTTGTCAGGGTTCATGTAACTTCCTAGGTGGGAAATCTGTCAAAAATTAGAATTCCAAGTGCCGTTGAAGTGAATGATAAGTGATTTTCTTTCACGTCTTTTTAGGCACTTGCTGTGTTGGTCGAAGAAAAGACTTCTCTTCAGTCAGAGATGCGGAACGTGAAGAACGATCTGGCTCAGGAGCGGATATTGAACGAGAGTGTGAGTTGCTGAATTTCTTCTTTTACTGCTTTTCTTCTTAGGTTAAGTCTTCCGGAATTCTCCAAGGGGTGGAAGAGTTTCTGCCTCTCGTGTGAGCCTCAAGCCGGTTTAGGGATTTGGGTCTCGCTAAGGCAGTCAAGCCTTTCGTCCCTGCTGGGGCGGTGAATTGGTACCAGACTTGTCTGGGAAGAACATGGCGATAGCCTTTAGAAGAAACCACCTGCTGCCGTGTGAATGTGCCTGCGCCTGTCACAGTATCCCCAAACCTGCACATCACCCAATCCGCAACCCAAGAGGACCGAACCCCGACCTCTCTTGCATGAACTAACGCCACTATCCACTGCGCCACGATCCGTTTCCCGGTAGGGCCATCGCAGGCGTACGAGAAAGCCTCATGCGCAGTCATGCGCATCGATCGAATGTCAACGTGTTGGTCGACGCAATCCACGAATCAACGGCAGCAACTGCACGCTGCGGTATCACGCAAACCTGCGCATCAAGCCGCGTCTCTCACGGCAGTGGGTGGTTATGGTTAACATGACGCATGACATAACTCCACATCAACTGGCCACCGCCATTCATTGTACCGGGCTAAATGCACTTGCAAATTGCCCCAAAGTTATATTGTAGAGGTATAATGCATATCGCGTACTATAGAGTGGTTGATTATGTCTATATCTACTCTTTATACTCCACTAGCGTTCAATTTTAATGAAGTTTTTTTTTACAGGGTTTTACCTTAGGCAACTGTAATACACATGTCCAGTTATTTAGTCGAGGAGATATCGGTGCCGCTGTAACCATACTTTGTCGCGTCAGTGTTTCTGAGTGGACCGTATTTGTTTGAGCCATATTTATTCCATTATTTGCCAGTTTTATTTCACAAAGAAGCCCGTTTCTTAGCGTTCCGATGTTCATTTGACAACACGCACAAAGCCCGGTCATCTGCGTTTGCTCGGACAGTGGTTTTAGCCAAAAATAGACATGATAATAACGAAAAATAAAGGATGAAAAGGTTTCGTATCGCCACTATCTTTAAACGAACCTTTATTTATAACAACTCGCTGGTTACTCAGATTTCATTAGACGACGAGCCATCCACTTTACGGCCGAAAAAGGCCATCATTCGCGTCACCATCCAATAAAAGCACGGTATGGTCGCTTTAGAATGGGTGATTTGTGTACCAATTCCTTACAGGCCAGGTTTTGCTGAACATAAAGAACTGCTTAGCACTTTATCTTTCAGTGTTTAGCTGTGTTTAGCTTTCGGCCAACTTGAAGTCTGTGCGTGGAGATGATTCGAAAAAACTGCAAACACGTTTGGTCGAATGCGAACATCTTCTATCTGCACGCAGCATCGAACTTGATGGTCTGAGGAGGAGTGAAGCCAACGCCCAAGCGCAGCTCCTAGCTGTACAGCACGAGAGGAGTGAGGCGCAGGTGAGCTTTACGGGTTTATTTTCGATCGAATAAGAGCCGTTGTTTTGGCTGCTGCTGTCTTTTCACCACCTAGAGTGTTTATTGTTATTCTTTAAAGGCTCGCTTGAAAGTCATCGCCCGCGAAAAGGAAGTGCTTGAGTCCGATCTGAAACAAGTGAGAAAAGACCTCCACATGAAGGAGATTTATCTGAAGCAGCTCAGTCCTCATGGTATGGTGAACAACTTCAGCGACGAAGGTACCATCAAAGCTTTACATGGTGAGTGGTTGTCAGGGATGAGCGGATAATAAAATTTTGAAAACCGGATAACGGATAACGGATAATTTTGCCCGAAAATGGCCGGATAACGGAAAAACGGATAACGAACAAACAACAAAAATTAAAATACTTTTAAATTGCACTAAATTCAACAACGGATCAGGAATTGAAGCACTGATCATTTATAAGCCATTTCTAGAAATTTTAGTAGTGTTTTTGAACGTTTTGCGGTCGACACATTAACGACGCTCTATGGGGTTTTCTGCCCATCCGTAGGAAGACAAACGCAGAGCGACATACCCGCCTTTCACCTCTTTCCAAGGGGTCGGTTGGATTGTCTTATTTATCAGCCTTACTCTGCGCTTAAATTTTTTTCAATTAGAGAAGTTGAAAAATAGAGTAGTGCTTGGAAGAGCAAATCTTCCGATGTCTCTGGAAAGAAGAAGAAGGCAGGAGACATCCAGCCAAACAAACTTTACATAACGATCTTGTCCTACACATGCTAAAAACGATTATTCTTGTCGCTGCTCGATAGCATCCCAAGATCCAAGGTACTTCAATGTAGAATTATCTGGGATGGATAAAATACTAACTCTTGGGTAGTAACTGCAAGCAATTGGTGCGGCAAACACACACTCAAAGAGTTATGACATCCAGACCTTCTGGGTTTGAGGAAGGATATCCGACCCAGCCCAAACGGAGGTGTTCCCTATGTTGCAGATAAGTTTCACAAAAAAAGTCACAAGTTAAAACAAATCTACAAGTCTTCAGCACCCACGATGATAAGTTTGTTTAGTAGTTTATTTTCCCCCTAAAATTTTTAATGGAGAAGTTGGTTACTCTATGTATTCGGATTATTCCTATTTCTTTTGCTAGTATTCATTGTCGTACCGCAGTATTTTTTTGATAATTCACGACAGCATATGCCTGAAAAGGTACCATTACCGCCTGCAATGAAATCGAACATACTGCAGTCGTGTAACTACAAATGATACGATGGAAAGATCGGCGGTAAAAATTCTTCCCAGGATGCGGCTCTCCACTTTTGACTATTGCTAGTAGCAGTTTGTATACCTTTTTGGTCAGCACATGACTTGAGAATGAACAATGCTGCATAAGTAGGCCTCATACAAGTATGATACAGGCTTAGCGGGCCTTCTGGAAGGCTGGAAGTTAGATATCTTTAAAACTTGTAGACAGTTCCCAAGTGAAGAAACTTCAATTAACCCTTCCAAATTTGAATACTTGTGTTGTTTCTAACGACCACTCTCACGATCGTGAAGGATCCTGTACATGGTCCACCCATCATCGCGTCGAAAGCTAAGATTGAGCTAATTTGTTGTTCGTTATCCGGCCCAAAGTCGCCGGATAACGAACAACAAAACGGATAGGCCAAAACCGCCGGAAACCGGATAACGGATAACGGTTAATCCGCTCATCCCTGGTGGTTGTGTTCTGGTTTCGTTGTGTTTTTGGTCTGCCTCACGCTTATACAAGCTTAGAGCTTAGAGTTTGTTTTTTCTTCAACATAGACGGATGACAACGCTGCTACCCGCTATCTGTGGTCTAGATCGAGAGGGTTAGCCCTTATGGACACATATTTCTCTGAATGATGACATGTCGCTTGTTCAAACCTCTCAGAATTGCTCACATCACATTTAACTACCCTGTGGCACGTTTTGTTACACAGGGCTCGCCCACCATAGCTGAACGGCTTCTCGTTGAACGGTTAGACTGATCGATTGAATAGGGCGTAGAGAAGGTATGGCCGGCCATTTTCATAGATTCGAGGTTTTATTGTATCCATTATGCATATGCATGGCAATGAGTCGCTCTTTGTCACGTTTTGGCGCTATTAAACGCGAGAGGGCAAGAATCCTTAGGGAATTGAAGAGAACGTTCAAGATGGGTGAGACAAACCTGAATGAACTTCTGTTGCATTTTCAAAGATGCAACGAACTCTGCTATAACAGACTTTAGTGGAATTGTGGTCCATTACGCCAATCGGACTGTTTAATTCATCGCAGCATCCAAGGCACGCTTGTTGCGATGGTGTTCGATGAGACAGCGTTGGTGGTTAATGGGGTGCTTGCCCGCCCGAAAAGAAGAGAGTGCGTGTTCGCGTCCGTCCTGGAGAAAGGGGTTTGATTGCAACAAAGGATTACTGTAACATCTTATAGACGCTAAAGGGCGCGTGAAGCGCAGTTGGAGGAGGTGCAAAGGAAATCCGAACTAGAAACCTCGTATCGGGTACACACGACATCCCGTCAAAGTAGGATGCATGGCGCATCCAAAAAGGGATTGAATAGCGCCGTCTTTATCCTTTATAGCCGCTATAATACTAGCCCTCTGCTCTACAGTAGCCTCCACCAAACGTTCAAAACATTGGTCGTGGCATTCTTTCTTCTTTAGCTAAACTAAAGTGTTGTGAAGTACTTAAGTTTCTAAAATTTAAGTTTCTACATCCGTTAGGGTTTTTTAAGCTCACTCCATGATTTCCTGTGCAGGAGACGTCAATGGTTTAAGGACCTGTTCCCCATGTATTCTGTTGTGTAATCAGAACATACATATAAGTTGCTTTTGGGATAAAAAGATAAACAACAACGTTACTCAGTCCCTTTTGGGATGCCCCACGGATTATAGCTCTACGGGATGTCGTAGAGGCGATCTGGAGCCGGATTCATCAACGACTTACGTGACTTTAGCGGAGAATTGTAAGCTTATCAGGCGATATGGTGAGCGTAAGCCGTGTTAAAAGCTCAGATAACGCGGCGTATCGCTCACCATATCGCTCACCATACTCGTTGATGAATCGCTCACCATACTCGTTGATGAATCCGACCCCTGAATGCCTATTTAGCCACACCATCGGTGGCCAGCCGATGGACAAGTCAGCGTTCTATCCTTCTTAGACAAGTCTGGCACCAATCTCGGAGGGATGGAGAAGTCGGTTGGCTTGGGCGGGGAATCCGAACCAGGAAGACCCGGTATCGGGCAACAGCCGGCATCTCCTCCGACCGCGCTACATGCGCCCAATCTTTAGGATATCATGTAGAAATAGAGCGTGCGACAGCTTCGAAGGGATCCTATCACCTACGGCCGGGATCCTTTTATCCTTAACTGTAGCTGGTCATAGACACTTGTATTAAAAGTTTAATGTGTTTAAGAAATTTAGTGTTCGTGAATGCGTTAGACTGACTGGTGCTCGTAAAACTCTTCAACTTTAGACCGCATCGATGCTCTACAAGGTCAAGTGACCCTTCTCACCAATGAAAGAGACCAGATGCACCACAACAGCCAGGAGCTAAGCCGGCACTATGAGATCTGTCGATTAGAATTCGCAAACACACGGGATAAAATAACAGTCGAGGTTTGTTCCCGTTCGTCAGAGAGCTGATCCCTTCTCTATCAACTTCTTTTTATTTTTTATTCTGTTTCATGGTATTGGCAGCGCAATTTTAGCTTAATGAAGCACTATCTGAGCGCGACGCTGCTCTTTCACGGGTAAAGGAGCTGGAGAATGATATATCTGTTCTCCAGAAGGTTTGCCATCTTGTTTTCTGAGACTGTTGGTTAAAAAAGTGCCGTTTGAATTTCAGGAGTTGACCCAGCATCGAGTAGCTAGTCAGCCAACAACGGCAGACATCCCTCAGGCAAACGCAGTCGCTTTTACTGATGAAGATATAGAGCGTAGAATTAACGAGGCGAAGTGGCATGTAGATGCGGAGTGGCAGAGGAAGCTCGATGAAGAGGGAAAAGTGGTAGATGCAATGCTTAGGAGTAAGGTAAGTGTATCCGTGTGCTATCACCCATTCGGCCTCGATGTAGAGGTTCTGGTTTAGGACCAAATAATTTTCGAACGTGAACAAGCGGTGAGCGAGCTGCAAATGCGTCTACGATTACTAGAGGAACGCACTGCTGAGACGCGAGCAAGCGGTTCAGTGAGTTTTGTTGTTTTATCCTCTTTGATTAATTTGTTTATTTAGTTTCATCAGTCAAGGGTGTACAAGCACGATAAGTTGCGGAAAGGTCGACATTTTTTGCCCAAATTTCGCCCGGGGTTTGATTACGAATCTGACATCCGTTTTTGAAATTTCGGCTGATTACGGGGTGTTTCGGTAGGTAAGGGTGACTAAGATTGTCTAGGTCGTAATCACCGATTTCTTCCAAACTTCGTGTATAGGGTTTATTTGGAGTGCTGTTTACGAAAACATGGCATGAGTTCTTCAAATTCGGGCAATTACGGAAGTCTCATGGTAGGTGCGGGTGACAAAGGTGATGATCACCGATTTCGCCCAAACTTCGTCTATGGGGTTATCTGGAGTGCTGTGACATCTTACAAATACGATACACACCGTGCAAGCGGCCCTGTAGCGATCGCCTCATAGCGTGTGCAAATTTGCGGGAAATCAATATTGCGTACCTACCCTCATCTACCGCACTCCTTCGTAATTCCGACAACGCATGCCATATTTGTAACCAGCACCCCAAATAACCTCCGCACCCCCATAGACGACTCAGAAATTTTGGTTAGTAACCGACCATGAACTGGTTTGAAACCCGTTGGTTAGTAACCGATCATGAAAGGGATTGGAACAGAGCTCGAAAGGAGGCCACGCCCCCGCAGCACGTGTTGCTATTGCGCAGCGAGGGGCGGGGCCGCCTTTCGCTGCTCGTTTCCAAACCCTTTCATGGTCGGTTACTAACCAACGGGTTTCAAACCAGTTCATGGTCGGTTGCTAACCAAAATTTGTCTCAGAATTTTTGGGCGAAGTTGGTGATTGTGATCTTAGTCACTCATGCCTACCGTAACCCACCACAATCGGCCGAATTTTCAAAAGCGGATGTCAGACTCGTAATGGGCGCCGCAAACAACCCCTGATTGCGATTTTTTCGACTTTTAATCCTCGACTTCTGGAGTCGTGAAAGTACAATGGTACCAACGTGTCAAATAATTACCAAATGATATTGAAGTTAGGGGTGAGAGTAGTTACGATGTGCGAATTTTGGATTTTTTTTTTGATTTTCCAAGTGCAGGATGCGAGGATGTCTTCTCGGGTGTTCCAGGCGTCGATTTTGTGAGCGACCATCAAAATGCGCAAATTTGGCGCATCATGCATAAAAACGTAGTCCGCACGTCGTATTCTTTCCTAAAATTCGCATATTGTTGTGATTACACTGAGTATATTTTCGCTCAACTGTGATGGAAGAGCAAGAAGGCAACGATCCTAGTCCACGAGGTCAAGGCCCATTATGTAGTCGATAAAATGTTACTTCTTAGCTTGGGATGGCAACTCTGATTTCTATGTAACTGCAATTTGCAATCAACGGTCCGTCCAACCCGAAATAGGATTATGCGAAACCGAATCTGAGCAAAAAAAGAACAACATCAGTGTTTTGCCCTTTTGCCTTTCGGTACTGAATGTCTTTACTTATCCAGGATTTGCTATCTCTTTCCGAACAGCTTCAGAACGAGAAGGCTACTGTGTCACGTGCTGTTGCTCAGAACAGGGAGCTGAAGGAGCAATTACTTGAGACGGAAGATAGGTGGGTGTTATCTCACTCCTGCTCCTTTTGTAGATTCCTCTGTTCTATCCAGTTTTCGTCATTGAAATTCATAGGACTAAGTCATGAAAGTCGTACTTAATCGAAAGAAAAGTTTTGAGAAACTGATCGTTTCAGCTAGTACTTTTATGTTCAGATTGGTAACGCTGACAGAGGAGAAGTTACAATCTGAGCTGGCTCGACAAACGGCTGAGCATCAAGTCAAAGAGCTTCTGAAGCGCATCGATAGCGAGGTGAGTGCCACACTACGCTTTGTGTTCTGTAGGCTTAGGCTTAAGGCTTACGTTTCTTTGTAACAGGGGTCGCGGTCGGAGGCCGAACCTGTCCAGGCTGGCCGGAACGAAGCCCTTGAAGCTGTGCTGCATCCACCAGTGTCTCTCGAGCCGTCACGATCTACTGAAGATTCAGATGGGTCCGAACGCGATCAATACGACATTCAGGCCGGTGGGTCTAGGTTTTTGGTGTTCTCATTGCTTATCAAGGCATGGCGGTCGTTCAGATACCGCTCATACGTCCATTTGTCATGTATGGGCACTAAGATACTAAGATAGATACGTTCGTTTTCAGATACTTCACGTGTACGTGAGCACATGCTTGAAACGCAGCTTGAGATGGCCAATCTGCAGTTGGAAGAGGTAATGACTTTTCATTCAGTGTCTTTCTGGGCTTGTTCTCTCATATGCCAAATGTAAACAGTATTGGTCTAGATGCCCCCACTAGTCTATTCCTGTTTTCCTAGATCCGTGCTGACTTACGCCGTAGCCACACGAGAAACGAAGAGATGAATCAGATTCTAAGGCAGAATGCTGAGGATGAGAATCAGAACTCAATTCATGTTGAGCTAGGACAAGCAGTAACTCGAATACATGAGTTGGCAGCCGAGAATCAGCTGCTGCGAGAGGTAATACTTGATACTCCATTTGTTAGAGCCAGAACTCGTACGGGAAGGACGGTTGTCAACATTCTGAAGACGGGTTATTCAACGTTAAATTTCACCAAGTTCCAGAACGTTGATCGGTTGATGCAGGAACGGTCACAGCTGTTGAGGTCGCTGGAAGAGAAAGCCAGCGAAATGGCCGCTGAGAGGGCGCAGGAGGTCACTGTTCAAGATGCAAGTCAGCCGCATTCGAATGTGAACCAAGATCAGTCGAACGTTGGGAGCAGGTGGGGTTTTGTCCATACCGAAAACAAATCGGGATCTATTTTAGTCCTAGTGGTGGAGGGCACTTTACTCAGTCTCTGACGATGACGGTGAAGTTGAAGGTGTGCTATTTAACAGAGACTACACACAGAGCTTTCCTACAATAGGACCTTTCTGTGCAATTTCCTACCTGGGGTGGATCCGTTTGTGTCTTTATTTTTTATTTTCTTACATTGTCCTACTCCGACTATACTGTTACTGTTTTATTTAAGCCAATAACATAACAGCAAAATCATCAAGCGAAAACATAGCAATTCTACGATTGGCTATATAACAAGGAGAAGGAAGACAGGTTATATCCGAAATAAATCTGCTAGCTGAGAAGAGCCCATGATTTAGATTCATGTATACTACCAACTAAATTCATTTGATTAATATTGCTCACTGTGTACACATTGCAAACTCATCATCTCTCTAGACATTGATTCCATTAAGGTCATTTCAATTTAAAATTTCTGAGGAAGTAAAAGTATTATTTTTTCTAATTCATACCCAGTCTAATCACAATTTGACTGTACCTAAACGAGTTGTTAGAGGGCAAATGAGAGCATTTCTTAGAAGCGTTGCATAAAATGAAGCGGTTTTGTAAAAACCAGCCGAGTTATAGCATGGTTTGTGAGAAATTAATCAACTCCGCACCACTCTCGAGCAACATTCGTGGCAGGTCACACCTAAGCGTAGGGAAGTAGCCTTTCGAACTTAGGCGAGGTATTCCTTCTTTCAGTAACCGCCTTCGTTGCTTCTATAACTACAGACTGGTCGACCATAATACCGCAGCAATTTGTAGAGTGACGAAGGCTTTAAGAATGTCTTTTTGCCTTATCGTTTTTGCCATCTAACTTGACATGCAGTATACAGCAAATTGCATCATACGACTGAGAAGAGTAGATGTTTTGGAGTATCAAAAGTAATTAAGGAACAAAACTGGATAACTTTCGCTCGAAATACTGAAGAGCAGAAAAGAGGGAGAATGGGCTTTTCTCAGACTAAGCAGATCCTTGAAACCAAATGTGAAAACACAAAAACAATCTACATAACACAGTGTATAAAATCAGGTGCCTTAATACATTATAATATAGCTAGTATGATCTTCGCGGTTCTCGAAGTGCTTCTGAAATCATTCTACAAGTCGGATGCTGCTGTGGGGAGGCGATATAATGCTTTAGCCGTACCTGTAATCCTTGAGTATTGATCAAAATTTGTAACTATTAAGAAATTCAAAAGAACCCCTTTTCTTTGAGATATGACTCCAGCCTGCGGCTGAAGCTGGCTGGAGTTGATGATGAGACTAGGTCGCTTGGCAATTTGTTCCACGTTTTCGTTGCACGCACTAGAAATGATTCAAAGAACTGTTGAGATCGTATTCTTCCAATATAGATCCGCAAGGCATGACCTCTTGTTCTATTGCTAAATTCATAAAAATCAAAAAGTTCATTTTTTCAATTTCTATAAGATCGAAAACTATTTTGAATAGCAGGCTTTGATCATATATGGTTCTCCTTAATCGCAAGGATGTTGTTCCAAGGAAGGCGAGTCTATCTCGATAACTGACACTGAACATACCATTCCTACCGAAGATTTGATTCGTAAACCTCCTTTGAACGTTTTCGACTCTTTCAATATACATCACCTTAGAAGGCGACCAAACCGGTGTACAGTATTCTAGTAGAGGTCTAACATATGTCGTAAAAAGTCGGAACAGAATAGGTATCTTACGTGTCTGGAAGGCACGTAGGATAAAACTGCACTTCCTATTTGCCGCCGTTGTTATGTCATCAATATATTTTTCAAATGTGAGCGAATCAGAGTATACAACGCCAAGGTCACGCACAGAATTTGTAGTATTCAGCTTTTTTTGTCCCAGACAAAATGATAAACCATGTGGGTGTGTTTTACCAATGCACATAATCATCGTTTTTTCGTAGGAAATATTCAACATCCATTTTGTTGACCACGAGTGAATAGCATTTAGGACTATGATATATCCGAAAACGGCTTTCTTTATTTACTGCATTGTTACTATATCAAAGGGTCCCACCCACTAGTGACTTTTACGTACATCACAGACACGAATGATATGATGAAAGTTTATTTTAAAAAATACAATGATCGTCAATAACGGAACGCAATAGAAAGGCGCGATCCGGGCGTCGGTACGTCTAGGAGATGCCTACGAGGGAGTTGCCGGGGCCAAGTGTAGGAACAGAAGTGGACCTCTATGTGAGAACTCGCCGTCTTTTTATGTGTCTGGCTGAGATCATCGATCCAACGCCCTTCCTCCGAAGCGATCTCTTCTTACAACATGCGCCTTTTCGTCTCCTGGTGGGCCCTCCCCACACTATCTTGTTGTGCATGGTTAATGTTCATATTCTGCCATTGTAACGGTTTCACTATTCACTTCAATACTGCTTGTGTTTGCTTGAGACGGTTGATCGCATGCTCGCAAGCAATCTATTGCTTCAAATGTGTGAAGTGGGTCGGTATTCGCAGTTGTTCGACCTGTTGAACGCAACCGATTAATTCTCCACGGGTCAGATTTATCAACAGCTTACCGCCCTCTAACGGCAAAATACCGCCGAACCTCCTGATATGACATTCATCTGCATCAGGTTTTGGTGGAATTTTCACCATTAAAGGGCGGTAGGCGATTGATGAATCTGTCCCCTGTATTGCCTAATTGATACCACCCTTGTCCTTGAAGAGTAAAACGTTGACTTCTCCTTCGACTGGCCGCCACATTCACATTACCTCGTAGAACTAAAATGATTGGAGCAAAACATAAAGGGGTTGATCCAACACAGCGTTTATCTTCTATTGCATAATAAAGGGTAAAGGTCGGCGTTAATCGACTCCCTTTTGAGTGCGCCACACATTCTGCTTTCACGAGATATCGTAAGAGTACCTCGGGGATGCGTAGTTGGCCTATAGAATGACTTGCGTTAGCCAACTGTTGAACAAGTCAGTGCTTATCCCTCCCAGACAAGTCTGATACCAATTCACCGATCTCGGAGGGATGGATGGCATGGGTGGCGTTGGCGGGAGATCCGAACCAAGAGCCTTTTATCAGAGTGCACGAGACAACTCATCAAAATGCGCTACCATTTGTCGTCTTGAGTTGAAGGAATCCAAATAATGTGCTCCAGACTGTAGCCCGTAAATTAGGCGCGCTCAAACTTATCCCTTTTATCTAGGGTTATGAACGTTGGCAGCGATGACTGGGCTCGATTCGAGTTGGAGAAGCGCTTCGCTCAAGCGATGGACAGTAATGCTGAACTTCGCGAAACATTGGACTCATTGGAGCATATCAACTTACAGCTTCAGGTTTGAATTTGCACTATATGTTCCTGCATGAACTGCTCGACTTCAGTAAAATACCCTGTTTTAGCTTGAGAATGACACGATTGCTGATCATGTGATTCTGTACCAGCATCAACGTCGTCTAATCAGAGAACGATTACGAGCTAAAGATGAACAGCTGGCTGCAATGGAAGCGGATAGGTTACGGACGTTAGATAGGTGGGTTTTCTCTGCGTTTGTGCTTTAGATTGGCTTTATACTAGCAGTATTTTAGGTGCAAAGAGTTGCAAAGAGTGCTCATGGACGTCCTCGGCCGAACGGGAGCGTTGAAGGTGTGTTTGTATGCTCAGTGTAATTGGTAGTTTTATCAGAACGCAAGTGGCCTCCTGCGCCGTTACGTTCTTGTTAGCTTTCCAATGTTATAAGTGTTGATCTAGACCGGTAGTCTACAGGAGTACGAAGTTCGAGGTCGCTCCAACTCGAAGCCTTCGAACAGACGGCAAAAGGTGGCCAGGTCCTATAGCCATAGCACTGTGGACGAGTTCAGTGGAGATGAAGATGTCATTGTTAATGGATCAAATGTTGAGGTAACGTTTTCATTTTGTTATTTTACTATTTTTTGTAAAGAAATGAAAAGGATACTCATGGACGTTTTTTTGTTTTTGTATTTAAACTCTTCAACTTTTCCTACAAAGAGTCTGGGTAGATGGTGTGGACGGAGGAGAAGGATGAAGGACTGCGTTACTCAATCCATTTTGGGATGCGCCACGCATTCTACTTCTACGGGATATCGTGGAGACGATTTGAATGCGTATTTGGACAAACAATGGCTTGCGGTGGCCAGCCAATGAGCAAGACAGCGCTTTATTCTTCCCAGATAAGTCTGGTACCAATTCACCGACTCCAGAGGAATATAAGCCTTGGTTGGCCTGGGTCCGAATCAGGAAATCCTAACCAGGAACCTGGCATCTGGTGCACGCGACAGCCAACACCTCCTCCGACTGCGCTGTACGTGCCGTATGGCTATCACATAATGAGAGGTCACGCACCATGCGTAAAATAACTGCTGCAAGTCGAAACACTGCCTAGACCACTGCCACATGGTTACTTCCAAAAGAAGAGAACGCAATAGAATGTGAAGAAATACTAGCTGGAAGAAGCGGAGGATTGGTGTCGCCCACGAGGAGAGGTAAGGGTGCTACTAGACAAAATCAGGTGACGAGAGAGCAGGTACTGATAACCGGCGGGGAAAAGTCAAATAAATAAGAAGAAGGTCAGCAGGGGACCATCACCGTCACTTTAGGAATATGAATATTCGTGCACTTGTCAAGTTTGACCTCTTGTCTTTGCGTAAACAGTGTTTTCATTTCATTTGTGCTGACGAATAGTAAATCTTCTCAGAAAATCATGCTACAGTTCCTAAATCTAATATTTTTTGGCCCTTTTAGACATTGTCTAGTTTGGCTTGGAAGACATTCGTTTTAATTTCTGATGTGTCTAGTTCGCTTTGAAAAGTGTGCAGTGTGGTTTGGAAAGCGTTTCAAGCGAAAATTCTACATATCCCTCTTACATATTCATTGGGCGGTGGTTGCACGGTTGGAAGGGGCGCTGACTGCTCCATGAATCGAGGTTCTTCATTCGCATTTCGGACCCAGGAGATATTAGATTTAGGAAATGTAGCATGATTTTCTGAGAGGATTTAATATTCGTCAGCACAAAAGAAGCGAAAACACTGTTTAGGCAAAGACAATAAGTCAAAGTTGATCGGTGTACGAATACTCATACTCCTTAAGTGCCGGTTATGATCCTCTGCTGACCTTCCTCTTATTTATTTGACTTTTCCCCGCCGGTTACCAGTACCTGCTATCTCTTCACCTGATTTTGTCTAGTAGCACCCTTACCTCTCATCGTGGGCGACACCAATCCTTTGCTTCTTCCAGCTAGTATTTCTTCACATTCTAGTGCGTTATCTTCTTTTGGAAGTAATAAATCTTTTAGTGCTCCTCTATAACGTAAACAAATGCAACACTGAAAACTATTTTCGAAAGTTGGTTAAAAAAGTTTTTTTGCAGCAAGAGCCGTTTTGATCTTCAATGTATAGAAAAGCAGCACATTTGCGATATGTCACAAGAAAAGAGAAACAGAAAAATCACTGCGCGCAATCATCCTAACACGTTGCGATTTTCACTTGATTGGTAACGAAAATTCCGTTTGCGATGCCTCGCGCATTAATCACCATGACTGAGACAAAAAAAAAACAGAGAAGACGTGCAGTTCGTCATTACGCCGCTTGGATGAATGCACGGTATAGTTTCATATTTTAATATGGAGAGGATTAGCCGATTTCCCATCTAAAAACAAGAACAAAAATTAATTTTGTAATTGAAAAATCTTTTGAAAATTCAAACAGTGTATTCTGTATTCACTTTTCGGGACAACGAAGCAATAAAATCTGAAAGAAAGTCATAGTAAATTTTTCAAGCCAAAAATAACATATTGACCATAGCGTCTAGTTTAACATGAAGGACGCCCGTTTTTAATTTGAAGACGATTTGGTTTTAAAACGGTTTGCTTTGAAAGCTCTTCAGTTTGACTTCAAAGTATCCACTTTGTTTTGAGAATTGTTGAATATACAAGGAAGGGCTATTATGACTCAACCCGCTTTGAACAACAATGACACCATGTGGCAGTGGTCTGGGCAGTATTTCGACTTGCAGCAGTTATGGTGCGTGACCTCTCCTTATGTGGTAGCCCTACGGCACGTATAGCGCTGTCGGAGGAGGTGTTGGCTGTCGCATGCACCAGATGCCAGGTCCCTGGCTCGGATTTCCAGCCCAAGCCAACCAAGACTTCTATTCCTCTGGAGTCGGTGAATCGGTACCAGACTTGTAGGAGATTAAACGCTGACTTCTCCATCGGCTGTCCACCGCAACACAATGTTGTCCTTGATATCCCGTAGAAGTAGAATGCGTGGCGCATCTTAAACAGGATTTATTCTTGCCGTCCTTTATTCTTTGCTTATTCACTGTGTGTTACTATATTGTTGCTGTATATCGCTTCTGCGCTGTTACCCAAGACGCTGTCTTTCCGGCCACTCCTAGACACCATGCCCTGATGTGTTATCTTCTTCAGGTGCCTCCGAGGAAGTCTATAGAGTCGGCAGATGAAAGCGCACTAACGGAAGAAGGTCGAAGCCTATCCGGTAGTCCGGTGGAGTCGAATGGAATGCTTGCCATGCAGAAGACGCAGCGATCACACACTCCGTCACCTGAACCTGAGACTGACGCTGCTGTGAGAAGATTGCTGCAGATCATCACCGATATTAGTGTGAGTGGAAGCTTGCTGTTCAGTTGGTTTTGTTCAAGTTGCAATAGTAGAATGACCGGAACTGTGCCGACAGGTGCAAATGTGAGTGCCGTTACAAGTCACCTCATAACGCTTCGATCCAAAAGCAGCATTCAGTAAAAAATGGGTTACGTTACATGTATTATATAGCTGCCGATATCGAACAGCTACTTAAGGGACAGTAATCTCCAATTTCACTCTTATTCAAACCTCGTCGTTGCAAGTAGCTAGTCTTTGTAAGTAGCTAGTCATTTGCGTTTCTTTTTGTGCCACAAGAGGCTTTTGGAGGATCTTTATTTAGCAGGGCCCGACGTTTCGACTTCTCGTCGTCTTCAGAAGCCTAAACAGAAACAGGTAGGAATCCTGAAAGGAGTAAAACTCATGCACCACGTCCAGGCCTCTGAAGACGAGGTGAAGTCGAAACGTCAGGCCCTGCTAAATAAAGATCCAACTGAAAAGTGGCACAAAAAAGGAACTAAAAGGGCAGCAAACAAGCGTAAGTCGAGCAAGCGGAATAAATAAGACTATGAAGGAAATGGATACAGCCGCTACTGCGTGGTGCCGTTACAGACCGAATCCTTTAAAACAGAAAAAGCGGCGTGTAGCGTTACCTTATGTACCTTGTTTTAAGCTGTAGAGGTACCACGTGGCAGTGATTTTATTGATTTTAGGCGCAATACGGGTACGGGGGGGGCAACCCCTTCTAGCCTTGGATATTTTAGACTCCCCGGTAGGGCAGAATATCTCGTGGTCCATGTCGCGAAGATGGACAGCATTGAGAGGTGGTGGCGGTGGCGCTATAGCCAATCGTAACCAAGCGGGGCGCCTGCTGAACAGATCATTGTACCGGCCGTACAGGTCATCTCTGAATGGCACGCTAGTATGGTGCGATCTGATGCGCCGGCGCGCTCCCACCTTCCAGTGCTGCCCCATGCTTCCAGTGTTCGCGACATGTACTTATTTCGCTTTTCAACCGGCGGACATTCCACATAGTAGGAGTGCGCTGGAATAGTGAAGCTTACTAAGAAAATTTGGCAAGAAGAACTGATCGTTATAAGAGTGTCCCCAGGGCAGGTCTCGAGAGGGGTGTCAGCCCTGTATCTCTTCCACAATAGCAGCTTTGCCGTAATGTGGTTCACTTGTATATTTATCTGCGTTTAGCGTGTTGATTCCAAACAGTTTCGGATAAATTCGTGGTTTTTTAGGCGGGAAAATCAAGGTGGAGTCTCTGCTTTCTAGACTTACACCTACCCCATTTCTCAATACATATTGCGCTTCTTTTCATTTGTATCCTGGGTAGTCCTAAGAATTTGAAAGCAGCCTACTGGCCATTTCAGTGCACTTTTTAAAAATGAATTCATGGCTTTCGCTCAACCTTTTAATGTCTAACCTGATCTTACCTATATATATATATATATATATATATATATATATATATATATATATATATATATATATATATATATATATATATATATATATATATATATATATATAATCGGCTAATGTCACGTGTCCGTCACGGGGAGGGGGGACTGAAGTCAAGAGATGCCTACGGCAGTGCGGCGTATGTCAGCCTGGTTTTACTTCAGCTTAACCATGGGCGATTGCTGGCGAACTTATAGCTTGGCGGTGGGATCACCCAAGTTCACGACATATTCAGAGGGGTGCGTCAGAATATGAATGGGGATCAAGTGCGGAGCGTAGGGATTCAGAAGACGTGCTGGAGACGTCGTCCGACGTGCGTAGGGATTCAGAGGACGTGCCGAACACGTCGGCGACCGTGCCTGGGCATTTAGATGATCATCGACGGGAGGCGGTGTTCACAGCAGGGGAGGCAATCGACATCGATTGATATTATCGACTTTTTGTGGATGTCGTTCAAGCGGCACGAAACTTTAGCCCTGAGGGTAATCGAGGTCGCTGAACACGAATCTGAAGTTTGTTTTTGAGGTGTCGATCACCATCAATCGATATTGATCAAATTATACATAGATGTCGTTCATTTTTTCTGTTTCTTTCTAACTTGCGCAATCGACGCAGTTAAGGTGTTCTTCCTGTGGAAACCATGACATAGGTTGCAGCAAAAATTGATGATGAGAAGTTATTACTACAGCGAAGCTGTTGAGAAGCCGTCAGTGCGGCCGACAGGCCGCTCTGACGGCTATACTCTATATAGCAAACCAGTTCCTTATCGCAGTGAAAGTATGAAGGTCTAAAAGTTGGGAAAAAGATGGTTGGAGCGTTCTCTTCTCGAGTCTTGGAGGCGAAGCCCCCAATCAGTCGTCGGCGGCCGCAAGGCGCAGAACGACTGGTAACAAGAGCACTCGTGATCCTGGCTCTTTAGGACCGTGTAGGACCATAAGAGGACATAGTGGTGAAAGCAGTGAGGCTCGCTCTTTTTTATTATGAGTATTCTGTAGCTAACTATGATACTGATAACCACCTCCAGTCGCTTGGAAGGTTATCCCTGTTTGTTCTAGATTGTCATCATCACAGAGGTGTGTGAACCGTATGCGGGAGCGTCGAAAGCGTTTGTACGAATCATTCAGCTTCTTCCTAGTCGCTTCGTTCACGGTTTCGGCGAAAACGAAGCGTTAATTTCGACTATTTCGGGTCTACCGTCGCCTTGTTCAGAGATTTAAGAGATTCAAGTTTAAAATGTCTGTGACAGAATGCTCTGGACAGCCACTATGGCACTGGCTGTTTAGGGGAAGTGGCAAAGGGCTAGAACACGCTTTGTCATCCGAAATTGCGTCGTAGGAGGAAATCGATGGTCCTTTGGGTCCGAGTGCGTTGCTCTTGAGCGAAGATTGCCGGGTTAATTGCTCCGCATGTCGCTCTCTTTTCATCATTTATTCTAGCTTCTTGTGCTTCATCTGTACCTCCCTCTTACTCGAATTCCTAATAAGAAGTGATCTGCATGCGTTAGTTTGTAAAGATTACCACGCAATCTACTCTAGAGTCGAGTTGAGGTAAGGCAGAAAGCATAAATGTAAATGAACTGGCTTCTGGGAATATTCCTTTGTTTTATGCTGTCTAACCAAATTTTCCACCATTTCATCTTTTCAAAGGAATGGAACGCGACTCGGATCTATAAATGACTCGTTTAGCTCACAAGGTCAGCGCCTTTTGCCCCGCATGTGTGCAGTTCTTCGTTTCCAGTGGGCTTATCCAACGCGGTCAGACACCGCGCGTCGCTTGCGCCTAATCAATTATTTTTCTTTCCACTACCCTTTGGTTCAAAAATTGAACTATGCACTCTACAATGGCAGGTATTTTTTCTGTATGGGAGTTTTGAGGTTTTAGCTATTAGGGGGTGGGGGGGAAAAAGTAATGAGACACCCCATGCCGTGTCCATATTTTTCGTGGCTGGAGTCTGGTTTCGTGCTTGTCGTATTTGTATGTTTTTATGCTACTTACTGAACCCTATCTGAGAAGTTAACCACTTCCGCCCTTTCCAGAAGCATGCCAAAAACCCCATGCTGTCTCATGCCGAAACCCCAGTCTGACGAGTCGACCTGTGTCGCGCAAATCTCGCCCAATTCCCAACCCCGAGCAGCCTGGGCTCAATATTCACGCAAGATGAGAAGTACGTCTTCTACCTTAACTCTGCCAAACAGCGAGTCTGGGAGAGGCCTGGTGACCTGTTAGCGACCTTCGTTCGGCGAGATGCTCACGGTGAAAACCACCTTTGGAGCTTTTGGATCTGCGCCCATGGATCGGTTTACCGGAAGCTGTTTCCCTAGAACACTACGATGAACTCCAAGGCCATTGTGAATGAAATAGAAGAGATGGGTCGGCGACTCGCTCTTATTCATTCGCTGCGCTTCAAGAAGGTTCTCCTGTTCGACAACGCAGCACCCCATCGGGAACAAGTAACCATGGATAAGCTTGGCCAGCTGGGTTACGTTCTTCACATGCCTCACCCACCGTATTCGCCGGACATCTCTCCATGCGACTACCACCACTTCATGGGCCTACGGGGGTTCCTGGTCGGAAGGGACACAAGAACCCAAGCAGTCCTTGACAACCATATCGAGCAGTTGATCAACACCAGGCCCAAGCAGTTCTGCAAGGATGGGATCAGGAAGTTGGCTGAGCGATGGCAGCAAGGTCCTTGCCCTTAATGGCAAATACATTCCTCAGCATCGTTGAGTTGTAATTGAGTTATAAAGAGATAAAGATTTTTTTCATTTTGTCTCATTACTTTTGCCCCCCCCCCCCTAATATTCTGACTTGTTCTAGAATTTTTAAATTAAAAATTAATTGGGAACTAACAACCGACGTCGCTCCGCGTAAATGGTGGATTAGCGGAACTCTGAAGACGACGAACAGCTCGAAACGTTAGGCCGCTCAATAAACCTGGTCCACCTACAACCTCGTTTGGCACAGAAGCATTTACACATTAAAAATTAAATTGTTAAATTGAAATTATGAATACAACATTACTTTTCCAAAAATGCGTGCTCAAATTTCCTGATTGATGAAAATATTGCAAATCAAAAATCAAAAATGAGCAACACTTTTATTCTACAATTTACCGCAATCATGTCACCTCAAAGTATATGATTGTTTTTCAAAACGTTCTCCTCTATTTCAAATAGAAGCATTCAGGGAGAATTAGATGCAACCCTCTGTGGTGTACGTGTTTCCAAAATGGTTTCGTTCACTGTATCTCAAACTATTTTTACTGCCTATGAGACACTCTTTAGAGCAGCGCTTACCCTACAAGTGAATTTTTTTCGATTGAGATAAGGAGCACTATAGCGCTGTCACTTAACTGTCTGGTGGAGCATTTCAATGTTATCTCTGAAAAAAATCACTCCTGCCTAATCAAGAAAAACGAACTGTTGGAACAGAAATCCGTGTCCTATTTCCCTTGTAGCCATTCATTGCACTGCCCACATTCATCTACCTTTTCAGTTTAGTTCCTTTTAGACAAAAGCGCCTAGTGCTCAGCGTTGCACTTTGAGCTTGTTTTGTGAACACAATATGAGCTGCTACAACGATGTTTCGTTGCGCTAGGCGGGACTCGAACCCGCAATTCCTGCTGACTGGACGAGAATGCTCTAGGCCATTACACCACCTCCACTGTTTGATCGAAGGCAACGTCCACACCTGGAGGGACCCACCAGTACTTACTGGTATATCTCATAGAAAAAATGGCCGAGCTCGCTCTCTACAACGCCGGATGGCATTCCTCTTTGTTTTATCAAGAAGATAATTCCCTTTATTGGCTATCCTTTGGAATACGTGTTCAACTTGAGTTTCATGAGGGCTGAGGTTCCTTCCCGCTGGAAACACGCACTGGTTAGACCTAAGAAAGGCGCATTGAGTGACCCAAAAAAACTACCGGCCAGATAGCACCACTTCAGTTTTTGCTAGAACTTTTGAAAAAATCAAGAAAAAAACATCTTGAAGCATCTGGAATACCAAAATGTCATTCACAAAGAGACAGCACTCCTTACTTCCTTAAATGATTGGACAAAGGCCCTCGAGGCTAAAAAAGGGGCTGATGTGGTCTATTTTGACTTCACTAAAACGTTTGATAAGGTTCCGTTTACTAAACTGATCAAGAAATTAAAGATGGTCGGTATTCGTTCTAGAATTATTGCTTGGATTGAGAGTTTCCACTCTGAAAGAACTTTTCAGGTAAGGGTTGGCGGGACATATTCCTCAGTACATCATGCATACAGCGGTGTTCCGCAGGGAGGGGTCCTCTCACCAATACTTTTTCTTATTTACACATCTGGCATTCCTGGCGAAATTTCTAAACTTAATGTCGGTTGCAAAATGTACGCCGATGACATAAAAATTTATAAAACCATACACTCGCTAGAGGACACAGAACGACTGCAGGCAGCTATGAATTTCATGGAAAAGTGGTCTAATGAGTGGGAGCTGCCTCTCGCTGTCGACGAAACTCATTTACTGACCATAGGAAAGTGTGCAGTTAATGCAGAGTACCATATTGAAGGGAAACGTCTGGAAAAGATTGAAGAAGTTCGAGACCTAGGCTACGTTGGATTTTGAGCCTCATTGTAGTATGCTAGTCAGCAAAGCCTTAAATCGCGTTTCAACCTCTTTCGAATGTGAAAACAAGGAATCCCAATGTCTTTATACGCGCTTATAAGATATACGTTCGGCCAATTCTCGAGTGTGGCACCACTGTGTTCAACCCCTACAAGCAAAAAGACGTAAGTTTGTTGGAAGGAGGGCAAAACAGCTTTGCTCGGAAATGAATGATTAGATGTTATGGCACAAATTACCTTTCCATACCAAGCGGAGTGGACAAAGCTAGACTATTTGGACTGCCTACCTTAAAGGCGAGGAAAGTCAGAAATGATCTACTTATGATGCACAAAATTCTTACAAGAAAAATACACGTTGATCCTGATGAGTTCTTTGTGTTTACTCCTGCTAGAATCAGAAGTGGGGGATTGAGACTCGCGGACTCGGTAGCGAAAAGCCAGATCAGGTCAAAATTCTTTTCACATAGGACCATAAGTGTGTTCTTTCCAATGCTTAAAGAAGGACTTCTTAACAGGTCTACGATAAGATTTAGATGTTATCTTAATCAACGGTTGAAGCGTGCACTCAAGTGAGAGTTACGTTTCTTTCTCCTTGATGTCTCTTTTGTTTATTTTTGTGTCTATTACCTAAATGCTTGCTACCACTTCTTGACGTATAATCGCTATCGTATTTTGTAATTGCTCTCAATGTTCACCAGTTTTATTGTTTACACGTGGCGCGCCCACGTTCTCAAATAAATAAATAAATATCGGGGTCGGCCGCTGATATCAACGTGGAACCAATCAAGCTGAGAATCTTTATAGTTACGATTCATTCCAGCTTCTTTAATTCTCAAGTGGCTGGTACCGAGGATGTAAGCTGCTACAACGATTTTTTGTTGCAATCAAAAAACTCCAGCGACAGGCGGGTCTTGAACCCACAAGATGAGCGCTTTCGAATTCTAGTCATAGACTTTACCATGCGTAGTCCAATGCCCATCGTCATTTTAAGGGCTGGAAGTTCGGCTGTGAACAGCATTTCATCAAAGAAAACGCTATGACGATGGCGTGCTGGCGTGTACCGCTTCTGTGTACCTCTCGAGTTGTTAGTTCACCTGGAGCGCTGGCGTTTTTTTCAACCATAAGGCGTGCAGAAGTGGCGTTTATTGTAGGCAGGGCATGTTGTAGTATTGATTTTGCAAGCTTTCTCCTCCACTTCCTCTAAACCAGCAGCGTTCCTCGGCTTCCTTTTCAAGAGTATTGTGGGATGCTGTGCAGACTGCTCTCCATTTTCTGGCGCAGTCGGTCAAAGTATAGGGGTGTCTTACAAGGGGAGGATCTGAAGCGTATGTCTGAACGGGGGGAGCGGGTCATATAGGGAGAATCCTCACCCCTCAATTGGTTTGAAAATGTGTTTATTTTTTTGCCAAGTCGTTAAACCCAAGAAGTAGGGGGCCACAATGGGATACGGGTCTTGTACGCCCGTGGTGCGTATGAAGCCAATGGCTCGGAGAGCAGTGGAAGTGAGGTTGCTCCATGCGAGGAAGGTCGGGGTTTGGTTCTTGTACGCTGCTGCATTTTTTCATTTCAACTGATTGGTTGAGATTTGGGGGATTCTGACGTCTATACCATTTTCAGACGTTTTCTGCGCATTTTCCAGCTGTACGCTGTGGTATTCAACATGGTGATAAATGTTCAGCACCAGTAATACACAGGTACAAAGTGCCTGTGTAGTGAATCGCGGTGTCTTCCTCCATGGTCATGAACACGCAACCGAAATCCAGTTGGAGACGTACCCTTTCCTCCGAAACAAGAGTTCCACCCGAAAACGTTATCATATACCCACTGATTGCTTGCCTCTCCACGTACATCAGTTCATCTTGCGGATCCCAATCTTCCTTTTCGTCTTCCACCACTTCCAGCTGTTCGTCTTCGTCAACTTCAAGTTGACGTGCTCCGAAGTCCTTGAGTATGCTGGCCATCCGTTCGGCCAGCTTGATTTGTTCCCTCGAAGACTCCTTGTCTAAAGGTGGGCCACACTTCAGCGTGAGCAGGTGGATCACCACTCGGCCGTCGGCGGACATTGTTGGTGCTAGGTTCTAGAAAACCTTCAGCAGACCTCTGATTTCCAGGTGACAGGCAGACATGAGGGGAAGAGTGTATCGATGCCGTTTAGCTTAATTTGCGGGATCCGCACACCTCGTTTCTCATTTGAACCACCTACGACGTCACAACGTGGTCTCCTTCGAAAATCCGATCAGGATGGTTTTCCCGAGACCTTTGGTCCATGTATGGAAGCAGACTATGAGGAGCCTGTAGCCTTTATACGCTACCTGTCTAGACGTTTGGGTCTAGCTTCGTTGTACCATGTACAGAAGATTAGTATAGGATCTTTAAGATTGGCTAATGTGTTGTATTTCTTCTGTGGGGAAAAGCGTTTTATATAGTTTTATTGTCTACTAACAATACTACAGTATAAATAGGTGGTTCAGTGGATATTGAGGCTAGAGGGAATGAGGGGAAGCTTGGGAGATGTATGGAGAGATGGTGGTCGGTTATTGTGCAGGGAGGCTGTCGGGCTTGAGGTTATGGGGCCATAGTGAGTTGGAGGGAAGTGCCGTGGAAGAGAGGAAACCGGAGCCGGAAGAAGGAAGGCAAGAGAGAAGTGAACTGCAGGCAGGAGACCGAACGGAACTGCCTGAAACTGCCGGCGGCGTCCTTTTATACAGGAGGCCTTTTATACGGGCCAGATTGGGCGGAGACGAGTGCTAATTGGCGGCTCTGTGAGGACCGGCACGCCCTAAGGGCACGCCTTATGTTGCAGGCGCACCGGGCTGCTTGATGAGTCATCATGAATATGTCGATATTCATGACACTCCCGACTTCAGGTTTGGTACCCAGGCCGGTACGAGCTGGAGCAAATTTTTTGGCAAGTAAGATGACTCCGTCGGTGGCAGTAAATGTGTAAACTACCGCATCCTTGCCATCTTTGACAAATGGAATTTGTTGTGACGTTTTGCTGAGGCATTCCTTCCCGAGGGCAAGAGATAGTGGGGTCTAAGAACGAAGAGGATGACGTGCTCAGAAGATACAATATGATTGAAGGTGGGAAGAAGTTCGGAGAGCAAAATACAGCCGAAGACATTTGAGTAATTCACAATACAAAGGGGATAGTTCAGTTTTCCCGACGGCAGAGATGCAGGCTGCTGTGTAGTGGTGTCCACGGTCGGCGTAGGTCGTCTTCCTTAAAAATTGTTTTGAGATTTGTTGTACGAATATTTCTTTAAGTAATGGATTTGTTTCGTGTTGGCAGAAAATTGCAATTCGGAGCGCCGAATGAAGTCTGTGACTGAAGTTTGTGGGTTTCGTTTCATGGAGATAAATGTTGTTAAGGAGCGTAGGATATCGACGTGATCGAAGATACGTGGATCGTATTTATGGATTTATGAGGGTCGCAGTTTCGTAGTTCGCAGTTATGTAGATCGTGTAAATGCAGTTCGTAGTATCGTAGGTATGAGTTATGTAGTTACGTAGTTCGTAGTTGTGTAGATATGAGTTCGTAGTATCGGAAGTTCGAGTTATGTAGTTATGTCGTTCGAAGTTATGGAGACACGGATTATGTGGCTGAATGGTCTCGGGTCGTGTGGATCGGTCGTGGGAGTGCGTGGTTTCTCGGTTATGCGGGTGGTGGGGTGCATGGTTCGTACTCTGATTTTGAGTTTTTTTTCTTTTTTTTGTTCTTTTTGTTTTATTTTTTTAAATTTTTTTTTACAATTACAACCAATCACTAATAACTAGTGTTAACAATAGCATTTACTACTACTACCTCACATATCACTCATACTATTTCTACTTCTACTAATCCTCCTCATCGGAGTAAACTCCCTCCGACTCTGAGCTGGTGTGCTCAGAGTCGCTCGGAGTCGGTGGTGGTGTCATTACAGCCATTAAGGCTGCCAAGTACCACCTCATTTCAATTTCCCAGTCGCGGCGGTTGTGCTCCTGATGCAGCATCCATTCGATGTATAGTAGCTGCAGGAGGAGATCCTTCTCCTCCGGTAGATTTGGTTCGAGCCAGGGATTATACCTGGGCGGCGGGGAAGGTGGTGGTGGTGATGGTTGGTGTGGTGGTGGTGGTGAAATGTCGTGCTGACGGTTGACGTCTTCCGGCTCGACGTGTCCGCGTGGGTGGTAGAAGTCTATGGGGATCTGCACAGAGTCCGTCGCTGTAGTCACTCTCACTGTCAGACGGCTCGTAGTCCGACATTGCGAGCTATGGTGTCGATTTTGGCGGTTGTGGCTATATATGCGGAAGCTTATCTTGATAAAGTTGGTACGCTGGGTAAGTCATCGCCTTCAAGCTCTGGCGTCGCACGATCGATGACGACCCTTACCGTTTTCGTTGATTTGCGGCGGCTTTTTTGGGCTTTTCATCGGGGTCGTGTTTGGGTTTTATCCGTTGCCTACGGTTCGTATTATTCGTTTTCTGTATGGCCTTGATCTCTTTTTTGGTCCTACTTTGATGTTCTGGTGACTCGAGGCACTGACGCGTCGCGAGAATAGGCGAACGACTAGCTATTTGAGAGTCTTGATGCAGCGAGCTATGGATTTTCACGTTTTCTTGATGACGTTTGTTTGTGGGAGGTTTTTGTGACAGTGGATGATGTTGATGAGTCCTTTGAGGGAAACTGGAGGTGTAAGGTGCCCAGTGGTGCTTCATGCACTTTGTACCTGTGTATCACTGGTGTTGAACATTTATACATCACCATGTTGAATACCACAACGTACCGCTGGAAAAATGCGCAGAAAACGTCTGAAAATGGTATAGACGTCAGCACCCCAAATCTCTACCAATTAGTTGAAATGCAAAAGTAAGTAAAGCAACGCAGAGGAGCCAAACCCCTGACCTCTCTCGCATGAGTCAACCCTCTACCCATCTGCGCTCCGAGCCACTGGATGCAGACGTATCGCGGGCGTTCAAGACCCCCAAACGCGTGCTGCGCCGTATCCCTTTGTGACCCGCTACTCCTTGGGTTTAGCGGCTTGATAAAAAAATAAACACATTTTCAAACCAATTGAGGGATGAAGATTCTCCCTATATGACTCGCCCCCCCCCCCTCCCGCGTTCAGACATACGCTTCAGACCCCTCCCTTGTTAATCGTTTCACAGTGAGCATTAGAAGCTCTCTGAACACTGGTGTCTTAGCGTTTGTTTACTCCCGGCGTCAGGATTTTGGCAATGTACAGTCGTGGTTGCTTCAAAGGAGTTCCAGCCATTCCGTAGGAAGTAGAGCGTAAACATTTTCCGCTAAACTAAAGATAGGAGGAAAGCAATATTCAAGTTTAATTAACAATCGAGCGCTAAGTTCTGCATAATTTGTAGAAATTAAAAGACAAACATTTGTGCCCTTATTCTTCCATTCCATAGAGGAGTCAGCGTGTGCCTTGCGCATCATGGCTCCCTAGTTTCTCATTTTTAGCGCAGTACTCCGATCCGGCCGGACACACTACCTGCTTATGCCTTCTCAATAAGTTTTCTCTCCTTTAACTTTTGCTCCAAAACTTGCTTTGAGTGCCCTGTAAGGCCAGAGGTTTCTTCTTTATGGAATATGTCTTGCGTTTCTTTCTTTTAAATTCGATGAGCACCCGAAGCGTAAAGTGCCTTTCAGGGTGCTACGTATCGATTCAGAAGACACTTGACGTTCAATAAAGGTCTGCAACAGCGCATGAAATTGAATGCATATTTGTTCAGAAGCCGCCTCATCCATGCTCCATGGACAAACTGCACTGCACTCAATGCATTGGCGAAATCCAGACGTTGTAACGGATGACGTTCGTCTTCTGCTTCCGTGGTTGATCGATGTTATCAACTTTCACTGGATTCTGTATTTGAAGCTGTGATATTTATATAGTCTTCATTGTGATTTGGGGTCGCGGTAGGTGTAGTGGCAGACGTGGGTTGGTACTTATAACTGAAGCTCCTAGCTGGTTGGAGATTGAGGTGTCTTTCGGGCTTGAGTTTCCTCTTACGAAAGGCGTAGGGATCAAATTTGCGACTGCCGCGACGTTTGGAAGTTAGCAAAGGCGGTAGTTTTTATCTGCGTCGCCAAAAATACTGCTTGTAGATGTCTGACTTTCTTTTAGCAGAATGAGGGGTCACGCTCCTGTCATGATGGTTAATGTACAGAAGGTCTCTGATTTCTGGAATAGGGCCTTTTCTTTCTATGTACTTCTCCTTACTTAACCGTTTTCAAAGTGCTTCACTTGTGATGAAGAGAGCTCTTTAGCTCTTTGTATTTGAGACGGCGTTCTTCTTCCTTCGCTGCTATCGTCCGAATTGTGTTCGTCAAGAGTTTTTCAGAACTTTTAGAGATTGTAGGTCTTCTACTATTTATTTCCAGTGTTCCAAATCCCAATTTTCGCTTGTGTTTCGCGCTGCCTTGTTGTTGTCTTCTCGATAGAGAATGCATGGGACCTTCTCGGTTGCGTTTTTCTCTCTATTCGCGGGACGTGTAGCTGGGTCATAGTCATTGTAGTACGCTGGTGTTCAATGCACCGAACGATAATTGACGACGAGAACGGCAACAGTATTTGTATGATTGTTGTGGTCGATGTATGAAATGAATGTTATTTATAACAGCGTTTTGTGTAAGACTCTATTCAGTTCGAAGCTGAGGTACTGCTGGATTTTGGATCTTCCATAGCCAACTGCGAAGAAGATCTTTAGGGTTTCATGCAGTTTTAGGGGGCTAAGGCGTAGACGTCTCCGTAACGGCGGATTTTGACTTTGTGAAAATCCGCGCCAGCCGCCATGGTGACACGGCGTCATCTCTGATTCATCAAGCCCAGTGAATAGGACGAATTGTGGGTGTCTACTCTAGTATTAGTCCATTTTCCTCTCGTTAGCTGTCTGTAGTCCACCTCTTGGATAGGGTTTTTCTTCCTCTATATTAATGTAGCAACTGTTCGTTTCTGTAATAGCTTCACACGGCTGAAGATTATATACAAAGGGACGCCATCAATCCTTTTGTATACAGGACCAGTGAGATGACGGTAGCAGTACTTCAACGCCCATGGAACGTATATGAACGCCTATTTCTCTATGGACTATTCGGCTTTGCAGCGGAGGTGAGCGTAAATCTCGACTCATTTAGCCACGTAGAGATCAGATTCGTAAGTTCTGATTACTTTACTTTGCTTGGGAACGAGTGGGTTGAGAGCGAGCGTCTATTAAAATGTGAATCCAAACGAAAGCAAAGACAGTGTTGACACGAAATGCAGGGTGTCTCAAAATTGTATACACTGTTTGAATGGTGATAACTTTGCTCACAGTAAAGGTATTGAAGAAAGTAAAGGTTGATATGAAAGCTTAAGAAAATAGAAATTTTCTGACATATAGGCGGCATAGAATGCGCCATGCACTCGTCTAAAATTTCGCATTTAATTTCGATTGATTGTTTTGCGCGTAAATACTTGTCATAATTTCTCCAAAAAGTGGCCGTATTGATTGATTTGTGCTTTGTTAAACGTTTAGATCTTGAAAATACACTACGGCTTACAAAAGATGAAGCGTATCGTAAAAAATAGAGGTCCTGTTTGGAAGGTTCTAACATTGCTGCTAGTGAAGCTTTTGAAGATGTTTGAGACTCATATGAAAGCACAGAGTACGGAGACTTTTGTGGAATGCAAATGG
This sequence comes from Heligmosomoides polygyrus bakeri, assembly GCA_947359475.1. Taxonomy (NCBI): domain Eukaryota; kingdom Metazoa; phylum Nematoda; class Chromadorea; order Rhabditida; family Heligmosomidae; genus Heligmosomoides; species Heligmosomoides polygyrus. The sequence goes on from OX375866.1 coordinate 99,899,259, forward strand.
TTAGGATTGCGCCATGCTCCCGCCTGGAACCTTGCATTTCGGTCTCGATTGATTATGCATGGGCTGAATGCTTGTTACAATCCTGTCACTACTTAGCCAGAGGAATCCGTGCTGTGCTTCTTTTATCGGTTGGAACTATTTATTATTTATTTATTATTTATTACAATGCACATATATGTGCGCTGTGATAACTAAACACTCGTAACTAGACAATTACGAGAAAAAACGAGTTTATTGTTTGCACAGTTTAAATGTGATCAGGAACCCGATTTTCTCCAGACTGATTCTGTGGACTGTTGAAGCAACACTCATGCTGAATGGAAAGGTTAATCGGCATAATTGCAGCTATTGGGCGAGGGTAAACGCTAGATCAAGCACAGCACAGGTTAATCTGGCCAAGTAGTAACAAGATTGTAACAGGCATTCAGTCCATGCACAATCAATCGAGTCTCAAATGCAAAGTTTTAGGCGGGAGCATGGCGACTATTGACTATTTACACGTCGCAGAATTTTTGTTATCCCTGATTTCATATAAATCTCAAACTTCTTCAAAAGCTTCATTAGTAGCAATGTTAGAACCTTTCCAATAGTCACTGCATTTTTTAAGATACCCTACATTTTTCGCAAGCTATTTTGTGTCTTCAAGTTTTACACTTTTAAAAGCACGAATCAATCGATACGGCCGCTTTTTGGAGAAATTACGACAATATTCTAGCGAAACACAATCAATCGAGAGTAAAATGCGAAATCTCAGACGAGTGCATGGCGCAATCCACACCTTTCATATGCCAGAAAATTTCCATTTTCTTAAGCTTTCATACGAGTCCTTGACGTTTTCAGTACCTTTACTGTGTGCAAAGTTATCACCTTTCAAACAATGCATACATTTTTTTTTGAGACACCCTGTAGTAGTAGACACAAGAATGGCACAGGTCTCATGCGGACACTCGATGCTTCGAATCAAACGAAGCATCCTCCCAGCTATGATGTCGTCTCTATCGGATGTAGGTTTCGAGTGAAAATAAAAACAAAAAACAGCGACAAAAATCTGATGTATAATAATTTTATGGGGCTAGGCTGTACATAAATTGGGTTTTCGCAAGATTTATCTCAAAATACAGTGCAAAAGATAGAGTGTTAGCCCTAGTTCATACTTGCGCCGCTGCGCGGCGCGGCACCATGGTCGGAATAAATATCGACAGGGCGACGCGAAAAATCGATATTTGTAGCGACCGTGATGCCGCGTAGCGGCGCAGCAGGTATAAACTAGGGCTTAAAGCACTGATTACATAAAGGCGAGTAGGCTGATATCTGACACCAGGCGATTGTCAGGAAAATAGGAATGACGAAAATTCGTCTGGTAGTTCAGAAGTAGGAACTAGAGGCACATGTGAGATGCCAGACTGTGATAAATTTTGTGAGTCATCTCTTGCATACAGTGATCGAGAGGAAGTCCAAGAGTACACCAACAGGAGTACGTTAATAACCACCACGATGTAATTGGGTTAATCCGTAAGCGACGATTAGGTTTTATTTGAGAACTTCGGCGTATGCCAACCTGTTCTTTATTTGACCTTTTATAGCGCGCAACTTATTGGCTTCTCAATAGATTATTCGAGTTTGAATTATATTAACCGAACAACACGTCATTGTACAGATGGGAAAGAGCTCTTGGATTCAGAAGACGTGCAACCGACGTCGTGCAACGAGCGTCCGGCTTCAGCAGACGTGTCACCGGTGTAGTGGAACGAGTTCTATTGTGCATGAGAACGGTTGCAGAACAACCTAATATCTTTATGTCGCGTCGCTTCCTCCTACGACGCGGATCGTCTGTGGTTTTATCTCACAGCCGATTTGGACCTCGACAGTGTCTAGGGGTAGACGGTCCACTTAAATGAGCTTTATTGAACAGCCGCCAGTCGCGGCGAAGGCAGAGTAGGACTAAGGACGTCTGTTGATTGAGAAATTGGCTTATATAGGCGCCGGGTTACTGTAGGAAGGACGTTACGAGACAAGAGTACATGCGAGTCAACAAGGAAGTGAGGTACGAAATTTTGGTGACCAACTAGGACAGACTCTTACGAAATGAGATAGCATTACATGAGATAACTGTACGTTACATGCCTCCGGTCGACGAAGAGTCGTCCCGACTCTTGCGGCGTCCTGTCTAGGGCTTCGGGAGATTGGAATAGTGTCTGTCGCGATGGTTGAACTTCTTGTGTGGCTTGACGTACGGGCGGCGGTGGCGGTCAGGAACACGGCTCACTCTCGATGATGGTCCTGGAGAAGGTTCCTTGTCCACGCGTCGTCGCTGGCGGCTTGGCTCGTCGAACACGGTCTGGTGGCGGTCGGCTCTCGAACTCGGCGGTGATCCAGCAAGCGGCTCCTTGTCCACGTGGTGTCGGCGATGGTTCGGCGTGATCGAGCGTTCGTGGCGACGGTTAGGTGAATGGTTCCTTGGCCTCGATGACGATACAGCTGACGATTCCCCATCCGTGTGGTGTCGCGGACGGTTTGCATTGTGGAACGTGATCGGTCGTTCGTGGCGGTGGCGGTCCGGATCTTCAACCACCCAGAAGTTCGGCATAAACTCTTCCTTACGCCTCCTGTTCTTGGCCGTTTTCTCTTTGCGCCTGCGCTCCCTGTCATCCTTTGACGCAAAACCAAATTCCCCGATCTTGATGAGATCGTGGACCGAGAGGCGCAGCTTCTCGAGGAAGCAGAGGATCTGTCGGCCAATGTAAGGGGCATTTCCATTCCGAGGATGCGCTCCGAGGCTGAGTGCGGGGTGCGTGTACGTCACAGTGTCCAGCGCCTCGCTATAGTGGTCTCTCACAATAGCTTCGAACCTGCGCTTCGGTCCAGTGATGTACTTGACGTACTCAGCACATACCCTTCCCATGGCATTCCACTCCTGCGCGTTATCGTCCTCATACGGGCTAGGGAAGAAGGCTAGCGCTCCACCGCACTGAAGATGTCGCTCCAGGCAGATCAACACCTGCCTCATCGGGCGGCTGTCTGGCATTGTGTCGGGCCATACGATGATGATCGACGTGGTAATCTTCATCGATATGATCTTCTTGGCCAGCGCACCCCAGTCGACGTATACGTAGAGCGTTACATTATCCGGCTTGTCGACTTCAGAGTGCACGCGGGCGAAAGACGAAGGCAGTGCAACAAATATCTGATGCTCAGTGCTCGATGTCGATCCGGGAAGCCGTGTATGCTGCAGCAACGCAATCGCTGCCGTCAAGTTGTTCCCGTAATCATACGGAACCGGCCACGCGAAGACTGACGAATGGTCGAATCGTTTTCCCTTCGCCTCTTCCACAGCGGTGGCGTAACGGTGGCACTGTCGACGGTGGGCGTCCATGGCTAGGGCTAGCCCATACGCTGCGATGTACGGGGAGTTCTTTTTCCTGAGCTCCTCCTCCTCCTTTCGCTCGTCTCCCCAACAGGCCTGTTCGGAGATTGATGCGACGTTGGCCAGCTGGAACATGTCCTGCACCTTCTTGGATCTCGCCATTGGGTGCGCCAGACTTGGCAGTGCAACGTGTGCCATCTGCCCGAACAGGGAGCAGTCACAGCGAAAGCGTAGATGGAGTGGATCGTCGACTCCCAGCGTGATCCTGGAAACACTGATTCTATTACACTGCACATTCGCTTGGTTTGCAGTATTTTTACGTGGTCGACCCCGTTTTCCTCGACTTCGGACAGTCCTTACTGGGTCATTCGTCATGCCTATTGGCAATTTCCGTAAGTTGTCAAAAGGTACTCTCAGTGGGTCTTTGTTTTGCCCGATTAGAGTGATAAGTGCGCTGTTCCCGCTCACTTCGATGACTCTATAGGGACCTTCCCACTGATTAGTTTTGGGTTGAGCGGCTGCCTTTCGCTGGGAACTTTCATATAAACACGATCACCAGGTTTCAGAGGACTTTCGGACACCTTGTTCCTCTTATCGTACAGAGCCTTCATTCTTTGCCGCATCTTTTCGTTCATTTCGGACGCATATTTACGCGCCACTTTCGTTCCTACGGCCAGTTCCTGGACGTAGCTTTCCATGTCTGTCATATACTCACTTACGCCCACCTCTGGAACTGATTCCCAAGGAACATAGGCGTCTATACCGTGCAGTACAAAGAATGGGGACTCTCCAGTGGTCTCGGGAACGGTGGTGTTGTACGCAAATACGCAGTACGGTAAGATCTTATCCCACTCACTCGGAACCTTAACTTTTTTCCGTAACATGCCTATGAGTGTTCGGTTAAATCTTTCCGTCACTCCGTTCTCGCGAGGGTTGTATCCCCTGGTGAACACATGCTGGATTCCCATGATAGCTCTCAACTCCTCCATTAGTTTATTATCGAATTCACCTCCCACATCAGAGAGGATGGACTTTGGCTGGCGGCATCCCTCCGAAATCCATCTCTCGAAGAAGACTCGAGCAACAGTTTCGGCCGCCTTTGTGGGTATCGCGTATGCTCCACCGAATTTAGAGAAATGGTCTATTACGCTTAGGATGTACCGGTTTCCGCTTGACGTTTGGCCCATTTCCAACACGTCAATGCCTACCACTTCGTAGGGCCTTGTTGTCACGATAGGTTTAAGCGGAGGCACCAACGGATGCCGTGCGTTATGGCACAAACACTCCTGGCATTCCTTCGACCATTCCTGTACGTCTCTGTTCAAGGTTTCCCAGAACAGACTCTTGGAGAGTTGCCGCACTAGCTTCTTTGGCCCAAAATGCCCTGCTAGTAGACCTGAATGAGCCTCGTCAAATACTGCTCTGCGTCGCGAAGGTGGCACAACCTTCCGACGTCTCTCGCCCTCGAGCAGCACGAGCGCTCCTTCATCCATCAGGAAATCGGCAACTTTGAACTTCCGAGTTACCTCCGGGAAAACGACGTCTTCGGTCGGCTTTCCTTCCTCCAGGGCGCTGATTACCTTGCCGTATACCGAGTGCTCTCGTAACTCTGCAGTCCATTCTGGTTCTTGAACTACCGTTCCCACGATGAGCTCATTTGGTATGGACTCCTCTCGACTGCTCTCGCTACAAGGTGCAGCACCTCGACTTAGCGCATCCGCTACCTTGTTCGCAGCTCCCTTCAGATACTTGACCTTCAAGTCATACCGTTGGAGCTCCAGTGCCCATCGAAGGACTCGACCTGACACGTTCGTCCTTTTGAACAGAGCAGTTAGGGGTTGGTGATCGGTGAAGACCTCCACCGGCAGTCCGTAAACAAACATGTGAAATTTCCGAAGGGCGAAGACGACTGCAAGAGCCTCCAAATCCGTGACGTGGTACCTCTTTTCACACTTGGTCAGTCCTTTTGAGGCGAAGAATACCGGGTGCAGGAGACCATCGTCACCCTGCTGACTCAAAACTGCGCCAAGACCACAGCCACTAGCGTCAGTATGAATCTTGAACGGTTTCTGTCCGCTCCTTGCCCCTTCGATATCTGGTTGTGCAAGGACGGGGGCCTCAGAAATGACCTTTTTCAAGCTCTCAAATGCAGACTTCCGGGAAGGCGTCCAGTCAAACTTGACCTTTTCCGATGTCATCTCGTGCAGTGGACTCGCGACTTTCGAAAATCGCAACACGAACTTGCGATAGTACGAGCACATGCCGAGGAAAGTGCGGAGTTCTGCGCGTGATTGGGGCAACGGGTACCGTAGGATCGATTCCACTTTACTGGGATCCATGTGCACTCCGTGGAAGTCTATCACGTGTCCCAGAAATTCCACTTTCTCCTCAAGCAGTATGCATTTCTTGGGATTTAGTTTTAGTCCTGCTTTTTGCAGTGCATTAAAGACCTTCTCCAACATCTCCATATGGCGCTCAATGGACGAAGTTGCCACCAGTACGTCATCTAGGTAACAGAAAATCTCTTCTCCTAGAAGCGGACCGAGAACGACGTGCATTAGACGCTGGAATACGGCTGGAGACGAAGCTAATCCGAAGGGTAGCACGCGGAATTGGTACAGGCCTTCTGTAGTTGTGAAAGCGGATTTCTCCTTAGCGTCCTGCGAGAGACTTATCTGCCAATAGCCCGATGACAGGTCTAGGGTTGAAAACCACCTTTTTCCCCTCAGACACCGCAGCATCGTATCAATTGTTGGCAGATGATAGCTGTCAATCTTCGTTACCGAATTTACTTTCCGATAGTCTACACAAAGTCGTAATGTTCCGTCCTTTTTCTGCACTAAAACGATTGGTGAGGCCCAGCTAGAGCAGCTAGGTTCGATCACCTTCCTATTCTCTAGATCGTTTAATATGCGACGGAGTTCGACTCGTGTAGCTAACGGTATTGGGCGTGCCTTCTGACGGATTGGCCTCGCATCACCCGTCTCTATCGTGTGCTCTACTAGCGTTGTTTGGGTCAGCTCTTGTTCGCTGACTGCAAATACAACCGCGTAGCGCTTAACTAGGCACTCCAACTGGTCGTTGATATCTTTATCCCGCTTTCTGCTGCTTAGTAGCTCCCACAGCTTCTGTTCTCGGTTTTCTACCGACGATCCTGCACGTTCTAGCATGTTTCCACTGCTAACCGGCTCCCGCTCAACAACTTGTGCTGGTTCAAAGGAACCCACCTTCTCCCCCACGCCAAAGATCTTCGCTCCCGAGAAGGTATTCGTCACTAGCACATCTACAGTTGTTGAGGAGTCGTCGCAGACCAAATCCGGTATGTAGTCATTGTCGGACCACAGCATGCCTCCACTAGTCTTGCTAATCACTATGGGGACTGTTTTGGTTTCACCTGGGCGTATGTACACCCGTTTGGCCACAGTTGCGCACGTCTTTGTCACTGTTTCCGTGACGTTCTGAGAGTCACACTCTTGCCAGATTTGTGTAGTTTCCTAGCGCACGAGCACAACAGACAGACGGCACCCAGACCAAAATCAATCGATAATCTCGGCCTTCTGACCAAGACTACGAGGTCCCAACGAGGATGAGGTGCAGCACCTCTTTCTCGTCTCTGGAGACCGTACTCTGCCTTAGATCTCTGGCAGGATCTCGCCCGGTAAATCCGGACTTTATGGGCGGTTCTTCAGCTGCTCCTTCGGTTCGGTCCCTATGTCGCGTCGCTTCCTCCTACGACGCGGATCGTCTGTGGTTTTATCTCACAGCCGATTTGGACCTCGACAGTGTCTAGGGGTAGACGGTCCACTTAAATGAGCTTTATTGAAGAGCCGCCAGTCGCGGCGAAGGCAGAGTAGAACTAAGGACGTCTGTTGATTGAGAAATCGGCTTATATAGGCGCCGGGTTACTGTAGGAAGGACGTTACGAGACAAGAGTACATGCGAGTCAACAAGGAAGTGAGGTACGAAATTTTGGTGTCCAACTAGGACAGACTCTTACGAAATGAGATAGCATTACATGAGATAACTGTACGTTACATTTATTCTTATTTGAGCACGTCACAAGAAGTATTGAAGCTACCTCAGCTTCATGAGATGATACAGAAAATGTACATCCAACCTCAACGATTAAGTCAGACATTAAAACGTGATCATCGTGAGCAAATGAGAATCTGAAAAAAATGAGAGTTATCTAAGTTTGTGATGTCCTTCGTCGACGTAATCCTTTCGTTGCGCCACCTCAAAACCTCATATGGCACAAGATACGCTAACGCTAACAACTTGCCATGGTGTGGGAAGACTCGCCCTTCAGTACGAATACTGGCCACGTGAGATATTTCGATATTACCAGGTGTTGCCTTTTGTGGTTATTGCGGCTACTACCTGATATTGCCCTTCTTAGTGAGATATTGCTCCCTGAAATACACACAGATAGTTTGAATTATTTATTGTGAGGATAGGGGCAGGCTGTAGAACGGACGGTGGCAACGGCTGGTTCGTGGTAGCTCCAGAAGAGATTGTAGAGAGTTGTGAACAGTACACCAAGGGAGTAACATCTTTATTGCTTAGCACCCTTTTATATACTCTCTTGCTCTTGCTATCAAAAATTCCTATCACTCTTTATTCCTCATACTGCAACTCCTTCACATCCCCCGTAGTGATCGTCCAGGTCACTCAAACTTGTGGAATTCGGGTAGAGGTTCGGTTTCCCTACATCCTCTACCGTTTTACTTATTTTTTGTAACAACATTTATTTCAACGAAACATTTATTCACCACTTCCTTATCGCTGCGGATCCGCCTCCACCTACCGATGCCCGCTCTGTCATGAACGTGACGGGGACCGATGGCGGGAGCGGGAGCGGTTACGACGCCGGCGACGATCTTCTGAGGGGCTTCTTCTCTCGGCGCTCACCGCCTTGTCCCATGCATTGACGGCGGCGAACGCCCACAGCGCGGAAGAGCCTCAGGGCTTAGCATTCTGGCCTTCCTTCTCTCTGCTCCACGTCCCGGTTGTCTGCTGCTCTGCGTTTGCGGTGGCACCACCGCTAAGAACGGCACCACACTGGCTGCTTGTGGCAGCGGCGGCGCCGCCATGATGATGGCGGGAAGTCTCGCTGACGGGGGACCAATTGTCTCGTCCCCTCGCTAATCCATTGGGGTTTCGTCGCGTGAGTTCGAATCTCATCCTGATCGCCAGTTGTGAACATTACACCAAAGGGTTAACATCTTTATTGCTCAGCACCCCTTCATATACTCTCTTACTATTGTTATCACAAATCCCTATCACTCTTCACTTCTCCTGCTGCACATTCCCTCACATAGAGGAGGATCGTCTGTCGACTGAGCCGACCGTTCCTTGGCTTAGCTTTTGTACCCGTCGGGATGAAAACATCTTATATGTCTTATAATCTGTAATATGGAAACATTTCTCGCAGGGATTTCCTCAGATCAGCAAGCTGGTAACAAAAATCGTACGAAGCCTAATCAATGAACGTATAGAAAACTTTCTACCCTGACAATCTAGGGTAGCGTTTCGCTACACTGCCGGCAGACCACTAATCTCGCTAGATATTTCGCTTTGCCTCTGCGATCACTCTTCTGACGTTACACGGTGTTCGAGTCCGGAATATTACATAGTGCTCGTTGATGACCATGTCATTGGGTATCAGGAAGCGAAACGGAGTTTTTCGAACTATCCCTCAATCCGACACTATTTACCACCATCTTTGCATTTGCACTCGTCCTCGGGACAGTATTCGTATAAACCTCGTCGTACGTAGTCCCACCGCTCATCTTCCTTCTCGATCATGCGGCATAAGTCCCAATAATCGATGGCCTGTACTCGGCAGAAAGTACAGCCCGCTCTGTCATGAACGTGACGGGGACCGATGGCGGGAGCGGGAGCGGTTACGACGCCGGCGACCATCTTCTGAGGGTCTTCTTGTTCTTGACCTCCCGGGCCTCCTTCTCTTGACGCTCACCGCCTTGCCCCATGCATTGACTGCGGTGCCAGCGCTTAGGCATTCTGGCCTTCCTTCTCCTCCACGTCCCGGTTGTCTGCTGCTCTGCGTTTGCGGTGGCACCACCGCTAAGAACGACACCACACTGGTTGCTTGTGGCAGCGGCGGCGCCGCCATGATGGTGGCGGGAAGTCCCGCCGACGGGGACCAATTGTCTCGTCCCCTCGCTGATCCATTGGGGTTTCGTCGCGTGAGTTCGAATCTATCTCATCCTGATCGCCAGTTGTGAACACTACACCAAAGGGTTAACATCTTTATTGCTCAGCACCCCTTCATATACTCTCTTACTATTGTTATCACAAATCCCTATCACTCTTCACTTCTCGTACTGCACATTCCCTCACATAGAGGAGGATCGTCTGTCGACTGAGCCGACCGTTCCTTGGCTTAGCTTTTGTACCCGTCGGGATGAAAACATCTTATATGTCTTATAATCTGTAAAATGGAAACATTTCTCGCAGGGATTTCCTCAGATCAGCAAGCTGGCAACAAAAATCGTACGAAGCCTAATCAATGAACGTATAGAAAACTTTCTACCCTGACAATCTAGGGTAGCGTTTCGCTACACTGCCGGCAGACCACTTATCTCGCTAGATATTTCGCTTTGCCTCTGCGATCACTCTTCTGACGTTACACGGTGTTTGAGTCCGGAATATTGAATAGTGCTCGGTGATGACCATGTCATTGGGTATCAGGAAGCGAAACGGAGTTTTTCGAACTATCCCTCAGTCCGACACTCTTTACCACCATCTTTGCATTTGCATTCGTCCTCGGGGCAATATTCGTATAAACCTCGTCGTACGTAGTCCCACCGCTCATCTTCCTTCTCGATCATGGGGCATAAGTCCCAATAATCGATGGCCTGTACTCGGCAGAAAGTACAGCCCGCTCTGTCATGAACGTGACGGGGACCGATGGCGGGAGCGGGAGCGGTTACGACGCCGGCGACCATCTTCTGAGGGTCTTCTTGTTCTTGACCTCCCGGGCCTCCTTCTCTTGACGCTCACCGCCTTGCCCCATGCATTGACTGCGGTGCCAGCGCTTAGGCATTCTGGCCTTCCTTCTCCTCCACGTCCCGGTTGTCTGCTGCTCTGCGTTTGCGGTGGCACCACCGCTAAGAACGACACCACACTGGTTGCTTGTGGCAGCGGCGGCGCCGCCATGATGGTGGCGGGAAGTCCCGCCGACGGGGACCAATTGTCTCGTCCCCTCGCTGATCCATTGGGGTTTCGTCGCGTGAGTTCGAATCTCATCCTGATCGCCAGTTGTGAACACTACACCAAAGGGTTAACATCTTTATTGCTCAGCACCCCTTCATATACTCTCTTACTATTGTTATCACAAATCCCTATCACTCTTCACTTCTCGTACTGCACATTCCCTCACATAGAGGAGGATCGTCTGTCGACTGAGCCGACCGTTCCTTGGCTTAGCTTTTGTACCCGTCGGGATGAAAACATCTTATATGTCTTATAATCTGTAATATGGAAACATTTCTCGCAGGGATTTCCTCAGATCAGCAAGCTGGTAACAAAAATCGTACGAAGCCTAATCAATGAACGTATAGAAAACTTTCTACCCTGACAATCTAGGGTAGCGTTTCGCTACACTGCCGGCAGACCACTAATCTCGCTAGATATTTCGCTTTGCCTCTGCGATCACTCTTCTGACGTTACACGGTGTTCGAGTCCGGAATATTACATAGTGCTCGTTGATGACCATGTCATTGGGTATCAGGAAGCGAAACGGAGTTTTTCGAACTATCCCTCAATCCGACACTATTTACCACCATCTTTGCATTTGCACTCGTCCTCGGGACAGTATTCGTATAAACCTCGTCGTACGTAGTCCCACCGCTCATCTTCCTTCTCGATCATGCGGCATAAGTCCCAATAATCGATGGCCTGTACTCGGCAGAAAGTACAGCGGATCCATTCTCCAAGGTTAGTTATTGCAGCGATTTTTCTCTTCGGGAGTGCAGATTCCTTGTACAGCGTAGTGAGCTCCCGGCCGACGCACCAAATTTGCGGGGAGGCTCGCCGTTCAGTGCTAATACTGGCCATGCCTCACGCAGGATATTTCTTTATTACCAGGTATTGCCTTTTGTGGTCATTGCGGCTACTACCCGATATTGCCCTTATTGAGATACTGCTCCCTGAAATACATCGTCGGAATGAAAACATCTTGTACATCTTATCTAGGACGATTCTACTCACTAGTCGACAAGCGCTGACAGAATTGCACTCGTTCTCACGCTGTCAAAGGCCTTCTCGTAGTCGAGAAAGGTTAGGTTGACGCGTCATTCTGTCCACCTTTCTTCCTTGAGATCCTGTCTCCTCGGCTTGCAGTGCTTCGACTCCAGCCAGCGCGACAGAAGAACATCTCATCAAACATCAACTGCTACTCACCGATATCAGCAGCTGATAAAGCCATAATGAACGCGTTCGACGAACAGCTGAGGATAGTAATACGCAGCGAAAAATCTTTCTACAAGTTCGTCGTGGGAGACTTCAACACTAGAAAATGAAAGGCAAGGGAGGACGAATACAGGATTGGAAGGCTTGGGATTGGCCACAGGAACGAAAAAGGAAACCGTCTTGTTGGGTTTATATCTAGCACTCGAGTCTTTCATGGAAACTCGTTCCGGAAAAAAGAACGTCGTCGCTGGACATGGGAGTCCCCTCACGGCACGACACATACAGAGATCGACCATATAATGTCTAACAGAAGGTGGTGCCTCTTAGACGCTTCCGTTGTACTTTCCTTCTGTACCAGAGTACTATATAACTAGTATAAAGTTCATCACCCATGTCTATCTTCCTCATCTCATGCCCTCTTCAAGGTCAAGAAATTTCGGAACAGCTTCCACCAGGACTTCCAGGAGGGCGGCAGGTAAGAACCCTGACTGCAGCCTCGGCACACATCCGTGGTCTCCATTGGATCATGTACGGCCAGCGACAACTCTCTCGTTTCTGCCAGGAGAGGATGCTAGCAGTGCCGTCCTTCTTTCAATGTAGTTGATAAGGCTGCAGCGTTCTTCTCAATTTTTGCTCGCAAGACAGCTCCTTCTTTGTCGGTCCTCGACCACTGGTGACGCTTGTTGGCTCTTTTCTTTGATGCGGTTCTTGTTCGTCTCCCGATCGCCAGTTGTGGCTCTCAGAACGCTAAGAGGATTGCAGATGTTTATTGTGGGGGAGGCATAGACCGGTTTATATATGCTTGTGTGATATGTGTGATAGTGATACGTATGTGTGGTCCTCTTTTCCTTCGCATCTTCTTTTGTCTTTCGCGGTTTGCCAATTCCCGAGTCCGGTCGCTACCCGTACAATTCTGTCTATTATACTTTGTGTCATAATTAAGTAAATTGGGAATAAAGTGTAATATACTGTAGTAATCGTATTTATATAACAACTGCTTATTTCTGTTCAAACACCTTAACATATGGCTTACAATTTTACCAACTGGGTATTCAAATTTTCAATGTCTAATCGCCGTACTACTGGAGCTTATGCAAGGTGGTCAAGATCGTTGGACTTCAAGGTCTGCTCCCGTTTTAGCATTATACGTGTGCCTTTTTCCTGTTACATTTCGATGTGTTTTTCGTCCCATACTGATGAAGAACTTTCCAAAATTCTTAGCTCATTTACACTGAAAATAATTGATTTAGAATTTATCCTAAAATATCCTATTTCGAACTAACTCGTATAACATGAAGATCGTTCAATAGTCTTACCTTCACAGGCCGGGAAAGTGGAATGTCTTTGTCAGGCGGACACCTGCAATAAGCAAAGTATTCTGCATAGTTCTAGTCTCAAAGAGAGCCTTATTTTTACTTCAAAATGCCGAGGGTAAATTCGTGGAGTAAGGCATCACAACTTTTCTTCTTCGTATTGGGAAGGCCACCGATTTTAATCCATTCAAGTTGAACTTTGTGGTTGGTATAATTCTGGTACGTTCTTTCTCCTTTTTCCAAGTTCTGCAATCGTGTCTCGGTGGTTATTGACCTTTTCGAGTCTGGATTCATTCGGTGCTCTCTGTGCCCAAGCGTGGCGTCGTCTTGCAGGGATCGACCATGATTCTGTTCTCGTTATCTACTGCAAGTGCTCAGTCATTATAATTTCTTGAGTTGAAAGCGTCTTTTATTCTTCTTCAGTGTTGTCAGTAGAGTCTTCCGGTTGTTTTGCTTGTAGTAAAGAATCTCATATTCAAGTTGTGTCTGGTACAGAATACAGAGAGGATATGATTATTTATTCAATCAGTCTAGGCCTTCATGGTCTGAATATCCAGTATTTGCTGCTATATTTATAGAGCTCTTATTCACTTTATGTATCGAATTTCATCCTAATCCTTCCCGTTTGTCTGCTCTTGATGGCTCCTCCGATCGTATAGGTCCGTGCATTCCGCGGATTTTCAAACATGCAGCCAGTGTCCCTCCTAACATCTCAAGTGACCAACTAGGGCACTTAACCAGTTTCTGCAGGTGCTCGGTTTCACCTACTCTCCTGCTCTCCCATCCAAGAAGAGTTCAGTAGCCTCCACAGGCCCTCCGAATGCTATGAACACAGTACTCAAAACACAATTTATCTACTCGTCAGATAACAATTCCATGTTCGTCTCCACCCTTTTTCCGGCATGATGGAGGCAGTATCGGTTCAGGCTGATATTTCATGGTAAATACAACCACGTCCTTGCGACGTCTCGTCCTCCTCGGCCGTTTTCTTCAGTTGTTGGTCTTCTAGGACTGGCCGTTTGCAAACGTGGGCTGGGCGATCATGGGTGACGGTGCTGGAACGGAGGTCAGGGGTGAACAGACGTAAGCGACCTGGAGTGGTATCGCTCCCAAACCTCTTCCCCTACTGTTAGAACCTGTCAGAATATCAGCACCGTCGCGGTCTGCACTACTACATGCGTGGGTACTGCTTGTCCTGTACCTCGAAAAATTCGACCATTCTTACCATCGCTTGTTAGCATAATTTCTGAGCTAGTTAGCTTTCTTGGATCGACTAACCGTGATAGGCAATCGAGTTAGTCGAATGCTGACGTCTTTCTTCCCTTTATATCAAAAGAGTATGCCATCAACATTAAATCCCATCTGTAGTCTCTTTGTGGCTACTCTAGGAGTTGCTGCCTTCTCATTTCATCCTGACCGCCACTTGCGTTGGAAAAACACCTTGTTCACCTCCTTCTTTTGGGCTATTAGCTTCCTTCGTCATAACTGTATAAAAAGGCAGTTCAGAACAGCATTGACGAGCTCGTTCCGTAATTGAGTTGTTATTTGACGACACAAGAGAAGGATGCATTAACCATGATCATTAACCATGTTCATTGTGACGATAGCGACGCCTCTTAAGGCGTTTCCAGCCCGAATAATTCCGTACCATGAACTGACCGAGATATATCATTTCCCTTTTGCGGAGCAGTCTTGTGATTTGCGATTGCCGCGACAAACACTTGCAAATAAAATTTATTTAAATTAAGCGAGAACAACAGCATCATATACATCCACGCCAGGAAGAAAGTGAGGCAGAAGATAGTCCACAGAGACAAAAGGAAGCGGCAAGTATTCTGTGAGAAAGAGGTCCAGAGCTGTTCGCCACGGACGGGAGGAAGCCAGAAGATCTGTAGCTGAGTGCTAGCGCGATCTCCCACACGTATCCTTGCAAGATGAGCTGACGTGGTGATCGACTCATTGCTTTTTTGACGGGTTCGCTCGCGGTTGACCTGATACTAGAGGTCTGATTTCCTCGCTCAGCGCTTCATGTGTTCGCTACGATGACTTGGTTTTCATAATAATGCCATCCGCAGTGCAATCCTAGTTCGTGGTGGCTGTTCGTAAACGATTTCTCGACATAACAAACACATTACATGAGCAACAACATATAGAAATAAGTAAAGTAGGTCAGCTTGGTTAACCCAGATACTCAGTTTCCGAGTTCCTAGTCGGGAGAGGGAAACCTAAGCCCCTGTTCATACTTCGCGACAGCAGCGACAAGAGCGCAGTGTGCGCAGATTGCGCAGCGCGCGGAAGTATGAACAGGCGACAACAGCGACTGGAGCGACAAGACCGACAAGAGCGACAAGAGCGACTGGGGCGACGGACGTAGTGTAGTGTACGTAATTGCACCATAACGTCTACTTCGTGGCCTAAAATATCAAGTGAATAGAGGTCTTCATGTGTAACTACTCAATTGCATTAGTTTTTGGAAACTGAAACAGACACAAACAAACAGTTATATTAGTAAAAAGTCATATTAGTAAAAAGTAGTTATATTAGTAAAAAGTCATAAAAAGCAAACAGTCATATTTTTAGTCAAAAAAATTGCTAGAAACTGAAATAGACAGAGGCGAACAATCATATTACCTAAATCGTCAGTCTGGCACTCAAAATAGACATAAAAGCACTCCTTACCTTTGTATGAAAAACGTCAGAGCAGGAATCGTTTCCTTCCAGCATCAGTGCGCCTTCCAGCACTAGTGCGGTGTAATTACGTACTCCACACTCCTTTCGTCGGCCCAGTCGCTCCCGGCGCCGGCGCGAAGTATGAACAGGCGACAAGAGCGACAAGAGCGACTGAAGCGACGGCGCCGGCGCTCGAGTATGAACACTTTTCGGCGGCGCGCGCTCGGTTTTAATCGATATGCATGTTTTGCACGGGCGACGAGTCGCTCTTGTCGCGAAGTATGAACAGGCCCTAAAAGGGCAGTTCTCGGTGCAAGTCTAGTAGAGAAGGACCCGTTACTAGATTTGCACCGAGAAGGGATCATCTTCAAGCAGCTAAAACAAATAGCATTAGAAAAATAAAGTAAAAATAGGCCAAGACACCATCAGTCAACATTTTCGGTACGGACAAGACTTCTACTTCACGTCGTAATCATTTGCAAATCTCCTCACCTAGCCCACAAATGTTATAACATTTAACATTTATTACATACACATTAAAATAGAAAAAAAGAATGAGAAACGCATAGAACGAAGAAAGAAAAAAATATTGGGCAACAAAACCAGGAAAGAAAAAAGCCAGAGAGCTTCATAGTTCCTCCTGCACGTACCGATGGATAATCGATTTGAACTTGCTAAAATTGTTAGGAAGCTGGTTCTTCTTAATAACCTTAGCGAACTCCAACGCACCACGACAGGAAAATAAATGTCACCTCGGTGTGGTTCTGGGTCTAGCAAAGCTTAGCTTAAGCCTGTTACCTCTGGTTTTCGAAGGCATCAACTTGAACAAGTTGTTAGATCTAATGGAAGCCTTGCCACATAAGTTCTTATAGACGAGAAATAGTTCATTTCTTTTCCTGGCAGTGGCCAACGACTGCAAACCCAAAATTTTACTACGAAGAACACGATTAGGAACAGTACCATAACTAAAACCGAAGGGTCTATGAAAAACCTTTCTGGTGAAGCTATTCTGAACACGCTCTAATCTTGATATGGTCTCCCTCTTATATGGACAATAAACACAAGTAACATGCTCTAGCAAGGACCTAACAAAGATCTTGTAGGCCCTCGTTAGAAGCGTAGGATCCTTAGACAAGAGAGTTTTGAAAAGAAGAAACAGTCTTTGATTGGCTCGGACAGCAATACTTTTTGAGTGCTCATCGAAACTAAGTGAATTGTTCAAAAGAAAACCTAAGTCTTTAATTTCATTTACTGTTTGAATTCTAGCTCCGCCAATAGAATAGCTAAACTAGGGTTATCCTTGCCTAAGCGGAGAACCCTAGTTTTCTGAATAGAAAGTGGTAAGTCCAAAGCTCTGGACCAGTCATTTATTATATAAATAGCTTCCTGTAGTTTTGTATTCTCATGTTTTCTGTGTTATTTATTTTGATGTCATTAGTGCAGTTGTTTTCTAAGGAATGAGTATGTTCAATATGTTTTAATACTGAACACATCCAGTTCTTATGAACTCGTTTAAGAGTGGCCACCACTAACTAGGATTGCACCCTGTCCACTTTCGATACGTGTTCGACCTCAACATGGGTCTCAAATCAAAATCTCAAACAGGTGCCCTAAGCTATTACTCATTTTTTTAGACTCGATAATCTTCACTCTGTGACAGGGCAACCTGTCTGTATCACCTATCGTCCAATTAGAGTTGCTCGAACGAGCAGGAAGGCGGCATTTTCAAGTGCTAAAAAAGAGGCTGCGCCATGTACTCGCCAGGACATCGCTACTTTCCTTTGTTAATAGCAAAAATTCTGTTTGCATGGAGTTACAAATTTGTCAATGGACAACAGAAACATTTGTAAAAAAAACGCACACATGTCTCCATCTCGCTCATTCAAGTAAGCACCATATACACTACCAATTGAGTGAAAATGGCGACGGGCTGGACAATTGTGTGGCGCAATCCCATCTTTTAATACCCTGAAAATCATTGCGGTTCTGCAATTTAGGGTAAGCTCGAAACCGTTATTTTTTAAAATAAAATATATTACGTCGTCGCCGCCGATCATTGGGTAGCTCGATCGGGCTCCAGCGGCGTCTCCATTCGTGCCTGTCACGTGCCAGAGTGCTCCAGTGGATTCTTGCTCGAGAGACGAAGAGCATCGTATCGTTCGTTCAGGGCTTTCCCGAAGAAGTCCGACGAACGTGTTGGTGGGCGTCCTGGTGCAAGGTGCAAGGAGGGAAATGTACTGACGGGCGAGGTACAAATAGAAGCCCCAGACTTCTTTTCGCTGTTACCTGAGGCCAGAACAAGATATGGTTACCTAAGAGCCACCGATGAAGTTGCGAAGAGCCAAAGCCAAATCCGGTCAAAATTTTTTTCGAACAAAACCATTCGAGTTTTTCGACCTCTGCCCAGCGACAATCTGCTTGAGATGGCGATTGAAAGAGTTCTGAATTGAGTTCCTTTTTTTTTATGTAATTGCTTGTCCTATTTTTTTGTAGTAAGCTCTCTTTGGATGTGTAATTGTTTTCATGCCATTTCTGATGCGTGTTGCATGTGGTTAGAAACCTGCCTAAGATATGCCTCATTGAACCTCTCCGTGCCTCGCGCGGGCGACGTTTGCCGTTCAACATGGGATGCTGCTGCAGCAGAGGAAGCGCAGTCTCCTGATTGATACAACGGCGTATGCGCGCGTTTCTGAGCGCTGGATCCAGGAGCCGGGCCCCCTACGTCATAATAAGCGTCGGAAGTCAGAAGGGTAGACATCGTCGTCCTATGACGTTGCCCGTGCGAGGTACGCCTCTGCGTACCTCGCACGGGCAACGTTTGCAGTTCATCATGGGATGTTGTTGCGGCAGAGGAGATAAGGATAAAGGATAAAGGACGGCGTTACTCAATCCCTTTTGGGATGCGCCAGCGCATTCTACTTCTACGGAATGTCGTGGAGGCGATATGAATGCGTATTGGGCCATACAATGACTTGCGGTGGCCAGCCGATGAACAAGTCAGCGCTTTATCCTTCCCAGACGAGTCTGGTACCAATTCACCGACCTCGGATGGATGGAAGGCTTGGTTGGCCTGGGCAGGAAATTCGAACCAGGGACCTGGTATCGGGTGCACGTCGGCGTCGGCGCCTCCTCTGACTGCGCTTCACGCGCCCGGCAGAGGAGATGCTTCAGTAAATGTTGCCTTTTTGTTGTTCTATGAATAAGATTGTTTTGAAGTGCACACGTACTTTTTGTAGGAAAGTATTTTCTGAGAACAAAGCTTAAACCTATGGCCCCGCGAAGCGGGCAAGTGCGAGACACGCCGTTAGGCGTGTTGTATAAATGAATAAATAAATAACCTCCGGAGAGATACTGCAATAGTATATTTAGGATCTGTTCCAGGTTTGTTTCACAGCTACATGGGAGGCCGTTGAGCATGGAAATCGAAAGCTGATCGGCGTGACATCTATGTATATCTTCTTCGTCTACGGTCTGTCGATCTTGTTGTTGGAGAAACTCTATCTGATTCTGAGGGTTTGTGTTTCGCTTTCTCAATCGTTCAAAATCGGACAGCCAGAATTGCGGTTCAGGACATCATCCCACTGCCAATTCGCGCTGCTATCTATGTTTTTGTGTGTTACTGCTGGGAATTCAGTACCGGTCTGTTCTTGAAGCGTTGGGATGCGTGTCCATGGGACTATGAAAGGTAATACAGGCTTGTGAATTTTTTCCTGAAAAAAAAAGATTTTTTCCTGAAAGAAAATTTCCTATTCCATAGCCTTTAAATGGCAATAAACCGGACTATTTCAGCTACTTCCACTACCACTTCATGGGATTGATCACATTCGAATACATTCCTGTCTGGTATGTGTCATCCATAGCGTGCGAGAGGTTTTTGATTCGATACGCGCTACAATCGGCATGGCTGGTTGCGGAGAAAAGAGACATTTCCGTTGGAAAGATCGAATAACTTCCAGCGAGGTGGCAGGTCATATATGTGGTTCGCTTAGCCTATTTGAGAAGGTTGACGCGTAGTTTTTGTTTCGTTTTGATTTTGCTGTGTATCTGCGATTTTTTGGGGTTCATTTCAACAAGGTTTCATTCTGATCTTCAGCACGCAATCACTTCCCTGCTCTTCATCTCTGCTTTCCTTTGTATAATATTTGGTTTAGTAGGTTAACCTTTCTAGGGTTGTTGCTTTCTTGAGCCTCTTGTGAATGCTTCTATTTTTACGATAAGCTTCAAGCTTTTTGTACATTTTCTTAATTTGTTGGCATTTTAGGCATTAAGTCGACTTTTTCAGTCCTCGAAATGTCCCGGTTTACGTTTCCCACACGACAAAAACTCATTACAGACCTAGGATCCACTAAGCTGCTCTGAAGTATGTATGGATCCACTAAGCTGTCCCTGAAGTATTAATTTGACTGGATTTCAAGAGCAAGAGACGTTTGCAATGTCTGTATCCAACTAGACGGTGTGTCATATTCATGCTGTAATCGCATTATCTGCTCCTCCGTTTCGTTCGTGGGGGCTCGAAGGTTGCTGGTTTCCACCCTGATCTAGTGCTGGATCGGGAAAGATGGCGTAATGACACCAGAACAGAGGACCGCACAACGAAGCGGGACAGACGCTGAAGAAGAAGGAGAAAAAGAATATTTACATTAGCCAACCGGCAAACAAGCCGGCGCTGCATTTTTCCCAAACACGCCTGATACCAATTTATCGACTCCGTAGGAATTAGAAAGCTTGGTTAGTTTAGACATGATTCTAACGAAGAACATGGAACCCTACCATTCTGTACGAAAATATAGGGTCTATCCTAGTTGGGGGCGGGGGATAAGGATAAAGGATAAAGGACGGCGTTACTCAATCCCTTCTGGGATGCGCCAGCGCATTCTACTTCTACGGGATGTCGTGGAGGCGACATGAATGCGTATTTGGCCATACAATGACTTGCGGTGGCCAGCCGATGAACAAGTCAGCGCTCTATCCTTCCCAGACAAGTCTGGTACCAATTCACCGACCCCGGAGGGATGGAAGGCTTGGTTTGCCTGGGCGGGAAATCCGAACCAGGAACCTGGTATCGGGTGCACGCGACAGTCGCGCCTCCTCCGACTGCGCTACACGCGCCCTGGGGGCGGGGGATAACTAAAAATTACGCAATCAGTTGACTTTGGATTCATGGAGCGGGCTCTAGAGAACAAAATAGCGCCCAAGCTGACAAAATCGACAACAAAAAAATACAACAAAAACATGTCGGATCCTGGTTATAACATGTCGAGCGACGGTCAGCACGCGGTATGCGGCTTTACATGTCCCTCTCACTATGATAGATCCCGGTTATAACATGTCAGGCGGCGGTCAGCTGTGTTTGAACACGCTTTGCCCGCCAGGACGTCTTTATAACCGCGGCTGTTTATTTGGTTTTGCTTGTTTGTATGTTTCTTCGTTTGCTTTTTAGGTCCTATTCTGTTCTCTAGAAGCCGCTCAGACAATCTCAACTCAATTGATTGCGTAATTTTTAGTTATGCGCCCCCCTCCCCGATTAGGATATATCCAAATTATGAAATTCGTTGTTGAGCCCAAAGCTCTGCACATCTGTTCGTGCAGTTGTGGATACTCTCGAACGATAGCTGACATCAAGAACTCCAATGTATCTCAATGAATGCCTTAGCTTTTGAGTATCCTCCAAAGTCTTAATGGTCATCGAAGTTTGTCAGCTTCTTATGGTGGTTTTGATCAATGAGAATCAGGCCTATTCCTTTTGAAAAAGATCTAGAAAGAATTTTGAATAAAGCGGTATTGTACTTTTGGTTAGATCTACAACAAGAAAGAACAGCTTTCTCCGATAGCAGCCCTATTACTCCACTCAAAGTATTGCTTTGGAACTGCTCTATTGGTACCGTCTTCATCAAGTTCGCCTTAAACAGTGTAAACGTTAGGTGATCGATTTTCTAGATTCACTTGTTGTGGAAGGGGCGCAGGTTGTCACGTGCACCAAATTGTAGGTTCCTGGTTCGGTTTTCTCGTCCAGGCCCACCAATTCTGCCATCCTTCCAGGGTTGGTGAACAGATACCAGATGCCCATCTGCTGTCCACCGCAAGTGATTGCATAGGCCAGATACGCATTCAAATTGCCCCCGCGACATCCCGTAGAAGTAGAGTGCATGAGCATCCCTAAGCCCTAGTTTCTACTTGCGTCGCCACGCAGCGCGGCGCCAAGATCGCCATAGATATCGATTTTTTGCGCCGCCCGGTCGATATCTGTCCTGACCATCCTGCAAGTATAAACTGGGGCTAACGCTGCCTTTTACTCTTTATCCTTACTTGTTTTGGAACACATGCACCTGTCATTTCCGCCATTTTAACCTCATGACATTAACTCATGACCCATAACTGATAGTTGACTGCATCGAGCGAAAGGATTCACTTCTGATCGATCACGCGCAGCCAGACGCACGGAAGCAGCGACTTAATTATGTGGAGTAGGGCAAGTGCACGCCTCCACAACATCCCGTAGAAGTAGAATGCGTGGCGCATCCCAAAGAGGATTGAATAGCGCCTTCTTTTATCATTTTATCCTTGTAGGGCAAGTGCAAAATGTATTGTTCTTGTTGAAGACTGGCTGTAAGCAACACTTTCTGCGTTCATGGAAATAGCATTTCTCAATCTGCCCTGGGTCCCTCGCTGTTTATTGGCACTCATTTCTCCAGTAAAATATCGGACCTACTTTAACCAGAAACGGGACAAAGGAAACTAGGTCTTTAATGAGTTTATCAATGTGTTGTGCGTCGACGTTGTGGCTCCTGTAGAAGGGCTTAATGCCGGGAAAATGACAATAGAGAGTTTCAAACTTGGAACCAGGATCTTACAGTTGTTAGCCTTAGATGACGTAGACGTAGTCCTTGCGTTACTTTAGTATGTTGAACACTTGTATTCTTTGCTTCCAAGACGCCTGTTTCACCCTAAACTCTCTTGAAATAGTTACTTCGCTAACACTTCAACTTGGTTTTACATGCTTTACATGTTCTAGTCCTTTTTAAGATTCTTCCTTGAATCGTCATGGATTCTTATTGTACATTTTAGTACTTACTGTAGACCATCAGGACTGAGGTTTCAGTCCAAGAAACCCTAAGACCTGGATTGTACCTGTGTGACACAAAGCTTGCAATAATCGGCATGACATTACATTGTCTGTTTAGCGACCAATTTTTAGGCATCTGTTAATAGTTCCAATGTATGAATTGTATGATACGTTTGACTCTGTACCCTTTCTTTACAACCAACCTCTTCAAGTTGTCATAAAATAACCATCCCAGAACACCTCTTTATGATGTCGTGTTGGCATTGGCTTTATCCGTAGGTAGAAAACGTACTGGCTCGGTGCGAAAGAGCTCCCTGTCTTTGTTGTTGTGTATGACAAATATACTCTATGTTGTGAATCTACGGTCAAATTGTGGTATTATTTATTCGCAATGTTTTCAGTGCTGAATGAAAAGTTGCGCATTTAAGGTCCATGTTTTAAAGTGTTAACGAAGGGTTCTGGTGTGCCATCTACTATTTACGTCTTGCTGTTGGAACTTGTGTTTAGCCAAAGAGCTGCTTCTGACTGGAAGTAATACGAAGCTGACGTAGACTTCCTCGAGGGCGATACTACATAGAATTGGACTTAAAACAGAATGACGTACTATGGTGGGCGTACTGGGCGTTCTTCTACTAAGCGTAGCGGAGAAGCCACAAGGATCGATCAGCCGTGCAGGGTAATCGATATCGATCACACGTCTACCCCGCGTTGCGCGCGAAGAGTCACAGCTGTGGACCCGGCGTTGAGTAGCTGCAGGGGTCCAAGGTGTCGTTAAGGCGACCATTCGGAACATCTTGCTTTTTTGGGAGGGATTTTTGGGAGAGATGTCTTAGTGCGGGAGGGGGGACACTTCACTCAGTCATTTTGACGACGACGGTAAGATTGAAATTGAGCTATTCTATGCACTGAGCTACACAGAGAACCTTTCTATACAACTTCCTACAAGGGATAGGCCACCCTCTTTATGGCTGCTTCGCTTTTCTAGCAGTGCCCTCCCTTGACTAGGATGGGTCCGATTCCGTAGCTGCAGCGTTATAACTTCGTCTAGAATTTTCCAGAATTCGTCTAGAACTACTGATTCGTCTAGAATTTTCCAAGTAGACTCTTCTGACTTTTCGGTATGTCTGCTTGTGTGCAGTACATTTGGTAGGTATGATATACCCGACCGACCAATCGCTCCCATCGCGAAGTATGCACAGCTCTTAAGGCCCATGCACACTTCTGCGACACCGCGGCGCGGCAAGTGGAGCGACGGCTAGCTCCGCGAAATCCGGCGGTCGCGGCGCGGTCGCGTTAGGCCCCGTTTATACTTCGTCGCGGGGCGACGCGGAGCCACGTATAGTGGCCATGTTGATTGTGCGACGCGATCGATCAATTTGGCCCCATTGCGTGGCCATCGCGTCGCGCCGCGACGAAGTATAAACGGGGCCTTAGAGCATCGTTACTGCCTCCTGAATCATAGAATGGATTACCGAAAGACAGTCTAGAACATAAAGCACTATAATCAAGGCTGGTGCCATGCCACACCTCCGAATCTTGTAGGAGAACATCAGACTGCTACTTGCTGGTACTGCTTAAGCTATAACGAGTAAGTCGAAGCGCCATCTAACCTTGGCTGCGTACCCAAAGAACACACATAGTCTAAACTTGCCCACCAGAGCTCTCAGGCTCGAGCAGAAAAAATAAAAAACAAAGAAACAGAGAGCCTAAGAATATTAGCAAAGAAGCATAGAAGGTTTTGCTTAGGTATTGTAAAAAAGGATACACTAAACAGTCTGCAATATGAGCCAGTATAAGGGAGAAATGGGCGAGAATCTTCATGAGTTCTGCCGCAAGTCCACCTCATACCAGGCTACTGCAGTGGACGAATGGAAATACCATAAAACTTACCTGGACATAACCTGCAGCGAAAAAAAGTAACAGAATAGCAGCACTGAATATTTGACGAAATAGTTGATTGGGGCGGACAATTGCAGGGATTAGCAGAGAATGTTCGGAAAAGAATAAGGGGCAGGGGGATTAAGGGCGAAGGGAATAGAGGCGCAGTCCGTTGAAACAGCTGGGCAGTACAAGCCATAGTGGCGAACTGACCTGAAGGTGTTAAGCTATAAAGAATGATATGATAATAAAACTAATAGAACTAATAATAATCAGGGACACGCCTCTGGCATTCTCTAGGCATTTCTCTAGACATTCTCTAGGCGCTCTAGATCCTAAACGTAATCGGACGCTTACGCCTCTAGCGCTCCTGAGCCATGGCTGTTCCTAAAAGTCAGCAATGGATCGTGGATACGCCAGAGGATATGCGTATCGGAAGGGAAATGGGTTGGGGATGACTACTAACATCAACAGAAAATAACAATACTAATAAATAAAAAAGCAGAACACAATCACGACAAAACACAGTGGAAATAAACAAGAGAAATCATCAAAACTTGAAGAGAAACTCACCTTGTGCGCGAAATCCGGCTCGCCTCCATGGAATCCGTACGGACGGCGACCTGAAATCGAACAGCAAGGGTCAAGCACATTACAAAAACAGAGAAGGGCACGTCAGCAACAACTAAGAAAAAACACAAAGCAAATAGGTAGGAATAAACACGAGAAAACATCAAAACTTGAAGAGAAACTCACCTTGTGCGCGAAATCCGGCTCGCATCCATGGAATTCGGGCACCCTGAACCTGAAACAAAACCGAAACGTTTATTGGGAAAGCATAAGAGATGTAAAAGGTGTCACCGACGACAAATAAAGCAACAAAGCAAGAGCAAGTGCGGGTCCACACTGCGAAAATCAGCTGATCGGAGCCATCCCGCGCCCCAATCCACCACGTCCGCGCCCCAATTCACCGCGATTCATCGCATCGCATCCATTTCGAGCGCGACGCGATCTGACGCAGGGCGACGCGATCGGTCGCGGATTCACGCGATTCATTCCGGACGGCTGGCGTCGTCGCTCCGCGACGCGATCAATCAATTTGGCCCCATTGCGTGGCCATCGCGTCGCGCCGCGACGAAGTATAAACGGGGCCTTATAGGCGACGGGGCCGATGTCCCCGTGCATGAAGCACCGCCAGGAATGATTTGAACCATTCCAGCCTGCGGCACTCAGCGCGGCGTCGCCTGCGATAGCCGCCGCGACAGCCGCAAGAGTGTACATGCCCCCACCCTGCGGCACGTGTCGCAGTGTGGCACCGCGGCCGTCGCGGCCCTATGCTTTATCATGGCCGCGCCGCGCTGTCGCAGAAGTGTGCATGGGCCTTTAGGCCTTTGTCATACCATCGCTCGGGGTGAGCGATGGTATGACAAAGACCTTAGATGGAGAGTACCTGGCGGTCCTCGTGGGCACTACTTTTATCCCAAGATTGGTGAACCCGTCCCCCAAAGTTCCTTCCCTTCTCCAACATGGAGGTAAATATAAGTAGATGTGTGATCGAAAAGAGGAGATGAAGTGCATTAACATTCGCCTAGGTACATCGTACGTAACATGAGGGTCTGTTCATACTTCGAGCGACAAGAGCGGCTGGAGCGACTAGACCGTCTGGAGCGACTGAGGCGACGACTGGTGTACGTAAATAATTACGTACTCCACACTGCGTCCGTCGTCTCAGTCGCTCGTGTCGCTCTTGTCACTCGAAGTATGAACAGGACCTATAGTGAATCACCCCGCCCTCCATCCCAAAGTATCGTAGCGCCAACATTTTATCTTCTGCTGCGTAGTCGCTATTTGGTGCACCACCCGCGGTCTTTAACATTCTCTGAGTGAAGGTTTAATCAGTTTCGTCTTGGAAGCACTAGCCGCCGCACGGCCGAAATCGCTGCCGAGTTTGTACTGCTAGATAGCATTCAAGTAGACCGATTCAACCCAGTAAAAGCCTGACATTTTAGGCACTAGTGAGGTTTTAGGACTACTGGTCTTCACAGTTATTTGGATGGGAAAAATCTGCGTGCCTTAAGTGACAGCAGGCCCAAAACGTGTGCGGCAGCGAGCGTGCGAAGCCAACGAAAGGTCTCGGAAGACCTTTGAAAATATAGGTTCAAACGCAGAATAGCATTATGCCTATGTATGAACCTCGTCTGGCGATAGGTTTGACTTCCGGAGAGAGGTGTCACCACTTATTCAGTGATTACCTTCAGCGTTAAGACGCACACGAGACTTCACAGAGAGTAGACCATCTTGGAAGGGCACAAAGTCCAGTAGGTCATCATGGCATTAATTTCGAGTTTCATGCAATGCCACACGTCTGTGGCATTGTGGCACCATCACTGTGTAGGTCTTCCACCCCTCTCGTCCTGTCTACGCTTCTCTGCAAATTCCGGAAGCTTTTTTCTCGCTATCGAGCCGTTATCTTAGAACGATGTTCCAGAATTAGGTGTCTTCACAAAAGGCACAGCCATGCGGCTTGAATGCGACGTGGTCATGATGAGGGAAGGCTCCTCAGGACTAGCCGCCGTGCAGCAGTCGAAAGCCAGCCGAGGAATCGTAACGCTCGGGAAGAACAAGATGAAGGTATAATTTTCGGTTCTTGTTCCGGGAGCCACCGAAGTTCAACATATAGGCTGAGGTGCAGCTTTGGTGGCACAGACCAGGTGTCGAGTGAATTGTCTTGGTCATGTGAGAAACCACATACCCTTTCACGAAACGCGTGATTTTCACGTGACTGCTGCGTGGGACAGCGCGTATTTTTTATTTTTTATATGAATAAAGAGTAACCAATGAAGCTTCCCATGGATCACCTTTACCGTAGATATTAGTGGATTCGGTACTATTGTACTTTTGGTACCCCACTTAATCATGTTTAAAATAGATCTACTAGGGGTAGTCTGCCATGGGAAGAACGAATATCATAGTCGTTTTTTGCGGAAATGCTTTATAAGCCCGTTATATTAAGTTCTATTTGCCTAAGGCCTTGCGAAATAGCGCGCGCTGGTAAGAGACGCAGACTCCGCCTCCTATCCATGCGCACTACTTCGCCGCCCCTAGCCTGCAGCAGAGTTTAGCCAGGGCATAAGCCTTGAAATCTCGAAAAGGATTGAAAGCTCTGTTGTGTGCTCTCTTTCGCTCGCGCGGAGGAGAGCACATAATTGGACAGGGGAAGGGACTCCGGGGTTTGGGCCCCTAGGACACCCGTGTTAAAATCGCATTCGTCCTAGAGGTCCCTCTCTTGCCCTATTCGGAAGGAAATAAGATCCGAATCTGTAATCGAAACGAGGAGATAAGACTGCATTTAATTCGCTGCGAGTATCTAGTCGCTACGCCTACGCGCCACGGCATGCTATGGTAACCCCCCTCCCCTCCCCGGAGACGGCCGAGAATGCGTGCTGGTAGGGGGCAGAGTCTCTGCGTCTCTTACCAGCGCGCGCTATTTCGCAAGACCTTGGGCGATTCCAACTTAATATAGCGGACTTATAAGACATTTCCGCAAAAAACGACTACGATATTCGTTCTTCCCATGACAGATTACCCCTAGTAGACCTATTTTGAACAAGATTTAGTGGGGTACCAAAAGTACAATGGTACCGTGGATTCAGTGTTTAATTCTGTACTATTGAATGTTTGATAATTTTCCATGAACCATTTTTATGATGGTTCCGACGACGTCGTCGGACAATGTCCAACGCGACAAAAAAGTGTTCGATGACATCGTCAGACAATACTGTGAAAGGGTTAACTGTGTTGCGTGGATTTATTCTCCGATGTCTGCTGCTTAAATGGAACAGGAATTTACAGTCAGCCTTTGGATCTGTATCCCATGATATCTCATTTCATTGTTAATGAGATCTGGTACCCTTTCCTTGTAAGGACAGACGATCAGGCGTTCACTTTGCTGCTGAAAAACTACGAACTTAAACCAACAGAAGTCGGGAGAAACTAGCCTTTCGACTCGCTAAAACGTCGTGAAGTCTATAGATCTCCATTTGCTTTCAAATACAACATAGTTCAAGATCACTGTTGTAGGGAGGAAGAGTGCGGTACCTTCTGAATGTTGCGACACGGCGCTGCACTAAAGGGACACCGATCGAGGTATTTTGTTTTTATTAGTTTTATTAGGTTGGAAAAAAGTTTTCATTTTTTTCAAAGATTTATTACTTCACAACTACAATGTCAAATTAATTGAGATAAACTCCACTTTGTTCCACTACACTTCTCCAAAGACTGGGTGCTTTTCCAATTTCTGTCGCTTAAAGGGCTGCAGTTCTGGAGTCGTAGCATTGCTGAATCCGTTGCTGAATTTTTGAGGTCTTCATCTGTTTCAAAATATTTCTCTCCAATTTCTTGCTTGAGAGCACGAAGGAGAGGGTAGTCGGTAGGGGCGAGGTCAGGGTGGATGTGGCATCACCTCCCAGCCCAGCTCCTTTATTGTTTCTCTCGTGACTCTTGCAACATGTGGTTTTGCACTGAGTGTCTGACAGGGCATGTGGAACCCAAGCTCCACCTTTCCATGCAAAGGCAGACCATTCAAATGGATTCCCACTATCCTATGAGACACCTCGCTTCTCTCCCAGTTGACGTGTCGTCTGCCTACTACCGGCACGAAGAAGATTTTTATTTATTTATTTATTGTACGTGGCAATCCACGCAAAAAAAAACACAACAACAGAAAAAACCCAAAACACAGAGAATACGAGTAGAAAATAGGAGGATGCGGTTAGTACAACACCACAATCAACCATACCGAATTTCTAAGGAACTTCCTGTAGATACCTGTCAATGAGGATTTTGCATTGCCCTATAGAATTTGGTAATCCATTTTTCTTAGAGAATTTTAGGAATTCGTTGCCAGCTCGATTTGTGAAAAAAGAAGATCTTATGTTGCTACTAGCTCTAGAAACTAGGATCTTCCACTGAGCGCCTCTTGTGTTGGAATGAGACATTGAATAGAATTCGTTAAGGGGAAGACCCACCATGCCTTTTATCATCTTATAAACCGTTACCAAATCGAACTTTCTTCGGCGGCAAGCAAGAGTGCGTAAATTGAAGAATTTGTTCCTTCCAGACGCCGGCGGAATGCTATTATAGTCACACCCATATACTCTGATCCAGAGCTTTCTTGTAAAATTGTTTTGCACAGCTTCCAATCTGGCGACATCTCTCTTAGTAGTAGGACTATACACCGTAGTACCATGCTCTAACATGGGCCTCACGTAGGCCTTGTATACTGATAATAAATGAGCTATTGAACTAGTTTTCAGAGATTTAAATATATTATGCACTACTCTTTCAGCTCTCTTAGCCGTGTAATCACAGTGCTGACTGAAGGAAAGTTTAGTGTCTAGAATAAATCCTAGGTCACGTAAAGAAAGCGTACTATTGAGTTGCTGTTCACCAAGACAATAAGAGTTTCTGTTGTATTGCTGTCCAAGATGAAGCACTTTGGTTTTTTCACCTGATAAGGGAAGCTCCCACCTCCTTGACCAATCCGCAACAGCATCTATTGCAGACTGGAGGGCAGCATGGTCATCCTTCTCAACAATGTTTCTGTATATTTTAATGTCATCAGCAAACATTTTACAGGTGACCCCAAACTCTTCAACCAGAGAGGGAATCATGGAAGTGTAAATGATAAAAAGAACTGGTGAGAGAACACCCCCTTGGGGGACCCCACTGGTAGCAGGAATGGATTCGGAGTACGACTCGTTGACTCTAACCTGAAAGGATCTGTCGCTTATGAAGTTTTTTATCCACTTAATTATCCTTGGATGAACACCGATTTTCTCCAGCTGGTAGATCAGTTTACTTAATGGAACCTTATCGAAAGCTTTCATAAAATCGAAATAAACGACGTCCACGTTTATTTTTTGATCAAGCGCCTTTGTCCAATCATTTAACGCTGACAGCATTAATGTTTCCGTTGACCTACCGCTGCGAAAACCGTGCTGATTATTAGGAATTAGAGAATTTGACTCAAGATAATTGACGAGAGGAGCCTTGAGTTTCCTTTCGAAAACTCTTGCAAAAACTGATGTGATACTAATGGGGCGATAACTGGTAACCAGATTGTAGGGCGCTTTCTTGGGTATCGGAGTAACGAACGCATGCTTCCAACGACCAGGAACCTCGCCTAGCATGAAGCTAGCATTAAATATGTGCTCCAACGGGTAAGAGATAGCTATGGCGATTTTCCGAATAAAGTATGGTGGTACATAATCCGGGGTAACGGTAAAGGTTGCAGGTAGCGCACATAATGCATTGTGGATCTCTTCTTTGTGGAACCAAATTGTGCTTTCCATACTCTGAGTAGAGCTCACAGTATCGAAAGCATCACTGTAGGAAGACGACTCCGAATAAGACTTATGAAAGTATTTCGCTAGCATAGACGCTTTAGACTCATCAGTTACTGCAGATTGTCCAGTTAAATCTTTTAGGGTTGGAATTCGCTCAGGTCGTTTCAGCACCGAATTCAACAAGGTATAAAGGGAAGATTTCCCAGGTTTTTTCAAGAATTTTCCTTTCGACATACTTATGGTATCTATTCAAAAGTCGATCAAACTTGTCACTTAAAGCTTTAAAGCTATTCAAGTTGTTCACGGTTGGGTGAATTTGATAATTCATCCACCTCATTTGTCTTTGTTCAAAAAGCCTGACCAAATTTGGTGGTAGCTTACCATAATTCATAGGATGCCTTTCAATAGGTACGAACTCTTCGATACATTTATGTAAAATAGATAAGAAAAGCTCATATTTGTCATCTACAGAAGGATGTCCCTCAAGGAGCGTTCTCCAGTCCAGCGACAACAAAAACTGACAAATAGCGTCATAGTTAGCCTTATGAAAAGATCTTCGGAGACGGAAAGTGGGCTTTTTTATGAAGCACTGAATACGAAAATAAATACATGAGTGATCACTAGATCCAATAGGCGGCAAGATTTCAATATCTTTAACAAGATGCAAGTGACTGGTAAGGATGAGGTCCAACATCTGTCATATCGAGTTGGCTTCGAAACTTTTTGATGGAGCTTGCATGATGTGCACATCTCCACAAAGAGTTTCGATGCCATGTTTACACTGGAGGGATAACTTTTGGACCAATCAATATCAGGCAAATTGAAGTCTCCCATAATAACACACTGTGCTTTGCAAGAGCATAAGTCGCTTATTGCCTTTATCATTTGAATAGTGCTGTTAATAGAAGCAGTAGGCGTCCTGTAGACAGCAATTAATCTCAAAGTACTTTGGAGAAGTTTCAAATCACAACAAAGTAGTTCGAAGCCATCCGCCAGTGATTCACTCCATATGGTTTCAAACGCAATTGGAAGCCTAATAAGCATGAGTACACCACCACCTCTTTTTCCAGTCCTGTCGCATCTTATATATGAATATTGGCAGCACAAGTCACCTAACATTGGACCAGCGTCAAGGGATTCATTTAGCCACGATTCTGTAAGAACAACTACGTCGCAGTTTAAGGTCTTTATAGAAAATCGAAGTGGCAAAATGTTCTTTTGAATTGATCGCACATTACAGTAAAGACATTTAAGATCATTGACAGGCGTCCGAGGAGGGTCTAAGAGTTTACCGACATGTTGAGATGAGAGATTTGGGAGTTTACGGCTGACATGTTATGAGACGTGCGGCGGGCCAACCTGGCTTCTCGATTGCGTTCTCTCTCCTCCTTTGTAAGCGAGGGCCGTATATATACGCCTCTAGAGGAAAAGGAACGCAGTCTAGAAGCCCTCCTAAGAATTAGAGATTGGTAAAAAGTGTTAGGTAACAGAACCTTCAAGAGACGAGGGCGGTCAACTTGAGGCTTGCCAAGTCTGTACGTAACCTGAGGGATACATTCAATCTCGAGGTGATTGAGAATATTCTTAACAAAGTCGAGATCATGAGCGGCCCTATCAGTGGACTTCGGATCTTTGGACTCGGGAATGCCTGAAATAACAATTGACCGTTGCCTTTCTTTTTTCTCGATGAAGGACATAATACTGGCTGGATCTTCAGGAAGAGATTGTGACACTTCTCTTTTCCCTGCATCAGCCAATGCGGCCTTCAAGGCAATGTTCTCCTCTCGCAGACAAGAAATCTGTTCTTGCAACTCTTGGTTCTTCGCCAGGACCGTACAGAGTTGCTTCTGTACGCTAAATATGTGGCCAATAAGAGTTTTTAAAAAAGTTGGAGTCTTCTTATCTGCCTGCATCTGCTCCATTGCTGCCGACACTTCATTCGAGTCGAATCCCACCACGCCTCCGTCACCATCAGTGGCCACGCCTCTGTTCGCTTTCTGTGCGGTGGTCCTTGTGGGTGCCATTGTGGGAGGTAGTGACGCAGAGGAAACGATGATCGATTAGGAGCAAACACAACACTTGATCAAACACGTCCACCAGATTTACCTTTCTTGGTGGCTTAGTTCTAAAGTAGTTGAATTAGAACCCGCCACTAGGTTCCTTGCTGACCGATGAAACAGAGAAATTAATCCAGTGAACGCGGAGCCTGTCGTAGTTGCAGATCCGGAGGACGGAACAGAGCAGAAAATAAACAGACCGCACGGGAGACTGCCACACGGTGGAATGACCAAGATGGAGTAGTTCAGTGTCGTCCAATTCATTGGCCTTCCTGACCTTGCTTTGTCCTCGAGTGAATAATATCCCTTTAAAAATTTTCCGAACCATTCATAACAGATGCGATGAGTAGCAGATATCAAGCCATATAATCGTTAATTAGGTTGGCTGCCTGACGTGCTGTAGGTCCTTTAATGAATTCATGAAGAATGCCGTGCCGAAAATTGCCAGGTAGATCTGGCATTGAGTCCGGAAGATTGGATAGATAACGAAGTTCAAGAAGGGTCTTGACCTGTGTCCGCGTGCGAACGGTAGACAGGTGTGATAGGACTACGAAATCAGCTATCAATATTGGCTAGTGCGTTTACAAGGAGAACGGTAAAAAGTTTTCGAAGTGTGAAGAGACTTTTTTCCAGCGTAATATCTTCAGTTGTTCAATTTAGTTAAGCCAAGGCTTTATATATCTTTGAAATAACTCTAAACATTGTAGCGAAAACTGTCCATGTTTTACATTCATAGAAACTCGGCATTATTGAAATGTTGGTTATACTTCTGCGCCGACAGAGAATAAAAGTGGGACTGTCTGGGGGTTAGTCTAGAGCGAGGGTCCACTCTGGGGTTCTTCTTAACCTGGAAGCTTTGCTCTTCCCAAAGCGCTTAGATTTTCTATTGCGGCTAAAGTACATATTTCTTACAGCTTAGCGCCTTTATTTTAAGTGTTTTTGGTTTCAATCCTTTGATTTTGTGGAGGAAAGTCAGCGTGGACCCCCTTTCTAGGCTTGCACGCTGCGTTTTACAGACTGATCAGCTTTCAACTCATCACGGAACAAACACGAATAGAGCAGTTCCTCCTGTTCACGCATGATAGCAGGGTAAAGGTGAACCATTGCCTCAACTAGTCGAGCCAGAATCTTCAGCTTTGTAGGACGTCATTCAATGTAACACCGCGGGTAGTCTGGTCATGAATGACACATGCTGTTCTGTGACTTAGAGGAACATTTTGTTTTTAACCTCAAATAAGCCTCAAGTATATATAACAATATAAATTAGGGAATTACTCTTTCTTTCTAAAGTTTATGATTATATGTTTCTTACCTTCTTTCCTAGCACCTGTTTCCTGCGGTTCCATTTATTTGTTGCAGGTCACTGCTGGGAATGTTAAACAAATGCATCTGCAAAGAGTCTCGTCTGGCCGTGCAAGTCTTATCTTTAAAGAGCCCAACGTTTCCGTTATCATAATGAAGGTAAACGTTTTGAAGAGTAGTTCAGCTGTCATATATTTCTCCTAAAAGCTACCTTTTAGAGCAATCCGACGCAACTGGAACGGTTTGTCTCGAATTTCCAGAACATTGTGAAGGGTGAAGACGTCTCACTGAAGTCTTTGGAGTCCGTAAGTGACGACTAGAGTTCTCATAATATTCGCAGCTAACGACGATGGATTTAGGTAAAAATGTCGGATTTCAAAGCCTGTCCGAAAGCGTTGTTGGTTACTGCAGATAACTTGCGAGGAATCTCCTATCCCTCATCGCTGGTGAAGTTGGAAGTAATAGGACTGGGTGAGCAGTAAAATTAGTTTTTTTTTTACATAGAGCCACAGTCACTCTGGTCATGACTTCCTTGGCACATTTCTGTCGCGCACTTGTATTTTTGAGTTTTGTAAAGAACTACCTGGCATATGCAACTGTAGAGAGCCATGTACGGACTTCAAAATAACTCAAATGGCTCTGTTTCGGAAGTCCAACAGCGAAGGCACAATCTTTCAGATATTCGGATGATTGACTGTCGTTGGTTTTCTCTGCCGAATCTCATTCATCTGGATTTGTCAAGGAATCGTCTCGGTTCGAATCCTGGCTTCGTCAGAATCAAGCTGGTGTCACGGCTGACCAGCCTTGCCTTTCTTTCCTTGGAGAACAATGAGATAGAGGCTATACCAGTAAGTGCGTGCCGCAAAAGAAGGTCTTCAATTTTATAGCGAACTAGCTTTGTAAGGGGCATATTGGCTGCAGATCTTTTTCGGCGTGCACGTCGTTTCGATTATTGTTCGGATTCTGCACAGGTCAAGCAAACCTATCCTTTCGTGATCGAAGAATTGCTACTAGACATCCTTGGGAAGGCTGAAACACCGACTTGTATATCATCTGGTCACTGAAAGTCGTTGTGTAGCTCTATCGTGAACTTGCTCGAGTGCCCTCACATATCTTAAGGTAGTCAGTGGAGATCTGGATCAAGTTTAAGAGAGAAGCTTAGTCGAAATCGAATTTCAAATCGAGCTGAACACCTTCTATGTCGAAGCGGGTGTTTAACTGGACACTCTAAGAATCCCGAAACATGTTCGAATTAAAAAAAATACTGTGGCTTCATTTGAAGATTTTTACTTCATTTGTACCAAAAAAGTTAACAAGCCCACGAAAGTTTATGAAATTTAATTTTTAAAGGGAAATGAACGGTTTTAAGCTCATTTCAAAGTGCAATAAAACAGAAATCTTTAATGTATTACAAGAGAGAGAGATCGTCCTTGTAGTCGTCTGCGGTTTTTATTTGATTAATAATGTAAATGCTGCTTGAAATCTTGAAGTCAAGATATGTCTGTTTTTTTACAACTTTTCACTTTTGACTACCTCCATGCGAACAGAATTTTTGATATCAATAAAATAAAAACCGCTACATGTTGGGCGAGTGCAGGGCCTGATCATTCTCTTCAAACACACTGAAAAATTGCTGCTTTCTGCACTTTAAATTAATGTCAAACCATTTGTTATGGTTAAAACAATAAATTTTTAAAAACGAAATTCAAACACTCATAGCTATACATTTAGATTGAAAATTTATGTTGACCTTTCCATAGAGGATCTAGTTTAGTTGGGAAAAGGTTCATTTTTATTTGGAAGGTGTTTTGCTTGATTTCAAAAGAGCTCAGTTTCCTTTAAATGAGTCCAATTTGACATGATAGTGATATATGAAAAGCTCCCAGTGATTTTGTTCGTTTGAAACAATACTACACAGCTAGTAGCTGCAATTTTTATGAAGTTCAACTATCTAGTAGAAAGTCAACGGAAAATCCATCTTTGTTTAAAAAGATCTCAAAAAATTTAAAAATAAAATAAAATAAAAACTGAGCGGCCGGACTTTAATGCTGGTACCCCTGGTTTAAATTCTGTGGACTACGTTTCTTCTGCGTTTTTGCAAAATTTGTGGGTTGTATTTGAGTGTTGCAGGAAGTGGGAATGAAGCAGTGGTGTAGCTCATGTAGCTCAAAAGAATAACCCGCAAGAAGCTAGTATTGGTGTGAGTCCGAGGCTGATATTTCTTTTTTCCTCCATAGTGTCGATGAATTGGACCAAAAGTTTTGAAATTAGAGATTAAGTGCTGTCTGACATCAGTATGTCTCATACTATTGGTGTGAATTATATAGGTTGAAGGGTTGTTGATATGCAAATGAACTGTTTGTTTCCTCATTATCACTGTTTGCACTACATAAATACAAACTCCAATTTTGGCAAAAGGCAGAAGAAACACCTCACAGAATCAGAACCCTAAGCCTATCTCTTGTCGGTCGGTTACGATGTCCACTGGGACCACTAGCTCATATCACCTGCATCATTTCGAAAGAAAACTGTTATCTGTAAACTTTTTTGTTGGCGTTTGAGCACATACTTTGAGTGATTTCGGTGCTTTGCAGCCATTGTTCTTCGAGTCGCTGCCGCGTTCTCTTCGTGTGCTGAATCTGGCTTCGAATAACATTTCATATCTGCCTCGTTCGGTTACAATGGTCCAAAGACTTCATACACTTATTCTAAGCCGCAATCATTTAAAGAAGATTCCAAGAGACGTGAGTTCATGAGGATAATTGTTATCAACGTCTAGCCGGGGACGTTTCAAGTACCTAAATGTCTTCATAATTCTTTATTTCTTCTTAGATGTCGGATATGAGGTTGACGTGTTTATTCATTGACAACAACCAGATCAAAAGTCTTCCGTATGATATCAGATTAAGACGACACGAGAAATTCTACTGTGATAGCAATCCGTTCAATACAATGTGGGTTTCGTTACTTTCGTGTTTTTTGTTTTTGTTTCTTGTATACCTGAGACATAATTTGTCTACAATGCTTTTAAACGTCGTTGCTTCAGCCTGGTTCATCCAAGCGAATACAGAAGCGATCGAGTGACGTCGCTCACAGCGTATGCGCTCGCGGCAGCGCGCCACTTCGAGTGAGTCTTCTACACATTCTCCTTTTTGCGTTGTGGGACTTCGGAGAATGAGGGAGGTTTGTTGACCTGGGATGGGAGCTGAACCTTGAATTATATTGGAAAGCACACAGCAGTCACCACCACTTCTGACCACGCTCCACATTTTCCTATAAGTAGTTTTGGTTCATCAAAATTGAGGCTAAAATGAAGGTGTAGCGTCCAGTGAGTCGATCGCTTTTCCTCGATTTGCAAGCTCTATGTAGTAGTATATAGTATTGGACTATTAAACAAATATCAATTTAGACTAGACACTGTGAACGGTACGGTCTTGGGGTCTGACCCATAAGAAGCCTTTCACTCGCTTAATCTCTAAAATCAGCTTACTGTAGCTAACAGGGTTAATTTAAATTAATTTAAATTTAAAATTTAAATTTTTTGTGTGCGTTCAAATACTGTACACTCTGTACTTTTACTTCTGTGTCATACGAGGTTTGGATGTATCAATTTATTTAGCGTGTACACGTTTCAAGCCATTCATCCCTCTTGGAGGGCTAAAAGTGGTTCACGCATTCTGAATCTGTGCTTCTTTCCAAAGCAAAATTCCTCAGTCCTGCCTTTTCAAGTATCGCCCCGGGTGGAAGACGGCTGAGAAACAGAATGCGTGAAAGATTAACTCACCTGGTGATCCACTGCCAGTACGAGTCGACATCGTTACTGGTGGTGTTAGTAGACAGGTAGTCACACCCATTACATTGTCCCAGCCGTACTAATATACTGTGTGTATCAGTGTCAATTTGAAAGACAATCGCCTCACTGTCGGGGACTATAGCTCACAGTGCAAAGTGAACGTGAAAAATTTGAAGTCAATAACGAATATGGACCACTTAGGTGATTCTTTTAAAGCATTTTTTGTCTCAGAAGTCGGCGGGTGGGTCGAAACGTTAGCCTAAATACATAAAGTGAATACTCCAGAACCTCGTACGGCCCAATAGTAGGAGTATATCACCGAAAGAGTACGCAGTTCCACGAAGAAAGAGCTTTAGAATTACTGGGAACACTCTGAAGACGATCAGAACTGGAAGCGTCAAGCCGTGTCTAATACACTGATGACCATGTGACAAGGTGCTGTATCACACCCTTTTGGCTGCGTGGACCGCCTGACACCATGTCGTGTCACAGTATTCTAACTTATTTTCTAGTTGTATTCGAATCTTTCGAAGGAACTTTTTGTAATATGTGTACTTCATCTTTAGACTTTGCAGAACAAGTAGTGGCTCCAATTAACAAACGACTATTGACGTTGCAAATAAGTCGATTGGTTTCACGCGCCGGACACGCGAAAATCGCGCGGTGCGCAGCGTGTTAATAAAAACCCACCTGAAAACCTCGTAGGGTACAACATGCATTGACCAAAAGTAACTTACAATGCCGAAGTTTGAAGAATAGAGAAGCTGGAGACCTCTGCAATTACTTTTTGAGGCTTTCTATACTATGAAGTGCGGGGGCATTCTGGTAGGTGTTACAGCAGTTGTAGGCGATTCTTGTATTCTTCTTGAAAATGGTTAGAAAATGTTATTTTTTCTATAGTAGTGGCTTGTATTCACTGCTTTTTGTGCATTATTATTGATCTCAGCCCGTTGTAAAGGAGCTTTCTGTTCAGATTGCCGCTGAATGAAATTCCTTGGGATCTGATGATGGTCGCGGATGAGCTGGCCGCCAAGTGTTCATTGTGTCGCAAGGTGATAGAGGTCCTTTAGCTTTAGCTCAATACGTTTTGATAAACTCTTTCTATTTCTAGTGGACGCCTGCTCAACTGCTGACGGCGAGCCCAATCTCTAAGGGAATCGATTTTACGGAAGAGACTGACTACATGTCTAGTGTCCCTTTTGACATACTCGCATGCCAAAAATGTTGTGGTCGCCTTTTTCTTCCCGTGAAGTTTGCTCAAAGCATCACTGATTACTAAGTTTCGTGTTATCTAAGTTATTCTGGGAAAAACACTCCTGTGATAATGATTCTTATGTTCATTACTTTGGTCTATGAACTGTAGAAGAAAAAATAATTTGCACATTGCCTGTATTTCTCAATCTTCCTCTTATCAGACAATTTTTCTCAAAGTGACGGGACTATTACTGCCGTTTCAACGTTACTGGTATGTATGTTGTTCATCATTATCGGTTGAAGCAGAGCTTCATTTCTTATTGTTTTATTGCAGTGATCATGAAATAAATGTTGTAACAAATGGCTGTGTTAAGGTTTGTCGGAGAAGAGCAGTATCCATTCTACACCTATTTTGAAGTGCTGTTGCTTGCATTCAGTTGTTGATGCCGTAGTCGCATTGGTAGGCTGGCTTTGCCATGTTAACAAAATGGTTTTAACGCGTGTAAAAGTAGTATAAGCTATCCCTGAGCATCATTTCAATATCATTCGTTGAGTAATTGAAGCTCTCGTTTGGAGCTTTATTGGTTAGCTCTTGGTGGATAACCACCTCATCGGGTAGCCCAGAGGTGGAATTCATCAACGACTTACATAACTTTAACAGAGAATTCACAGCTAAAATTTCAGATAACGCGGCTAATCAAGCGATATGGTGAACGGTAAGCCGCGTTATCTGAGTTTTCCGCTGTGAATTCTCTGTTAAAGTTATGTAAGTCGTTGATGAATCCGACCTCAGGTGATAAGCCTCATCGCAGTGATTCGGGAGTCGGCCGTTTCTGCAAGAGTTCGAGAAGCTGTCTTTTTAGTTAGATTAGCAGTGAGTGGACGCGTGTAGCACAATAGGAGGGGTGCGGTCTGTTGATCTGTGGTGCATGTGGTGCACTCGATACCAGGTTCTTGGTTCGGATTTCCCGCCCAGGCCAACCAAGTCCTTCATCACTCCAAGATCAGTGATCTGGTACCAGACTTGTCTGTGAAGTATAGAGCGCTAACTTGCTCATCGGCTGGAAACCGAAAGTCATTTGCATGGTCAAATACGCGTTCAAATCGTTTCCACGACAATCCGCTCCCGTAGAAGTAGAATGCGTGGCGCCTTCTAAAAGCAACGCCATCCTTTATCATTTTTATCCTTTCACTAGTGAACTGTGTAGGATAATGTTATGTGTAAAAGTATTTCCATGGTGGTTTTGAACTGATGAAGACATGCGACATTCCTGCGCGCCTCATTACAATGTAACACCTTCAAATTCTACGCCGAACTTCACGCTCAGAAACGTGACTCTGCCGTTGGTGCATGCTTCTAGCTCTCTGAAGGATCTCGTCGTGGCAATTTGGATGTGCATTTGGACTATGGCAATAGTATAGACAATAATTTACGGTGGCCAGCCGACGAACAAGTGAGCGCTTCTTTATCCTTTCCAGAGAAGTCTGTCAGCAGTTCACCGATCCCGGAAGAATGGAAGGCTTGGTTGACGTGGGCGGGAAATCCGAACCAGGAACCTGCAATCGGCACCTCTTCCAACTCCGCTACCACGTGCCATTCTACTCTATCTTACCATCACTGGACTAAAAAAAACATGTCTAGTCACATATTTACCGATGAGGAGGCCAGTTAGTGCAATATCCTTCCTGCTCCTACTTCAGTAGTCGCGAAGGGTTGGAGCGTCTGATGAGTTGGAGGCGATTCGAAGCTAAAACTCCGACTTGTTTTGCCGATAACGTCACATGTGTAGGTAGAGCGTAATTGTTAAGATCCTCTTTGGCGGACACTTAGCTCCCTTGTGGAGTGTGACGCGGATACAAGGCTTCAGCAATGAGGCAGGATCACGTATACACAGAAATAAGTTTGTTTACCTTCCTTAGCATCCCGCATAGGATCCTTTCGCATATGTGACGCTGTCGGCGGAAGGTGGTAGTTTAAGAGGCGACACGAATAGGTTCTAGAATGGATTCACATCTAGGTAATCTTTCATACTTAAGATGTGTGGAAGGAAGTCGATATGAAGGGTCCGCCCCTACCTCTTTCACAACAGACAGTTCTACTCTGGCGCTGCTGACTTAGGGATTCTTCTACCACTTGCTTGCGTCTGGTCTCAAATCAATTTTAAAATGTTGAGAACAGTTTCTGCAGATGATGTGGGTTACATAGAGCGAGAATACCATGTCCTCGACTGTCACCGAAATTCAGAGAGAAGTTTCCCTCGACTGGCGATCGATGGTCATTATATGGGCCGGATGCAAATCTATATGGTCTTTATGTTGTTGTGAGGTAGAATGCGTAGCACGTCCTGTTAGAAGTCTTCTTATCATCGTCTTCGTGCTATTTGCACTTAATAAAGGATAAGGGTGAACATCTGCGTTAGTCAGTCCCTTAGTGGGATACGCCACGCGTTGTTAGACTTCTACGGGATGTTGTGGGGGCAATTTGAATGCGTATTTGGCCTATACAGTGACGTGCGGTGGCGAGGCGATGAACAAGTAATCGATTTATCCTTGCCAGAGAGGTTTATTCACCAATCCCAAAGGGTTGTAAGGGGGAAACCCGAACCAAGAACCTGGTATCGAGTGCACGCGACAGCCGGCACCTCCTCGGACTGCGCTACACGCGCCCTAATGGCGAGACATGGTGGTAAACAATACAGTAAGTTCGTGACAGGTAGAAGGAAAAGTGAAGATGAGTGGTTCTACGAAGTGAACCAGGCTTTCGCGTCGTTGTTCTTAGAATTAATCCTGTATCTTGGTGGTGAACCGCCAAGATACAGGATTAATGTTCAGAAAAACAGGCTTTTGGTGGTACATTTAGGATCAAGGGTGTCAATTTTGGTTGCCATTATGCGTGATAATGAAGAAGTATCCTTTGGCAGAGATGTCCGCCGAGGAAGACCTGCCTATGCTGCTGTCCGGTCGGCTCGAAGCGGCCCGTAGATTAGAACGACAACTCCACGGTGACCAGTACGTGTCCGTCCAGGGAG
Source organism: Heligmosomoides polygyrus bakeri (assembly GCA_947359475.1). Lineage (NCBI taxonomy): Eukaryota > Metazoa > Nematoda > Chromadorea > Rhabditida > Heligmosomidae > Heligmosomoides > Heligmosomoides polygyrus. Next base: position 99,941,705 of record OX375866.1, read on the forward strand.
TCGGCAAGTTACGGAATCGTCTGGCGAGTGAACTGAAATTCCTTGAAGGGGTAAGTTTTCTCTCTTGAATTGTTATCAGGCACGTTTGGAGATATCTCCATAGCATTCCGACGTCTAGCGACGCGTTATTGTAGGCAGAACATGGTGTCACTTCCTGAGTTAACGCTAGTAGCGTAGAAATCGCAGCAGTGTGTCTCAGTTTTTCACTCAACCAAGGAGATCCTTAAACACCTATGGTGGTCTCACTTTGAACTTTTAAGTTTCCTTCGTCACTTTATATCCGTTGGACTTCTATTTGTTAGGCGCGGAAATCTGAGTCTGTTATAACGGCGCTATGATACGAAACTCTGTCGCTCCTTTTGGGCGTACAGGGAGTGCTAGAGTTGTTTAGTTGAGATGCAAGGGCTTTGTGGATGGAGTTAGGGTGGATTCGCCACATACTCAGACAAATTTTGGTTAATAACCGGCCATGAACTAGTTTGAAACCCGTTGGTTAGTAACCGACCCTGAAAGGGATTGGTATCGACCATGAAAGGGTTTGGAACCCTGCGCCACGCCCCTCGCTGCGCAATTGCAACACTTACTGCCGGGGGCGAGGCCTCCTTTCGTGCTCTGTTCTGCTCTGTTATCCCTTTCATGATCGGTTGCTAACCAACGGGTTTCAAACCAGTTCATGTTCGGTTACTAACCAAGATTTGTCTGAGTAATTCTTGAAGAGGCAAAAGATAGAGCTTTTAGAGCGTTTTCATGCCGAACTATTTATTTCTTGTGAAACCACACGCATAAATGTTCTAAACGCTTGTGAAAATAATAAAAAATTCAGTCACAGTAGTGAAAGATGCAAACAAAAACCAGGGTAGTGCGTTTATGTAGCTCAAACTGCTTATAGCTAGGAAGAACACAACACATCATGGATCGATAGCCAAGGTTTATCCACCTGATTTCAGATTGAGTCAGGCAAGACGCCGTTGGAGAAGAAGTATATCGAGACAAGTAATGTGACCCATTTCGAGAATATTGTCTCCGGGCTGGGACGGTTTCAAGGAGTGCAGGCTGTTTTCCACACATTTTCCATACTTGACCCAGAAACGGATTCGTGAGTTACGCTATTCACAGTACCCTAATTTACTGATGTCATTTTGTGCTAGACGTATACTTGCTTTCTTCTGCTAATCCTATGCTGCGTTTCTCCCTTAATGTTGTGTGGTTGTGTTCTTTGTTTAAGAAACCTTCCACTCTTTTATAAACTCGCGATTATTGTTTCGATTTCAGGGTTCTGAAGCATACGGTTGACATAGTAGCCAAGAAGGGAGACCAATGGGTGAGCTTCTTTGAATGACTGTTTTGGCTTGAGTTCGTTCCCTGCTCCTCTCATAAGCACGTGAAATTGTGAAAATAGACGTAATGGGTGGAATGAACACAATCAACAATAGTTCGCTGTTCCAGTAGTATTCCATCCCTTCTTCCGAGGGAATTCGGGCCAAAAGTCGTTTTCGGTTAGGTTTGACCGCTAAACCCAAGAAGGGGCCAGATTCATCAGCGATACCGGCAGTATCTTCTCACCGCGGATTCACGATACCGCCCTACGAAGTAAGCGATACAGAGAGTTCGACCCCAAATTTATCACACCACATGTTTACGAATCGCGCTAACAGTAGGTTTGGCGGTACTTTTCACCGTTACCGGCCGGTAAGCGGTTGATGAATCAAGCGTTCTACTTCTGACGTGTCGGCGGTTTTCTATTCCATTTTGGACGTGAAAATCGTTGATTTTTCTGCAGAACGCCGATCTACGCGTAATGATTGAATACGCTTGGACAGCGTCACAGTACCTCTTGGGGCATACTTTAAAGTTGTGTTTCTTTTGGACCCAAGTGTACTATAGGAAGGTTGAATGCAAACCGGTGTGTTTCTGTAAAGTGACGGTAGGACAAGTCGAAACGAACGATTTATTAGAATAGATGAGTCGATTAATGAGAACACAACCACAACAACAACAACAACAACAAAAATACGATAAAATGGGTGAGCAACGTCCCTTCCAGCGATGGCAGCTGGGGCCGATGAAGTGGAGAGGAAGCGGTGAAGCGACAGAGTCCGTTGGCGATGTCGACTGAACTACCTCCAGAACTGAACTCCTAGGGCCCTCTCTGGCGACCGCCCTTCCCGCCATCCCGCTTATCAACACGGGCGGCCCTTTCCGAGATCAACACCCGCGACAACCCGCTTGATCTCTTGTAACGTTCACCCACCGTCTAACATTAAATGTTTGTTAATAGCAGTGTTCATGGGTGTGCTAGCGCAGATGGAGAAGGCACCGGGTGTCATATGCAGTCCGATTTAAGTTTTTTCTTCGATTTTTCGATTTAAGATTCCTGGTTCGGATTTAAGGCTAACCAGCCTTCCATCCTCCGGAGTCGTAAAGTGCTACAAGACTTGTCTGGCAGGGATAAAAGACTGAATTGTGCATGGGCTGGCCACCGCAAGTCATTATATGGCCAAATAAAATGCATTCAAATCGCCTCCATGACATCCCTTAGGAGTGCGTGGTGCATCCCAGATCATGAGTAGCGCCGTGCTTTATCCATCCTTTATACTCCGTCAAAGTGGAGTGCGCGGCGGGCAGAGAGATATCTACTAGCGCTGACTTTTATGCCTTGTCTTGACGATGTTTATCCGTATCATTTTGTAGATTAGTCTGAGGATTTGTGGGTTTCTGGGCTTCGAAAGCTTACGTCAGATAACAAAATTTTGTTACAAAAAGGCCCTTACAAAGTATCGTTACTACTTCGTTTTTCAGGTCAAAGTGATTTCTCGATCTGCGAAAGGTATATGTATGGATTGGTTGACAGGAAGCACAAGGAATATCTTTGAGCAAGCCGACACTTATTTAAATGTACGTTTTTAAATAATAACTTTGACATACCTCGTAACGCGTTTTGTACTATGGCAAACTCAATCATCTTCCTTCAGATGGCTGCCCTTTTTCAAAGGAATTTTACACCACCGGAGGTGGTTTTCGAGTTCATTGCTGGTGTTCCTGATGCGATGGCAGCAAAACTACGATCTATTGGAGTTACTGTTATAGGAGAGGAAGTGAGTGTATCAGCACTCTCGATAATGACAGCGTGCTGCCAGATTCCGTTCGCGGCTAGTACGGCTTGAAATTCGTTGTAGATTTTACCTTCGGGGCCGTAATGCGAACTGACAAGAGAAGGTTCCCTACTAAAGGTAAGCTTTGCGATGCTATTTTGACAGGATTTAGGGTCGTGTGAGCGGAGTCCAGAAACACATTTAGTTTTTTGCTGAACGCTTTTTTAAAGGTCTGAAAAAGAGGTGTGAAAACGTGTGCGCAACAATCGTCAACCCCTATGGTACCACAAGATATGTGCCTCGGTGGTGCAGTTGGTGGGAGTGCCGCCTCGTAGGAGCACGCCGACGCTCTGTTGAGTTCGAGTCTGCATGCTGCCAATATTTTTGTACATACATATTAGTTTACGCTATCATTGGTGATATGGTGTGATATGGTGGTTGTGCAGATACACATCGTTGGAAAACGAGCACATGTGAAGGTGCAAATAGACAGCCATAGTTTGCTGTAAGCATTTATGGTCTAAAATTGATTTCTGTGATCATAAAAGCGTAATAACAATAAACTAATATGCGCGAGAATATTGGCAGTACGCGGATTTGAACCTAAAAGCCCACCGATGTGTTTCTATGAGGCGGCACTCCTACGTACTGCGCCACCGGGGCACATCTCGTGGGGTCCCATAGGGGTTGGTGATTGTTACGGATACGTTTTTACACCTTTTCTCCGATCTTTAAAAAACATTCAACAAAAACTAACTGAAATTCTGGACTCCGCTCACACGGCCCTACATCCTGGCAAAATATCATCGCTAAAGCTCACTCCTGGCGGAAACCTTTCCTTGTTAGTCTGAGAGTATTCCTTGTTCTTGGACGTTTAAATTTGTCGGTGTAATGTATTATGACGTAAGTAGCCGAAATAGGCAGCGGCTGCTGCTTGAACCTATCAGAAAGCTTCCATCCAGGGATGTGTGGATTTGTTTTTTTTTTGTATAAAAAAGCGGAAGACGAGATATCGGAAGGCCTTAAAACGGTCGGAAATTGGAATTCGGAAAGCAGAAATGAAAATTGCGCACATCCCTTCTTCGATCCCATCGACGTAGTCAAATTAGTTTTACAAGTGTCTAGAAACGGCAAAATACCGAATTGTTTATCGGCTGGCCACCACAGCTCCCCTTACACGGGCTAAATGCGCATTAAACTTCACTATATCCCGTAGAAGATAAATGCGTAACGCATCCGCGATTTTAGTGCACTCGTATTTAAAAAGAAAATTCAGGTTCCAATCGATTCAATCACTAAGGTGCCAGAAGATTTTATGGAAATGCTGATGAATGACGTGAATGAAGAGGATAAAGAGCCGGCGAACGGATCCGAACCATCGCAATTACCACCTGTGAACCTGGACGTGTCAGCCGTATTCGTCTTGATCTCGAACATGACGCATGAAAACGGCACGAATCACCTGTACGTTCAGTCTTATTTTCGATCTTGATGTGTATTATGTTTATGCGATGAATCGTAGACGATGAAAAGTAACGCTTTATACTTCCTAGAAGATTCTGGCACCAACTTACCGATTCCGAGAGATCAAAAGGTCTGGTTGGTCTTGTGGAATCGCTTTTGCGAAGCCCGTTCCTCGATTATTATCTTTACATGATTCCAATCTAGAATGAATAACTCGTAAGAAAAACCTATGAAAAAGACCGATAGTCGGTAGCCATCAGGCGTTATGATGCGTTTGAAGGGACTAGCCTGTTCTAGACCGGCGTTATAAGGGAAGTCACAAGTCGCACTTGTCACCACGAAAGGACACCGAGATTGTCATATCGTTCGTTCAGAGCTTTCATGAAGAAGGCTGACGAAACCGTCGGTGGGCGTCCTGGGGCCGGATTCATCAAAGTTACTGCAGTAGCTTTAACGGAGAACCGTATACAAAAGCTCAAATAACGTGGCTTATCGCTCACCATATCGCTTGATAAGCCGCGTTATCTGAGCTACTTGCTTACAATTCTCCGTTAAAGTTACTGCAGTAACTTTGATGAATCGGGCCCCTGGTGTTCTCTTGAGATCCCGCAAAATCCAATCAGTGACAGTTCTCGTCCAGCTGGTGTCTGCGAAACGCGTTACGTGAACGACCCATCCAATTTTCAATAGCACATTATTATTATTGCTATATTATTATATTTATTGTATCCAATAACAACAAGACTACAGAAAAACAGACAATAAGAGATCTACGATTGGCTATGGAAACAGCCTGAAGAAAAGGTGTCAAATATGTAGACTGGTATTTGCTATTGCCGAAGAGTAGCCAGCCTTGTTTCCTATAGTGGAAGAAAATAATTTGCAAAGGCTGTCGAAAACGCAAAAAGACATAAAACTTATATAAAATCCTTTCCGCGAGGACGTCTTGCATGCGAATTTTTAAGACGCGCGGGGTATACGACATTTTAGTTGAAGAGCAGGATGGAGGCCATTTTTAGTGTCAAAAGGAGATTGCGCTATGCGCTCGTCCATGACGTCGCGATTTTTTCTGATTGATAGCAGAATTTCTGTTTGCATGGAGTTTGACACCTGTTAACGATACCACAGAAACAACTATGAAGAACAAACCTATTCTCACTTTGATGGACCATGAAAGCGGCATTTGATACTATCAATCAAATAAAAGTTGCGACAAACTTTTTGAGTGCACGGCGCGATCTGATCTTTTAATGCGCTATATGCTTGCTTTTTTGCTGTGCTTTAAGACAAATTTTGATTTAATGTTTTTCTAAAATTAAAATTTTATAAATTTATTACACTTATTGGGGCAGGTAAACCAAAAACAAATTCAAAGAAAATCATACCAAATTTTTCTTGAACAAATTATTCTAACCATTTTGTTGAGTCTGTAGTTTAACCTGCCTGAAGGTCATTTTGACTTGGAAGAGTTCGCTCTGATTTCGAATCTTAAAGTTGCATAGAACAGTGTCCAATTTGATTTGAAAAGAGTCCAATTCGACGTGAAAATGGTATAAATAGTTATCCAACGCTGGACTAGAGTTGGTATGTATTGGTGTATAGCTGAACGGACCGGTTCCCGAAAAGGTTTGGGTTAAATCGGAAGTCGCGTCTTACCTGGACGTGCTGTAGCGGGAGGGCTGTAGTTACTTACTGCATAGGTTGTCGATCAGCCTACATATTCGCGTCAACGTTTCCACCTTAAACGGCTATCCTTGCTACCCTTGAGTAGGCATGCAATTAAAAGATGCAGAATCTTTTCGAGGGTCTATACTTGCACAGTGCTAAATGTAAGCTGCTGCGGTTGTTCAAACTATCTCGTGTTTCAGGTTCGATAGCGTATTACTTACTCAACAAGCGGAGATGGAGAAGAAGAATCCGGCAAGGAAGCTATTATTAAGTCAGATTGAAGGTACTGTATTATTAGGGGGGGGGGGGGCAAAAGTAATGAGACACCCCATGCCGTGTCCATATTTTTCGTGGCTGGAGACTGGTTTCGTGCTTGTCGTATTTGTATCTTTGTATGCTACTTACTGAACCCTATCTGAGAAGTTGCCACTTCCGCCCTTTCCAGAAGCATGCCAAAAACCCCATGCTGTCTCATGCCGAAACCCCAGTCTGACAAGTCGACCTGTGTCGCGCAAATCTCGCCCTATTCCCAACCCCGAGCAGCCTGGGCTCAATATTCACGCAAGATGAGAAGTACGTCTTCTACCTTAACCCTGCCAAGCAGCGAGTCTGGGTGAGGCCTGGTGACCTGTTGCGACCTTCGTTCGGCGAGATGTTCACGGCTAGAGGCACCTTTGGAGCTTTTGGTCTGCGCCCATGGACAGGTTTAACGGAAGCTGTTTCACAAGAGCACTACGATGAACTCCAAGGCCATGGTGAACGAAATAAAAGAAATGGGCCGGCGACTCGCTCTTATTCATTCGTTGCGCTTCAAGAAGGTTCTCCTCTTCGACAACGCAGCACCCCATCGGGAACAAGTAACCACGGATAAGCTTGGCCAGCTGGGCTACGTTCACATGCCTCATCCACCGTATTCGCCGGACATCTCTCCATGCGACTACCACTACTTCTTGAGCCTACAGGACTTCCTGGTCGGAAGGGACACAAGAACCCAAGCAGTCCTTGACAGCTATATCGGGCAGTTGATCAACACCAGGCCCAAGCAGTTCTGCAGGGATGGGATCAGGAAGTTGGCTGAGCGATGGCAGCAAGGTCCTTGCCCTTAATGGCAAATACATTCCTCAGCATCGTTGAGTTGTAATTGAGTTATAAAGAGATAAAGATTTTTTTCATTTTGTCTCATTACTTTTGGCCCCCCCCCTAATATATTCCTTGAAGACTAATTGTTTCTTCAATTGCAGAGAGCCGAAGTATCGTATCGTTGTTTCCAGGTAGGGAGTGGATAATATGCCGCACTGCCTACGATTCGGTGCGTGATATTCTGAGCACCGTCGGTGGTGAATCCGAAAAGAAGCGAATGGAGGAGCTGTTTGCCAAGGTGCGGTTAGTGGACGATGCTGTGTCGGAGAAGACCACGGCGCTGAAACACTCCGATCGGATTAATCAGCGAAGTTTGGTGAGTAGAATGCGGTTCTCTAGTTGTTTTCAATAGCACTATCGTACAGACTGTTTTGACAGACCCCTCTTGTGTCTGTTTACTTTACTGGTGACATTTTAGGTAATCTTTGGATCTGGCGACTATTATCGTGCCGTCACCGCTACTGCAAATAAGCACTTTGTATCTTCAGCCTACCATCAGGTATTTTTTCAATTGAAAATATATTTATAACTTATGTAGCTATCTACGGGCGCACGGACCAGAGGGGCAGTCGGCTGTCGGGTGCACCAGGAATCAAGGCTTGTTACGGGTCACGCCCAAGCCACTCAAGCCATCTATCCCTCCGGAATCGGTGACAGCCGGCTGTCGGGTGCACCAGGAATCAAGGCTTGTTACCCGTCAGCTGTGGAGCACGTGGTCACTTTCGGCGCGGCACGATGGTCGGGATAGATATCGACCGGGCGGCGCGAAAAATCGATACCTATGGCGGTCGTGGTGCCGCGCCGCATGGTGGCGCAAGTATAAACTAGGGAAAACTAGGCTATAATAAATTAATTAGGGCTAAAACAGTGACTTATCCAGCCTCGATAACTCATTGTATAGGCCAAATACTCTTAATTAATTAATTCATTTATCACTACATGGATAACCATGCACAAGAAAAACAGAACAACTGTTATTATAAACATAAGTTAAAGTCATTGTAAACAGAAAATTGCCTCCAAAATATCTCATAGGACTAGAAGGCGTGGCGCGTGAGCTCCAGAAGCTCTTGGAAGCTGTTCGGGTATAGCTGAAGCGATCTACCTACAAATCGAGGAGCTGGGCTGGGAGATCGTACCTCATCAGCCATGTTCTACCTAGATACCCCTTCTTCCTTCTTGGCTAACCTGGATACTATCTTAACGGTAGGTCGGAGCCCATGTGTTGTATATGGACAGAACCGCCTCTCCCTGGGAGGTAACATACTGCAGGTATCTCGACTCCGATACAACTCTGCGCAGAGTTGGGGTCGACGGAAGTCGCGTGTTGGCGTATGTTGATTCACGTGCTCCCAGCTGACGGGCGCACGCGTGATGAGGACTCGTATCGCAGCTCATGGCGTGCATAGGTGGCGTAGTAGGGATTCGCTCAGACTCGTGAGCGAGGAGTCGGGGGTTTGAATCCGGCAAACTGCGTTTGTTTTGCACCTTTGCAAATTCCATGTTTATCATATAGGTGATCCACCTGGGGTATTATAGTATGTTATAAAGCATGTTTACACATAGCATATGCTTCAAACTACAGATTAGCTAAATTGTTTACTTCTAAAGAACCAAGGCAGTTCTCACCAGCATCCACCTGCGAAGTAAAAAGTAAATCAATTACAAAATATCTAACGTTGCATAACTACAGCTTCACACAAAATAGGTTTACAAAGAAGCAAGCGTTCACAAGCAAACAAGGATACTATATGTGATTTCTAACATCGGTGGTATGCACTAACATAGTGCATAAAGCAATACGAGTGCTTGCAATGTAAGCAATGAATGAAAGCCAAAGGGGAGTTAGCGACTGTATAGCAACACGAGTATTGGTGGACATGACTTTGACTACGTTGTACAATTTAGGCTGTTCCCAGTGAACGTATTTCCTTATGTATCAGCTCATCGTATCCAAGGCGGGTAAACTATAGCGGTCAACATGTGCTGTTTTGGTTATGTAGAATGGAGAACTGCCTCGATTCTTTAGAAGTATACATTTTAGCTAATCTGTAGTTTGAAGAATATGCTATATGTAAACTAGAAGAGTGGCTAATTTGATTTAAAAGGTGCTCAGTTTGACGCGAAAATGGTAATTGAAAAAGGTAAAGATAAAGTTCCAGGCCAGAGATACCGCTCTCAATAAGAGAGCGTACTGTTTGACATTTTTGAGATCTTTATTCCTCAAAGAAAAATAAAATAATTTTTATTTAGAAGTGAATCTTGGCTTTGAAAGCATCAGTTTTTCTTAGAGGAGTGTTCACTTTGGAATGAAAATGGTGTATACAATTTCACGTCGAATTTTCAAGTCAAATTGGACACTCTTCTACGCCTTGGTCTAAGACTTATTGAAACCAAGGCGAAATCTTCCAAATCGAAATCATCTTCTTCTACATTAGACTAAATACTCTCTAAAAAGGTTAGAATAATTTTTTGTTCAAAGGAAACTTTTTTAGTATAACTTTGTTGGAAGTTTAAGTTTATCTACCCATAAGTGAAGACATTGTTTGAAATTTTTCAATATTTTTATTTTTTTGAGGAAAAATAATTGTTTGAAGATTGTTTTAAAGAGCAGGTGGCCGGCCATTGTTGGTGCCAAAAAAGAGATTACGCCATGCCCTTGTCCAAGAGTCGCGATCTTTATTCGATTGACGGCAGAATTTCTGCTTGCATGGAGTTTCACGTTTGTAAACGGTACAGCAAAAACAATTGTAAAGAACACACACATCTTCGCTTTGATGTTGCATGTAAGCAGTATTCACACTGTCAATAAATAAACGTTGCGACTTGCTTTTTGAGTGCATGGCGCGATCCAGTTTTTTAATGCACTACATGATTGCTGCCTTGTTGTGCTTTAAAACAAAATTTAATTTATTATTTTTCTCAAATAGTAAAATTTTTATAAAATTATTACACTTGTTGGAACAGGTAAACTAAAAAGAACTTTAACGAGATTTATGCCAAATTTTTCTCGAACAAAAAAAAAATATTCTAACCATCTTAGTGAGTCTGCAGTTTAACCTGCCTAAAGGTCGTTTCGATTTGGAAGAGCTCGTTTTGAAGTTTTGAAGTTTCAAAAGTCTTAGGCTAGCTTGGAAGAGTGTCCAATTTGATTTGAAAAGTGTCCAGTTCGACATGAAAATGGTGTACATTAAACAAGCTCTGTATTGGATCTTCATTCCCTGTCAGATATCAATCTGTTCGATTTCAGGGTGTGTCTTTCGATGTTATTCTCCACGAGTCGCGAGCTCTAAGTGAGCAAAAGGAACTGCCGCTTGACTGCATACAATGATTCTGTTCGGTGTTCGAGTGTAATAATCCGGTGTAACACATATTGATTGTTCAATTTCTGTTCCATAGTTTAGCACCATTTTTGTTGTATTCTCAGCGCTTAATAACATTTTTGGTGAGGACAGGAAAATCAGGCTATTGCTGCTTCTCTCCAAAGTGATGAACCTACGGTTATATGAAGTGTTTTACTATACATGTTGTTGTGGAGCTGAATGTCTAAGGTTGTGGTCCTGACTGTTGATCATTACCGCTGAGCGTTGCCCCTTCTTATTCCGTTCCTACACGTCTACAGGAGCCTTTTATGCTTACGAGAACAGGTTGGTGATCATCTTGAAGTCGTAAGGTCATAGGCCGGCTGGTGGAACTATGGGCAAGGGACCGCCAACTCAACGAGCACGTGTCATCGACTGTCGGCAGGACGCTGTGAGAGCTGTCAGATATAATGGTAAGGGAACGGTTAACGAGTAAGGGCCTCTTCATGCTTCGCGACGGGAGCGATTGGTCGCCCAGGGAAATGGTACGTATCGATTATTGCCAAGAGATCGCCCAGCAGAAGTCGATGCGTATCATTTACCTGGCCGACCAATCGCTACTGTCGCGAAGTATGAACAAGCCCTAAGGAAGAAGGACTAGTGGTAATTTCTTTGTGATACGCTACCCCGCCACTTTCGTTGTGGTGTTCCTAAACTGAGTGCATATCTGGGGCCAGATTCTTACCGCCCTCTGACGGTGGGAATACTACCAAACCCTTGATATGACATTCATTAGCATCAAGTTTGGCGGTATTTTTACCGTTAAAAGGCGGCAAGCGGTTGATGAATCTGACCCCTGATGGTGTGTTACTACGAGGGGCGCGTAATAGCGCAGTCTGAGGAGGCGCCGGCTTTGTCCACACTCCTAGTCAGGTTCCTGGTTCGGATTTGCTGCCCAGGCCAACCAAGCGTTCCATCCCTCTGGGGTCGATGAATTGGTACCAGACTGGTCTGGTGAGGCAAAACACTGGTTCATCGGCTGTCCACAGCAAGTCATTGTATAGGTGAAGTGCACGTTCAACATACTGTATCGATATCTCGTTGAAGTAAAACGCGTGACGCGTGTCATGAACTCTGGTTCGTGATTTTAAACCACGCCTCTGCCTAAGCTTCGCTCCTTGCCTTTCTAACTGGCTGCTTTTATCCTTTATCCGTGGGCGCGTGGAGCGCAGTCGGTGGAGGCGCCGGCGCCGTCGCCTGCACCCGATACCAGGTTCCTGGTTCGGGTCGGTGAATTGGTACCAGACTTGTCTGGGAAGGACAAAGCACTGACTTATACATCGGCTGGCCACCGCAAGTCATTGTATGGTCAAATACGCATTCAACACGCCTCCACGATATCCCGTATAAGTAGAATGCGTGGCGCATCCCAAGAGGATTGAATAACGTCGTCCTTTATCCTTTATCCTTAATTATCCGCTATCGTTTTGAAGGAAAATATGGATCCACATTTTGTACATCAGAAGGAATGTTCTAAAAATTGAAGAAATTTTAAAAACCTTCCATTGATGTTTCAATCATTACCATAGGTAAACCTGCATTTAAAAAAAGGTACAGCAGACCCGACCCGACACTATTTTTGAACCAACCCTGTGCATCACCGAAATAACCGAGATGTTGCTGCAATTCCCTCTTACCGAGCCCAGCGATAACTTGCTGGATCAAACAAGACTGGCGGTATGATGGGCTAGCATCCTGCCCGGAAAGCAGAAGGGGCGGATTCGAATCCCGTATTGCGCAATAGTTTTTGTCACAGCGACGCGAAAAGCGAAACATCCCTTGTAACAGCATGCAACCTTTACAGCAACCGTTTCAGGCTTTAGAAAAAGGGGTAAAGTAATTCCATTACAGTGCGACATTCCCCGGGGGCGTGAGGAGACGTAAATTAACGTAGAGGCGAACTGCATTGGACTGCCTATAGTATCAAAGAATAAATGATAAGTGATAAAGATCGGCGTTAATCAGTTTCTTTGCGGGATGCGCCGCGCATTCAACTTATACGGGGTGTCGTGCTCGTGACTATACAATTTGTGGTGATGAGCAAATGGGAGACTCAGTGTTTTATCCTTCCCAGACAATTATGGCACCAGGTTACCCCCCGGTGGGATGGAAGGCTTGGTTGGCCCGCGTGAAAGCGGAACCAAGAACCTCCACACGGTGTGTACGCAACAGTCGGCGCTCCCTCCAATTGCGCTACGACGCACTCTGTTAACAAATAATTGGAGTATGAACTCAGTTTCTTCCCATCCCATTCATTTTTATTTTAGTTGACGGTAATTACTGCCTAACATGCGGCAGCGATAAGTCAGTGAAGCTCTGGAACCCTATCAAAGGTGCCTTGCTCAAGACATACACAGGAACTGGTAACGAAGTGAGTGTGCCCCTCCACTGGCATAGTATAACTGTTGAAAAAACAGATTTCAACTGAGTCAGCTAGGTATTCGATGTTGCGTCATCGTCCGACAACTCTCAAGTGGCGGCAGGTGGAGCCGACAAATGTTTGACGGTGTTCGATGTAGAGACTGGCAAGATTCTACGGAGATGGAGAGCACATGCTGGTAAGTTTTTCAGGGGCTGTAAAAGGCCATTGGCTTATACGTGGCTTGGTTTCAGCTCGAGTGAATGCCGTCGCTTTCAACGAAGAGTCAAATGTGGTGTTTTCTGGGTCGACGGATTGTACTATACAGGCGTTCGATAACAGAGGTCGAAGTGAAAAAGCGATTCAGGTTAGTTGAGCACAATCATGGGCTAGAATGTGATCTGGATTGCGCCATGTACTTGGCGCCCGAATAGAGCTGCACTTGCGTATCCTTGCATGGGTTACCGACAGTTTACTGCCTGTTAGCGATTTTGAAAGCGTCTTAGGGATATTGACCAGCTACATCATTTAACAGTTAAGCGATCCCACGCTACTTGTTTGGAATTAAGGAGGACCCTTGCGAGTTGTTGAAAAAATTGCCATTAATATCTGATATAACACCTGTAAGATGCGCAGTAGGCTGCTTGATGTCCGAATCGAGCTCCTTGGTTCAGACCCTGTCCAGGCTATCCAACTCTTCTACCCCTCCGGGGTCGTTGAATTGATGCAGCACTTGTCTTGGAAGGATAAAACTGGTCTACCCTAGTTAGGACGGGCAACCGTAAATTCTCAGTTGTGGATGTCGTCCCATACCACCACCCTAACCATATCCCCTAAATTTAAAAGGAAAGCCCTTGTGTCATGGGATAGCAGCTGAAGCTCCCGCAGAAACTGTATTTATCCTAGTCGGGGGGAGGACGTGGGCTAACTAAAAAGTATGTAGTAGAAATTGACTTGAGGTTCATGGAGCAGCTTCCAAAGGACAAAATAGGACCGTAAACTGACAAAATTCTCAAAGACAGCCAAAAATACAGTCGCTTTCGCCGCGGTTGTCAACATACAACGTTATGTGCCCCCACTATGATGGATTCGCGCTATATCATGTCAGGCGGCAATCAGCTGTGTTTAAATGTGCTTTGCCTGCCGAGGCGTCTTTACAACCGCGACGATTTGTTTGTTTGTTTGTTTTTGGGGTCCCACATTGCCCTCTTGAAACCGCTCCGTGAGTCCCAAGTCAACTGGTTGCATAATTTTTAGTTATGCGCCCCCACCCCCCTCGACTAGGATTGATCCTAGAAGCTTAGGCAAGGGATTGGCGACGCATATCACTGCATGCCACCCTCCGATTAGGATAGATCCGGACAAAACGGCCAGCTCACCATTGCTAGTCCATGGATCAAATGAGCGTTCAAACAAGCTCCACAATATCCTGTAGAAGCAGAATGCGTGGCGCATCGAAGACAGGAATCAAGTGACGACGTGCTTTATCCTCTTGTTAAAGCATTTCTTACTCAGATATTCAATGAAGCCACGGACAGCGTGCTCAGTATAGACATCAACGGCGGCGAGATTGTTGCCGGTTCAGCCGACGGAAGCTACCGGCTGTACAGTATCAGAGAAGGAAATGTAAGTTTTGAGGGCGCGCTAGAGGCCTTTTATGTTTTCAGCGCAGTTGATTTTGGTTCACTGCCGATCACAATAATGCCTCTCATCCCCTATTGGGGCCTGGTGTTGGTCAGTGGGCTCTCACTGGGATATGTGGAATTTCAGCTTACTTGTTCCGAATTCCGGTTTCTGGCCATTTGGTGCCTTGCGTTTCGCATTCTGTCTTCCTTTGCCTTAAAAAAATCCGCACAGCCCTGGTGTCAGCGCCTTGAATAACCTACGCAGCCCTGGATTTCCGTAGATAGAGCCATTCTGAGGCCTAGGGTGGTCACTTAGCAAGTCCGTTCGGGGTTGTGCAATGCTCTTACCAACGTAGCTGGCAGAGTTGTAGTATTTCAATGAACCGTAAGTATGGAATGGTAACGGGAACTTGATGGTTTCCACGGTGATGTTCGATACGATGCGACTCTCATGCTTTTAATCTGCGTTCCTGCTACTGCTGGTCAGCTTATATTCAACAATTCCAGGTAAATATCGATTTCATGGGCGAGAGTGTGAACTGCGTTCATTTCACACCGGACTCAAACTGCGTTCTGGCCTCGGTTCAGGATGGTAACGTACGACTCATGGACAAGTCTAACGGGAAGATGCTTGCGAAGTGAGTGAGAGTGGAGAGCTGTAGTGATAAAACTTGGGGAGCGCAGTCCTAAATGACTGGATCGTCCCTCATCCGTAGACTCGCTGCGCTGTCTAAGTATTCCTTGGTTTGCTTGCAAAAACCACACGTGGAAATACAATGTTAGAATAAAATACCAACGAACTCAATAAAAACAAATAAATACAAGTGAAGGCACTCATTGTACACGTAAAAGTAGTTTCCTGAAACCAAGGGTAGATCAAAGACTTCCTGGAGCCCGATTCATCAACAATTGAACCCGTGTTTATGCGGGGTATAAGGGATAGAGATGAGATAAAAGTCAGGTAGAGGTAATGTAAGAGTCAGAGACGCAGGCTTCATCGTGGGTATCTCTACCCGCTATACCCGTGGGTTAGTCATTGATGAATCCGGCCCTTGGTTTGCACTCAAAATGTGGTTCAATTGCGGTAGATACAGATATGAACGCATCCTTACTACATCCGATGAGAGGTGATAATAAATAAATATAATAAGCATACTGTAGTCGTGCTTTTGAGAAATTTTATCGAGCGATTGAACGAACGAGTAAATTCGATAACGAAAACTTTCGAACGAATGTTTGAACGAATTTATTCGCTGTCGAAAAATTTCGAGCGAATGAGTGAACGGATTCATTCGCTCATTAGTTTTTTCGAATGATCGAAAATCGATTAAGCCCAATTTTTTGTTTATTCGAATATTCGAATAGCGGAAGATTTGTTCGAATCAGGTTCTGTGGTTAGAGGTTCGAAGTTTATTCGATCTTCAAGTCAAAGTATTAGATTTTCGAATAAAGTTGAAGTATTCGATTTTCGAATAACATTTGAATATGGCTCCCTTTCGATGTTCGAATTCGAACGAAAATTCGAAAATCTAGAAATATAGGATGTTTGACTAAGCGAATAATTATTCAAATAATTTTTCACAACGATGTTTTATTGCGATCAAAACTCTAGCGCCAGGCGGGACTCGAACCTGCACCTCCGGGGACCGAGCGGGAGTGCTCTACGCCATTTCACCACTGGTGCTGTTTGATCGAACGCAACATCCACACCTCGTGGGACCCACCAACTGCGGGTGAGTGCTGACGGATCGAGATGTGGATGTTACATTCAATCAAACAGTGCCGGTGGTGTAGTGGCGTAGAGGGTCCGGTCAGCAGGAGATCCGGGTTCCAGTTCCGCCTGGCGCTAGAGTTTTGACCGCAACAATATATCGTTCTAGCAGCTTATATCCTCGATACCAACCACTTGAGGCTTAGAGAAACTGACTTGAATTATTCGAATGTATTTGTTCGAGGACAACAAGAATACATCAAGGCAGCGCTGTTTCTATCTTGCCTAGACCATAGTTGGAGTTCTGGAGAGATCACGATCATCCCTTAAGCCACTGCGCCACGAATGCCCATCGCCAATTTTCGATATCGACTCACTAAGCCTGTTTTGAGTAGTTGAGATCCAACGCCAGAGCACTAAATGATGATGTCCATTCCAGCTATACGGGTCACAAGAACACTGAGTACAAGGTGGACAGCTGTGTTATGGGCTCGATCGAAGAAGTGGTGTCGGGCTCTGAAGATGGATTTGTCTACGTCTGGAGGTCAGTAATCGTGCTGTCTTTTTAAAAGATTCTATCAAGACTTAACTCGAAGCTTGGTGCTTCAGTCTACTCGACAGTACTGTGCTGGCAAAGCTGGAACATCCGTCGAAGGTCATCCACTCCTTATCGGCGCATCCGAAGAAGCAACACCTACTGACCGCCGCTGGTCAGCTTGTCTACCTCTGGGTGGCGAAGGACGACGAGGATTTCGAGTGTTGATCTCAACGGCTGTGTGTTGGCTCTGTTTTGCGCCCTTTTGCTCATACAGAAGAGAAGACTGCGCCTTGAACAACTTCCAGCAGATGGTACTCGCACTTCTGTCTTCTGGTGAAGCAAGCTGTTGATACTTCGATAAACGATATACTGGTAAAAGTTTGTGAATATGGCAAATTGACGCCAATGCATTCAGGAAGACCTGAAATGGTCCTTTGGGATTGAATATGTATTAAGCTGGCCGAAAAGTCTTGAAACATTTTTTTCTTCAACCATAGTTTTCTAAATACAAACAAGGAATCAACAATATATTTACCACAAAGCGGTATAACCTTCTCTGGGCCAGATTCATCAACGACTTACAGAGATTTAACGGAGAAATTAGAGCCGAAATTCGTGACAACGCGAACATTTCAAACGCTTGTTGATAAGCCGCGTTTTTTTTTCCAGAGGTTTCGGCTGTAATTTCTCCGTTGAATCTCTGTAAGTCGTGTTGCTGAATCCGGCCCCTGCTCGGCAAAGCGCTGATTCCTTTCGTCCAGGAATCAGCTGATTGCGACTTGAAGAAGTTGTCGACTGCTATTTTGAGTAATCATGTCTTTCAATTTTTTCCCTGTCAGGCGATCCTTCGGCGGTCCATACAGATGGTAGTCCGATGGCGTAAGATCCGGCGAACACGGTGGATGGGCTGCCGGACGCCAACCAAGTTCGGCTGTCTTCTCACAGGTTGTCGATGCAATGTGTGAGCGCGCGTTGTCGTGCAGCAGGCGGATACCTGATCCTTTCGCCTTTTTTCTCGTACTGCATCGGCCAATTTCTGAAGCTGATTAGCGTATATGGAAGCGGTGACCGTCTTGCCAGCAGCCAGCTGCTCATGGTAGATTGGCCCTTTCGCATCCCACCAAACTGTAGCAAACCTGTCCCCTCAGGTTTATCCACCTGTCTTCCGTAGTGTAGATCACACGGCCTCACGGGCCCTCACATGACAAAACCTGAATGTAACATAACGATTTTTATTAACAATGAAGGCGCTTATGAACGTTAACAAGGGGCCACGGAAAAGGCCGGGGAGGGGGTAAGAGAAGAGAAGGGGACGGATGCTCGGGATCTCCTCAGGGGCGGAGAGGCGCCGGAGTCGACACCACGCGCCGGCGATCAGACCAATCAGACTAAAACGAACCTCGGAGCATTCCTAGAGGTCCAGCCAGTGGAATGAAGCAGCGTCTGTCACTGTTACAACATCCTGAGGACCACCGAGAGTTGATCCCGGAACAGATGCCTGCGCTCATTACAAAACGTAAAGTAAATGCTTGCGTTGGTGTGGGTCTAGCTTCGGCTGGTCTGGTGGTTCTACGTCGCGTGGGAGCCAGACGGCATGACACGCGCTTTTATCGTAGACTATCCAGCTCTCATCTGCAGTCACAAGATCCTCCAGAATTTCCTTTCGATGCGGCTGTGCGAGGAGTGACTGGCATATGTTCATTCGCACTTGCTTATGTGCCTCTGTGAGTCTATGAGGGATCCATCTTATCAGGACTTTTCGATGGCTTAGGTCATGGAGAAGCAGCTCGATGGTGGAGTGGGTGCAGCCGAGGGTTGTTGCCAGTTTCCGCGTAGTTGCTCCTGGATTAGATTTGATAGCGAGCTGCAATCCATCACCATCGATAGCAGAAGATCGTCCTCTGCGCTCCCTGTCTTCAAGGTTCATATCTCCTGAATCAAAGCGAGTGAACCAACGATGCACTGTGGAGCGGCTTACAAACCCTTCTCTAAATGCATCGGTGATATTAGAGACCGTTGTGCTTGTGTTGGAGCCTCGGCACCATTCGTAGAAGATGACCACTCGAAGCTATTGATGGCTCATCATGTACGACATGTCACGAAAATCACTCGCGCGGGCCCTTATATACTCAACAGCGAAGGCTTCTGGAACCTTCTACACGATCCTCATTTAGAATTTTTGAATTTTTTTTTTTCAAAAATTTCTGAACTTTTCAAAATTTTCTTTCAAGATTTCGGCCTGCCAAATAACTGCTCTTGTCCTGTGCCTCAAACGAAGCCAACGTGATTCTGTAGAGTGACGCAGACGGAAGATGTGATTGGTACAGAAGGAATCAGAAGTGCTCTCAAATTCACAGGACAAAAGCTTTTGCTGTCTCTCTTTTCATTTATTGCTTTGTTTTTCCTTCTCCGCTTAAAGCTTGCCGTCACCATTTATTGATGTGAAATGTTGAGTGGTTCGCGAATTAGGTTTTTTTAAAAATCAGTTTGTTGTCTACTTATCTACGCCATGTCCATGTTAATTAAGTCTTTGTTGTTGTGCACAATTTAGTGAAAATATAAATAAATGAATAAATATGTAAATTTTGTGCTAAAAAAGAGATTTATGCAACACACCTGGGGCCGGATTCATCAACGACTTACAGGGATTTAGCGGAAAAATTATAGCCGAATTTCCTGAAAGAACGCGGATTACCGCGGCTTATCAACAGGCGATGTGGTGAAATGTTGGCGTTATCACGAATCTCGGCTGTAATTTCTCTGTTAAATTGCTGTAAGTCGTTGATGAATCCGGTCCCGGGCGGTCATTTTTAACAGGGGTGAAAACCAGCGGGCTACAATTGCTGCCATTTAGTGTTTTTACGACAAAGTTAGGAAAAAAGTGGAACAATTTGAGCTAGAGGAAAGTTTCGTTAGTCACTACACAAAGGCTAGATGGAAACAGGTCAGCATAAGTCAATCCGTTTGGAATCAGCTAGTCGTTCCTGTTGGGTGCCAGAGTGGCCCAGGTGATCCTCCTCGCTAGAGGGATACGAAGTGCGTGAAACCTTTCATTCGCGTCTTTTAGACAGAAACCAAGGCGGTGGCGCGCGTGCAAAACACTGCTTTCTGGCAAGTTGCCGACAACCCACGCGACGCGACCGCCCGCGTGGATAGGCAGTTGTGCCTATGGCCCAGGGTGCAGTTGAATTTATAACGACGGTAGCCGCCGTCCTAGTTGGTTCTGCCGTCCGCATAACGAACTGCACGGTGTGGGCTTCTGAATTTTTCCCACCACAGTTTAGCCTAAGTGCGGAACTGTGAGGAGCAATCCACTTCTGACGAAAACATCTCAGAAACGCACCAGAAGGCACACGGAGCATTCAGCTCAAGAGACCAAACGAAAGCTTGGAGTCAAGAACTGCTCCGCTTTTTAAATGGCACTGAAACCGTAAAATTTTGTAAAAACTCCATTTCTGTAATTTGCCAGGTTTGGCTTACCAACGAAGGTGTGCATAATTACGATTTACGATTTTATAACGCTCCGATTTTGGAGAAAAGTTTTTGTGATTTACGACATTTTGGGCTCGCTCCTACCATCGTCGTGCTATAATAAATATTACTATGTGTCACTATGTCTTTTATCACCTGTCGCCCCGTTGATCATCGAGTTGCTCGAGTGGGCGTCAACAACATCTCCATTCGTCCCTATCGAGTGCCAGAGTGCTCCAACAGATCCTGCTCGCTCGAGGGACACGAGGAATATGTCTTGTTTATGGCTGTCACGAAGAAGTCCGACTAATGCGTGAGCGCCCTGGTGTTTTTTGACATTCAGCGGAATCCAGTCGGTGACGGTTCTCGTCCAGCAGGTGTCTACTAAGCGCACTATGTCGCTGGCCCACCTAATTTTCGACAACTTGACCCATGCGTATTTTCGAACGTCGACGTAGCTCGGAACTCGGGAGGCCTTTTCTCACCTGCGTGAGTTGTGTCTCTCCGAGCATCGTACTGCCGATTCCACGTTGCGTGACGTTGATTTCCTGCTCATCCTGCTTTCGTATAGCCCAGGTCTCTGAGGCGTATGCTAGGGCAGGAAGAACGGTATAGTCGAATAGGTGGGCATGGAGTCGGACGTTCTTCGTCTTCTTCGCGACTTCTTCGTCGATCATTAAAGCTCCTCAAGTCGCGCGCTTCCTCCTGCTC
The DNA here is from genome assembly GCA_947359475.1 of Heligmosomoides polygyrus bakeri. Taxonomy (NCBI): domain Eukaryota; kingdom Metazoa; phylum Nematoda; class Chromadorea; order Rhabditida; family Heligmosomidae; genus Heligmosomoides; species Heligmosomoides polygyrus. The sequence continues at coordinate 99,962,846 of OX375866.1, forward strand.
ACCTCTGGCGCTAGGTCGTTGGTCATGTTGACTTCGTGACCCAGATACATGTAGCTGGAGCATTGGAGAAGTGCGTTCTGTTGAGCGAGAATGGAGCATCAGAAACTCTTCCGTTTTTCATGAACATCGTCTTCGTGAGATTCCGCTACAGTCCAAAATTTCCGCATACACGATCGAAGTCTTCCAGCATTCGCTCCACTTCGCTAATGTCCGCTGTTAGGAGCATGAAGTCATCAGCGAAGCGAAGATGGTGTAGTCGCCGGCGGTCGACCTTCACTCCCATGTCTTCCCATTCTAGTTCGCGCATGACGTTTTCGAGGGTGGCGCTGAAGAGCTTCGGGGATATGGTATCCCTCTGCCGAACCCCTCTCTTCACGTTGATGACGACGTCATTGTAGAATGGAGAGATCTTGGTCGTGAATCCACTGTACAGCTCTCGAAGGACTCTGATGTACTGAGTAGGAACGCCCTGAGTGAGCGGGGACCGCTTCAGTCTCGACGGAGTCGAATGCCTTCTTCAGGTCGATGAACGTAAGGCAAAGCGGCAGCTTGTACTCTCGCGACACTTCGATGAGCTTCGTAATGGTGTGTATGTGGTCGATCGCGCTGAATCCTCTCCGAAACCCTGCTTGCTCGCATGGCTGTCCTTCGTCCAGCGTTCTGCTAATCCTATTCAGGGTCACTCGAGTAAACAGCTTGTGGACTACGGACAGCAGGCAGATCGGGTGATAGTAGCCAATGTAGTGCACGTCTCCCTTCCTGTACAGCAAGACGGTTTTCCACTGAGATGAAAGTTTGCACTCCGACAGGTGGCGCACGAGGAGCCGCGCCAGGGTGCTGATGAGGTCGTACCGTGTATCGTGCCCCTAGCTAATATCGTTCAGGTAATTTGAGTACTTAAGTAGGTTTTAATGTCCTTCTTTGCCAGATGACGATAAAGGCAGGGGGTTATCTGTGCGAAAACTGGATCTGATACTAGTTAGTCGTTTAGATAGAGTTAGAAGCTTGCTCAGTCTAGGTGCGAGACAAACTTGAAATCAACGACGAGGTGAGCACGTGAGACCAACCCTCCTCCCGGATGCAGTTCTTGTATGTTCTATTAGGGTAAAAAAACAAAAAAAAACTGAACATGACTGCGCCACTGAGTAAGTCAGGGGGTTTTCTGTCCGAAAAGTTTTAGAGACCAGGTCTGGTTCCGTATCGCAGTCTCGAGGGATTCATCATTTGGTGACATTCTGAAGGTTCTCGTGAGCTCTGCGGCTACGTCTGACCGCTTTTTCGTGAGTTCGGAGCGTATTTTTGACGATAAAGCTTTGAAGAACTAGTCAGCACCTGTTGGCAATATTTATGTACATTTACATGCACCACTCGCTGTGTAAAAGCCACTAGGTCTTCTGGTGGAAGACTAGTGGATGTTCGTATTGTTGATCGTCATCCAGCTGTGCCGACTCCAACGTTGCCTCCCACGCCGACAAGCGACGTTGCTGGTCGATAGTGTGGGATTCTGATTCGACCCTCCTAAACATGAAATCCTCACGGTCTGCGTTGAAATTCATTTCATGCCTAGACAGCAAGGCTTACATCTCCCAATTCTTGCCAAAATGCATAATTATAGAACAATATGACAAGGAAAATGGGAAAGTGATTAAAATAATGAAGGAAACGCATGAAAAAAGAAATAAAAACTATGAATAAAAAACAAAAAACTTATAAATACGTCAATTTTTAACGAAAATTAGACCTAGAATAAAGGATAAAGAACGGCGCTACGTAGACTCTTTCAGGATGCGCCACACGTTCTACTTTTACAGAATTTGGATGCGTATGTGGCCATACAATGGCTTATGGTGGCCAACCGGTGAATAAGTCAGTGCTCTATCCTCCCCAGACAAGTCCTGCACCAATTCTTCGACCCTGGAGGGATGGAAGGCTTGGTTGGACTGGGCGAAAAATCCGAACGAGGAAAGGTGCATGTGACAGTCGGCACCTCCTCCGACTGCGTCACACGCGCCCCGGACCTAGAAGTCGTGTACAAATTGAGTGGATTGAGAAAGAACATCAAGATTCGAAATTGTTTCATAAAACTGCGCATCGACATAGTTGACGTGCATTCGTCATGGACAAAAACAGCACTTCAGTCCCATCTCTACAGACCTTCACCCGACATTGTTCGATCAGGCTGGCTAATCCGCCCGTAAACGCATGGAATGGATGAACTTCAGCTTCTACTTCAGAGCTTCTGTTTCCTGCTCTGGCTGTTGGTAATGGACCACCCTTGATTTTTTCTCGGGCGGCATTCACTTTTTTAACATGAAATTAAAGGCCAAAATAGGGACCCATATAGTGCCTCATGCTACTGCCGTTGTATGCTAGCTTGGTCATGAGCATCGAAATGTTTGCTGATAGAAGAACGAGAGTCGTGAGCGACACAAAGGACACGGGCGAAATTGGTTTGTGGCGTGTTGCTTCAAACATGGCTGTAGAGATGAATCAGGCGTATTTTTCTGAGAGTAAACTATAGCCTCGAGATGAGGAGCGAAGTCTGCATTTCTGTGCCGCCGAGAAGATGCTCTGAATTCGTATTTGACTTTTGCATAAGGATTTTCGGGATTTCGGTGATAGGTCTAGACAAGTGGGAGAGATTTATAAGGATAAGGGTAAAGAACGGCGTTAATCCCTTTTGGAATGCGCCAAACATTCTACTTCTATGGGATGTCGTGGAGGCAATTTGAATGCGTATTTGTCTACACAACGACTTGCGGTGGCCAGATAATGAACAAGTCAGCGCTCTATCCTTCCCAGACAAGTCTGGTTCCAATTCAACGAACCCGGAGGGGTGGAACATTTGGTTGGCATGGGCGGGAAATCCGAACCAGGTATCTGGTATCGGGTACACGCGTGAGCCGGCACCTCCTCCGACTGTGCTATACCGCCCCTTATTTATCCTTTGAAATCTATAGAAGTAAAGAAAATGGGCCTTTTCTAGTGCACTGCTCAAAATTCTTTACAAAATTGCTAAACAGCCTTTACTCCAGTAAAAGTTACGATCCCATCGAAGGATTCACGTCGACACTCACCCTCACGGCCTGCCAGTATTTCTGCGCTCTGTCCGGTACGATGTTTGCCTTGTTGCCGTCGTAGTCGTTCAGCGATTGCCATTCACCCTGGAAAAATGGAACTATCTTAACGCGGTGGACAATCCTAGCATGTACAATAGAAGAGAGTTTTTTTGTCTCAACGTGAGCGTGGGGAACTTCGTAAACGTTGCAGGCTCGATGGTTTAATTACCCAAGTTTGAGACACGATCTTGACTTCTCTCTCCGATGAGCAGAGCCGGGAGGTGAGCAATTGCCTCTGCCGAGGAGGACATGTGAGGCATTGCGAAAATCCTACCATCCTACCATATATAATAGAGTAGGGTTTTTTTGTCTTAACGTGACCGTGGGGAACTTCGTAAACGTTGCGGGCTCGATGGTTCAATCACCCAAGTTTGAGGCACGATCTCGGTGAGGAACACACATATCCTCACTTTTGGTGGTTCAATTAGGTGGCATTTACACTATCAATCAAGTAAAACCTGCGGTGAAATTTTGGAGTACATGGCGCGATCTTATCGTTTAATGCGCTACATGCTTGCTTTCAAGAACTTCGAGTAGGGTGCACGCTATAGCCGGCACTTTCTCCGACTGCGCTTCGCTTCTTTTACCCTCTTGCTTCCTAAAATTTATTATTATTATTTTTCAACGTGTTTGTTTTTACTTTATCATTTTTTCAGTTTTGCTTATTTGAGTCACTCTCTATATATACCATTTTCACCTCGTGTTAGACACTCTTTTAAGCTAGCCTAAGATTTTTTTTTGAGATCAAAGCAAACTCTTGTAAATTGAAATCAGCTTCTTCTACGTTATACTAGACTCTCCAAAAAGATTAGAATAATTTTTTGCTCAAAGAAAACTTTAGTATAACTTCCTTTAAAGTTTCAATTCACCTACCCAATAAGTTAACACATTGTTTGAAATTTTGTAACATTTTTATTTTTCAAGAACAAATAATGGTCTGTAGCTGGCTTTAAAAAACAGGAAGGCGGCCATTTTTTGCTGTCAGAAGATGAGATTGCGCCATGCCCTCTTCTCGACGTCGCGATTTTTATTTGATAGATAGCAAAATTTTTGTTGACATGGAGTTTCACATCTGTAAACGATGCAACAAAAACAGCTGTAAAAACCCACATATCCTCATTTTGATGGTTCATGTAAATGACAATTGCACTATCAAACAAATAAACGTTACAGCGAACTTTTTGAGCTCACGGCGCAATTCGATCTTCTATGCGCTATACCCCCTTCTCTACTGCGCTTTAAGACAATAGGTTCATTCGGTGGTTGTCTTGCCGAGTTGCGGGCTAATCGTGTGCTCTCTATTTCCACACTACCACCACCGTTATCTTCTACATCACCGACTATACCTGTCAGCGGACTCTCTGCAATCACCTTTGTGGCGGGGTTTACGAAGTACTATCGAACGCCACCGTCACAGGTAATTCATACATAACTGCTTGAAGGTCGATCCACAGTCATGTCTCGTGCTCGTGCGACAAAGATACCGGCGACGCCCAACAACCAACGCAAACCAGAAGAAAGAAATCAGGCTTCCGAGCAACTACAAGACATCATACAAAATGATGGAGTTCCTTGCTACGTCAAACTGGTATTTGAGCTCTTAATCGAAAGTCGCAATGAGATGAAGTAACTAGTTAAGAGCAACAGTGAACTTCTGAATGAGATTCGACAGCTAAGAGAAGAAAACTCATTGTTGAAACAAAAGCTTGCTCAACCACCGACGTCTGATGTAGCGAAGACAGCTGAAAATTGTCCAAGTTGCGACAAATCGCCTTCGGATTCAGACGCTGAACTTAGGAGGTCCATTATTCTATTAAACGTACCGGAATCCTCCGTCAACACCGCTTCTGGAAGAGTTGGTCATGATATCGCATGCGTTAGGGAAATTCTTGATTACCTTAATATTGAATGCTTACCATCTGCAGTGTATCGGATGGGGAGGATCGATATGAACAGACCGAGAATTATTAAAGTCGTGCTGCCCTCGAGTAAATTTCAAAGTGAGGCGGTCAAACGTGCTCCCCGGCTCCGATTCTTTCCTCCGCAAAAGGGCATTTATCTACGCCCTTCCTTAACAAAAGCGGAACGGGATCGTAAACGTGGAGAACGTTTGGCTGAAAGGGCAAGGAGGCAAACTTGCGATTCGTTCTGTGTTGATCGTTCTGTACAAGTGCAGAGTGAATTGCAATCGCCTCCACCTGATCTCGTCAGCGAACCAACCCTCTCACAGCTTAACAACTCAATGGGAAACTGTTGAATTCTCACAGGAGAAAACGTTTCCCATTTCACTGTCTTCTTTCGAACATAAGATCTATGATTAGGAATAGTAACTCTCTAGTTTTCAATATCTGCCACAGCAACTTTGACATTGTCGTCCTAACTGAAACTTGGCTTGGTTCCAGCAATGACTTAAACCCTCTCCTAGGTGTAGCCAGCAACCAATACGTGGGAATAAGGTGCGATAGAAATTGCAACAAAGGTGGTGGAGTAATCATACTTTTAAAGAACTGCTACTCCTATTACATCGTTTTCCGTGAATCGGTTAGGGACTCTTATGAGATCCTTATTTGTGATGTTCAACTAAGCTCTTTTTCAGCGCGCTTAATTGTCGTATATAGAACACCAAATTGTAGTTCAAATGAAACCATCAATCTTTCCAAAGTTATAAGTGACTTTAGCGTATGCAGTAATCAATGCCTTCTCTTAGGAGACTTCAATCTTCCTGATCTTTTATCAGAACGCGCAGGAAACACCAACGCTTTATTTCACGACATTCTGAGTGCCCATGAATTCCACCAATTTGTAAAGAAACCGACGAGAGGAAATTCCTTACTTGATCTCGTGTTCTGTAATTCTCCAAATTTAATTTGTAATGTGAAAGTGGGTCCACCGTTAGGCAATAGTGATCACGCCTCAATAACCTTTGAAATAGAGTACTACTCGAATCATAGACATTCCAACGGGACTAAATGGATAAAGGATTTCAAAAATGGCGACTATGGTAAAATAAGAGATCACTTGGTTAACATTGACTGGGTTGGAACACTGTGCGCGCTAAAATCTGTCGATGAAATGTATGAAACTCTGATTATCATTCTTTATCACGCCTTTGATCTCTACATCCCCACCAGAAAAACAGGTTCTGACCTAATGACATACCCAGACTATCTCACAAGAATGAAAACACGACAGGTCAATTTATGGAACAGAGCATCTTCATCCGGCAACACCGAAGATTGGGCTAATTATCAGACCTTCAACAAAAAACTGGACAGAGCCCTTAACCGTTACAACCTTTACCTAGAGAAGAAAAGTATTTTCTCCAGAGATAAATCCGCTTTCTATAGATACATCAGAGCCCGCTCTGAAAATAATAGTTACATTCCAAGCTTAAGAAACGAGAATGATTTATGCATTTCATCGACAAATGATAAAGCAAATCTTCTTGCAAGAGAATTTTACAAGGTTTTCAATAACTCTTCGGACTCTATCACTGACCTATCACTTTCTGAGGAAAACACCTTACCTTGTTTCCCACAAATGAGTCCTACTCTTTGGTTTAGTAAAGAAGAAATCTTTGAAGTCCTAAGCAAATGGCCAATGGCCAAAATCTTATTCTACTTCTCCGGACTTCATACCATTACTATTTATAAAAAATGTAGCAGATTGTATTGCCTACCCTTTGGAACTGATTTTTAATCTAAGTTACATGAGAGCTGAAGTGCCTCGTAGATGGAAGCATGCATTTATCACTCCGATTCCAAAAAAGGCCCCTTTCAGTGACCCAAAAAATTATCGGCCAATAAGTATAACGTCAGTCTTCGCGAGAGCGTTTGAAAAGATTGTTAAGAAGCACATTCTAACCCATATTGAAGATCATAATATAATTTCAAAGGACCAATTTGGTTTTATGAAACGGCGTTCGGTAGAAACCTCAGTTCTTCGCTCTCTAAACGACTGGTCAACAGCTATGGATAAGAGAAAGCGGACGGATGTAATCTTTTTTGACTTTTCTAAAGCGTTCGACAAAGTTCCGATTAATAAGTTGCTATACAAGATGGAAAGAATTGGTATCCATCCAATGATAGTGTCCTGGACTAAATGTTTTCTCTCTGGAAGAACATACCAAGTTAGGTTAGAGACAGTGTTCTCCGCGGTTTTTTCTTCTCCCAGTGGTGTTCCACAGGGGAGTGTCTTGTCACCTTTACTATTTCTCCTGTATACCTACGAACTTCCTGAAGCTATCACCAGCCTAGGGGTCAGCTGCAAAATGTATGCTGACGATGTGAAAGTTTATGCTGATGTAAATGGAGAAGAACCTTCTCATGAAATCCAAGCCGAAATGGGCTACAACTTGGGAACTTCCTTTGGCCGCAGAAAAATCGCATTGTCTTGTCATTCAGTCAAAGCATCAACACAATTCACCAACTTATAAGCTCAAGGACACAGATTTAAAGCACGTAGAAAACACCCGAGATTTGGGTTTCCATATATCTAGTGATCTAAGCTTCGATTCCCATTATAAGGCAATTGTTAAAAAGGCAAATTATCGTATTTACAACTTGTTCAAACAGCTCAAAACCAATCATTCTCTTGCACTTCTTCGTGCATATAAGACGTATATTAGGCCTGTTTTAGAGAGTGGTACTTCAGTGTTCAATCCGTTCAAAAAGAAAGACATTGCTCTTCTGGAAAGCGTACAGAACAACTTCACCCGAAAATTATTTTTAAGATGTTTTGGAATCAACTATGACAACATACCTAGAGGTCCAGACAGGGCCAAACAGCTTAAGTTACCTTGCCTCCGCAGTCGAAGGAAGATGATTGACATGACCATGATGTTTAAGATTCTTACAAACAGAATTTCAATAGATCCCACGCTATTTTTTGGTGCACCTCTGACTACGAATAGGAGAGGCAACCTAAGGCTTTACCTTCCTGTTCCAAAATCGCAGGCGAGATCAAACTTCCTCACTTACAGAAATCTTAAGGACTTGAATTTATTATTAGGTGAGGATGAGAACATCATAAACATGTCCGTGAGTTCGTTCAAGTCCTTAATGGTACGTAAAAAGTTATGTTAAAAGTGCTGTGTTTAGTTTTATGTTTGTTGTTGTATGTGTGATTTAGTATCTGTTTTTCTATCATTACTTATGTAATGCATGACTATGTTCATGTCTGATAAATAAATAAATAAATAAATAAATAAATAAATAAATAAATAAGACAAGTTTTAGATTTTATTTTTCCTAGAAAAATAAAAATTTTATAAAATTTAAACTTTTGTTGGGGCCGATGACAAAAAAATCAAAGAAAGTTACCAAATTTCCCGTAAACAAAAAACATTATAACCTTCTTATTGAGTCTATAGTTTAGCCTATCATTTCGATTTGGAAGAGTTTGTTTTGATCTCAAAAGTTTTAGGCTTAGGCTTAGAAGGGTGTCCAATTTGGCTTGAAAATGTCCAAATTGATTTAATAGGTGTCCAATCAGACATAGATTGGAGCCACTCGTTGAACTAACAATAAGTGGGATACCGGAAATATGCAGTGCCTCAGGTCTATCGGTGAGGCCTAACAGTAGGCACTTCCCGATCCCACATTTACCCCATGAGCCTTAACGCTTTCATCGAGTCTCCCTTTCCATGTGAAGTGATCGATACGGAAGCCGATCGGCTTTTGTTGTGAAGCCGTTCATGAGCAGACGAAATGGGACGATAGCGCTGTCGGCAGCAGAACGGCCGGCGGTGGATGTATGGGGGGGGGGCATTGTATGCCCAGCTTGTCGTGGTTTCCCCTCTCGCTATTCGCATATATAGCTATGCCGTTGGAGGTGTACGTCCTCTGCTACCTAAAACTACCGTATTCCGTTCCTGGCCCCGTCAGATATTCTTCACCTACAAGTCACTCCGAAAACCTTCCAACGCCTTACAGTCTGACCTTAAGAGCGATACCATGGACGTGGATGAAGAAGTCCGCTTCGGTATAGCTGTTCCCAGTAGGACCTTTGTAGGAGAAGTTTCATCGCGTTACGACTAGGAGAGCTGAATCAGTCAGATGCTCTCTCTATGAGCGAAACTGATCTAGTTAAATGCGTCACAAAAATAATGGCCAAATTTGCAAATTTCTTTGCATCTAATGTTTATTCAGAGGTGATCGCGCAGGTAGTTGTCTTAGTGGCCCCAAACGTTGATTCTAGTTTATTTATTGTGTTAAGGTGCGCCAGGTTTCGACCATGTGAGGCTAGGAGGGACTCAAAGATGACAAAGGCGTTTAAGGGGAAGTTGTACTCCAATCACTTATTCACGATGGGTTCACAAATTTTCTCGATCATCCATCGCTGAACTTCTAGGTAGGAATTAACCATCGTTTACTGGTAAGGATGAGCGTGTGTACTCAGTCGGGAGAGGCTGGTTTGGACGTCCTGCCTGGGCCAACCAACCTTCCATTCCTCCGAGAAATGGTACCGGTCTTGTTTGGAAAGGATAAAGCGCTGACTTGTTCATCGGCTGGCCACCGCAAGTACGGCCACTGTACGGCCAAATACGCATTCAGATCGTCTCCACGACATCCCGGAGTTGAATGCGTGGAGCCTCCCAAAGGGGATTAAGCAACGCCGTCCTTTATCCTTTATTCTTGAGCCTACTGAAAGGGCATTCCGGCATTCCGGGAAGAATTTCGCATAGAATCGTTTGAAAGCAGTCACAGAACGTAGTTCATCCCAGTTATTGAACGTCGAGTCGCGAAGGAACGGTGACTAGTGAGTAGAACCGGAAAGCGGCCATTATTTTCGCGTCGTGTTTGACTACGCTTATTGTGGCACCTAGAGGGATAGGTCAGCCAGAAAGCGAGGGTCTTGTGCCAGTACATTCTCTTGTTTTAAGCGGGCAGAGTGACTCTGGTTGTTGCCAACATAGTGGCCGTTTGTCGAAATCGCTAGGAATTTTATTGAATTTTTAATTTTCTCTGAGAACCAAGCCAAACTCTTCCATCTAAAGTGAGCTCTTATACGCCCATGTCCTAAGCGTTCGGATTTAAAATTAACTTTTGAACTCTGAAGGGAATGCGGCTTGCAAAACTTTCTGAAGAGAAACTTTAAGGACTGGAGATAAATAGACTATGAGCGGATGCGCTAGCAACGTGGTGATGCTATGGAATGTGCTGGTTTAGGGAAATTGCTGTCCTAGTCGGGAGGGGCAACTGTTAAATGTCAGTTTTGTAAGTCATTCCATGCCGCACAGCCACCTCCTCTGAGTTTAAATGAAAGCCCTCGCACGACGGGACAGCAATTGAAGCTGTCGCAGAAACTCAGACGCAGAACGCAAGAGACTGGAGACGCAAAAAAGCTCAAGCCCCCTCCGATTAGCATAGATCCAAATAATGATACATTTCTGCTTGTTGACCGTCAAATGATGCGACGTAGGTGAAAACTTTAGGGGAAGGATCACTTCTGAATCGGAATGTGGGTGTGCTGACTGCATAGAAGATGGCCACTATTTTGGCGGATACTCAGCCACTCATGAAATCCTTCAATGTGTGGGGCTACATATCCATGGGCTGCAGGCCTTCGGCCTCCGATTATTCAATAAAACGGGATTACGAATTTCGAAATCGCAGCCCCCCCCCCCCCGGTATTGCCGTCGCAAACAGACTACAGTAACTCGCGCTTATCAATCCGAATAGACCGTCCTTTATTGTCCCATCGCTGACTGCAGTCTGTCATAACACGGTGGAAGCCATTGTACATGACCCGCCTTCGTCCCATCCAACTCCATCAGTTCAGTCATTCCAGTGCTTCAGCCGGTGTGCTGAGCGGTCGCCTCCAGCCATCCAATGCCTTCTGAGCTCCCACTCTCCTCCTCCTCCCTCTACCGTGCCTTCCAGTCCCTCCCGATCATTTACAAATGCTAAGTAGTGGTGCCGCAGGTAACCTACGTGCGATTACCTGCTGTCTGCTGCTTACCATTTGTAGGTAAATAAATGCCCCCTTATGCGACCGAAGCCTTCTCTTGGTGAGGACGACGGTAGGTTCTTAAGTATTCTGAATGCTTATTCTTTCTGTTTGGTTTAAGAGAGAACAACCAAGTTTATCCTGTGAGCTTCAGCGATAAATTAGATGACAGCCTGTCAGTTACCAGTATAAGTTCCGTTATCAGCAGGGGCCAGATTCATCACCGCTTACCGCCCGGTAATGGTGAAAAGTACCGTCAAACTACACAATATAACATTCATTAGCATCTGGTTTGGCGGTACTTTGCACCGTTACCGGGCGGTAAGCGGTGATGAATACGGCCTTGAAGATGGGACAAACTAAACCAGGTTCAACGACGAGCTTTGGAGTTGGACACTCTTGACCTAGTTATAGAGCTCGTCCTCTCAAACGTCCGCTAATTGATTTACGACCCCTACTGATTTACGAGAGTTGGACTTCAGGGGCTAGGCGTAATACGTTTCCATAGTTCTGCGAGGGGTACGATTTTTCCCATTGGGATATGGCTACGTATATTCTTTAAAGCCGAATCTATTATGCGAAGAGCTATATGTTCGTCGAATTTGGGCGGATTCATCAAGCAGTGGGTACAGGTAAAGATACCCCGAGAGAATCGTACCCACTATCCGTAGTGGGTAGCGGGCACGGTCCATGAAAGGAATCAAGGGTAAGGTAGAACTCAGCTACTCTCGAGAACGGCTGGGGCCGGATTCATCAACAATTAAACCCGTGGGTATAAGGGGCATAAGGAGTAGAGATAAGATCGACAGTTAGAGATAAGGTACGAATCGGAGTCGCAGGCTTCATCGTGGATATCCCTACGTCCTCTATCCGCAGGTCAGTCGTTAACCAATCCGGCCCCTGATCTCGCTGGGGCGCCAATTTGTCCATGGGGCGTAGAATCCTCTTGGGCGTACGGATATACCCACGTCGATCGTCGAGTATTCTCTATCCACTGATATACCCATGATGTGGCGGGTAGGGGTCATCATGTACGTCATATCGGGGTATATGTACCCCTTTACCCCACATATCCGCGGGTATAAGCGTTCATGAATCCGGCCACTGATGAGACGAATCGGGTCCATGACTTCAACTGCAGCTCGACACGCTAACGAGGAAGAAGGTTAGCTGAACATATTGGTGCTTTATTTTTTTATTCTTCAGTCAGTGTACGTGGATATCCACGGGGAACCAGCTATTTCAAATCAGCTGTTTAAAAAAGAAGGGATAAAACGAGATGTACAGAACGAGAAAAACAAATGCATATGTTTGCGTGATGGGGAAATGCAAACAACCTCTTCTTAATGGAAGCACCTATCGATGGACTTTCCGAGAGATGGAGTTTGGTAGACGATCACCTGTGTCGGTTGTCGTCCCGTTGATCATCGACTTGCTCGAGCGGGCTCCAGCAACGTCTTCATTCATCCCTGTGCCAAGGTGCTCCAATTGATCCTCCTCGCTCAAGGGACACGAAGAGCATCATATCGGTCGTTCAGGGCTTTCGCGAAGAGGTCCGACCAACGCGTTGGTGGGCGTACTGGTGTTCTATTGACATTCTGCGGAATCTGATCGGTGACGGCTCTCGTCCAGCGGGTGCCTGCGAAGCGCATTACATGGCCGGCCCACCTTATTTCCGACGACTTGGCCTATGCGACAGCGGCCGGTTGAGGATGCTTTCGAGAAAATTTCAAGAAGTCTGATCCAGTTCTTTGAGAAAAGAAGGAAGCTCATAGGTGAGATCTTGCTTTGGGAAAACCAGTTTGATTCTACAGGGTGTTCGAAGAGGAAGTCATGTAAAATTTGTGAAGACTTTTACAGTGTTCTATGTGAAAATTCCGATTAGGACGATTAGAGTTGGAGCTAGGAACGAGTTTGTAGGATGCACCGCTCTCTGTACTTCTATCAGTTAAAAAAATCGTTTAGCAATCAACTTTTTAAATACGAATTTGGCATGAAGTTCGTAACTGGTGGAACTATAATGGTCCGTACTGTGATTCATCTTCCGTTATCATTTACTATTCCCAAGAGGCACAAGTAGAAAATATCCAGTGAGAAGCTTTTTCTGATTTCCTGCAGTGTAGGGTTTTAGCGATTTGGTTTATCCAAAAATGAATTTAAATGCTTGAAGTGTATTAGGCTCAAAAACTTCAGCGGGAATCGAACCTGCACCTCCCTCTGACCGGGAGGCAATGCTCTACCCCATTACACCAACGGCACTGTTTGGTCGAACGTAACATCCACACGTCGGGAGACTCCCGGGCACTCAGCCGTATATTGGGATGAGCCGGCCGCTGATATAAACATGAAACCAGTTGTGTTGAAGGTTTTGATAGGAGTGATGTAATGGTGTAGAGCATTCTCGCCCCGGATATCAGGAGGTGCGGGTTCGAGTTCCGCTTGACGCTAGAGTTTTTGATACCTACAAAACATCATTGTAGCAGCTTACAACCTACCTACCAGCCCATTGAGGCTTAAAGAAACAGACTTGAATCCATACTAGGCTAATTTAGAAGATTGAGGGTATCGTCCACAAGAGAAATCAGATGGCTACCACAGGAACAAGAATGTATGGGGAGGTGCATATGGAGTGTGATGAGCTTTGAGAAAATCAATTCTTTCAGGAAAATCATCGAGGATGCGGTGACCTCTTGGCCCAAAGAAAATGCTGAAGCCTCTGAATGCACCGTACAACATGACTGGACACCAATAAACTACGCTCTTCACGATCTTCGAGCAAAACGTCTACTCTTTCTCAACAAAAAGCACTGAATTCGTAGAATAGAACCTTGTTGAAGATATGAGTCGTGGAAAGTGGTCGGGCATCCTCGAAAATTGTCCTGAGATGACGGATAGTAGTCTAAGTAATGTTGGTAATGAAGCTAAAAGTCATTTTGAATGCGATGTGTGAGAGCTTACGTAGATTTTTTATTAACCTAGTATAAGTAAACGTTTCTTATTTGAATTGATCCAGGCAAAGCTGTGGGTAGTTTTTTTTTGCGACACGCCTTATATGAACTACCATGTAGAAAGGTGGAGATGTAAACAGAAAAATACTCGCATTATCCTTCCCAGACAAGTGACAGGCGCAACCAATTCACCGAGCCAGGAGCGAAGAAAGACTTGGTTGGTTTGAGTGCGAAATCCGAATCAAGAACCTAGCATCTGGCGTATAAGACAGCCAGCACACCTCCAACTGCCCTACCCGCCCCCATGTTCTCCAATCAATCTCCAATCATACTAGATTCCAATTTCAGGAAGGTATATGTACATATGCCAGGTTTGGGCTTCTGGACAGCTGGTGTATTCACTTACATGTTAGTAACCGTTTATTCATTTTTTATGGCAGTTCAGGGAACCCATTCAGTTACGGATATTGTCCAGGGCCGGATTCATCAACGACTTGCAGCAGATTAACAGAGAAAATACGGTCGAAATCCTTGACAGCGTGGCGAAATGTTTCACCATATCGCTTGATAAGCCGCGCTGTCAGGGGTTCTGGCCGTATTTCCTCTGTCAAATTCCTGTAAGTCGTTGATCAATTCGGCCCTGATCTGTCAATAAAGTCGATGAAGTTGAGAATTCTCAGGAGGCCTTCTTTTCCAGGTATGTTGTGCTAGCTCCGAGAATCATGCATTCGGTCCTTCGTTGCAAGACGCTGATTCCGTGCTCATCCTATTTTCATAGAACGATTGTCTCTGAGGGATAGGTTAGCACAGAAAGAAAAGCGGAGTCGAATATGTAGGTGCACACGAAGCCGGACGTTCTTCGTCTTCTTCACGACTTGTTGGACGGTTCTGAAGGCTCTCCACGCTGCTCGTTTCCCCTACTCCTCGGACGTCGTCGTGGTCAAGTTTTCCAGATTCGATCCTCTTCCTATTGCTCATCGTTATCCCGCTTGTACGAACTGCGTTCGTAGCTGTACAGTACCATTCCGAATAGCGCTGTGTTGAAGTGGATGAGTGTTATTACTGAACCAGAGCGCTGTCTGTCCAAATATGAACAGCTGCATGAATAGAGGACGTCACTTGCCCCGCCGCCGCCGTTGTACTTTGGCGATGGACAGCCACAGCTATCCGTACATTGTTGTCCGCAAACAGGGACATGTTATTACGGACACGGAATTCTGTTAGCCTGCGCTTAGTTGGTTATCATGAGAGAAGCCAAAGGTGAGCTAACAGGTTTCATAAAAAGACTTTTAGATTTTCATCTCTACGATAAGGGGACAAAGCACAGCAACATAGAGGTTTTAACTGTTTCTTCTAAACCGTATAATAAATTGATGTTATAGCATTGAGTCGTTGCATATGAAATGGATGATTTTGCTACCTCATTTTTCATTTGCACTCGGTAGCGAAAAGCCAGATCAGGTCAAAATTCTTTTCACATAGGACCACAAGTGTGTTCTTTCCAATGCTAAAAGAAGGAGTTCTTGACATGTCTACGACAAGATTCAGATGCTATCTTAATCAACGGTTGAAGCGTGCACTCAAGTGGGACCGGCAGTTACGTTTCTTTCTCCTTGATTTCTCTTTGGTTTATTTTTGTGTCTATTACCTAAATGCTTGCTACCACTTCTTGACGTATAATCGCTATCGTATTTTGTAATTGCTCTGAATGTTCACCAGTTTTATTGTCTACACGTGGCTCGTCAACGTCCTCAAATAAATAAATAAATTTTGCTGTCGATTTTTTCTGGTTACGAATGTTCCCTTTTCAGGCATTGTATAGATTAGGTCGAAAAGTCTGGCAACACTAGCACACCAATATTCAAACTTGTCCCTATTTACTAAAACAGAAACGCAGTTCACGAGATATTCCCCATGCAAGTCTAAGATTCTGCACCATCTTTCAGGCAGCCTTTCAATTGCTTTCCGCCAGAATTCCGAGGTCTGTGAGGAAAAGAATTCAGAAGCCTACATTTCCAGTTGACGTCGATCATCGAACTCTCTACCTCGAAGATGCTACTTCAGAACTCTGAACAGGTGGTAGTCAGAAGGAGCGAGGTCTGGAGAGTACGTTTGACGGGTCAGAACTTCCCAGTCTAACTCCTGAATTTTCTCGAGACTCACTTTTGCGACACGAGGACGCGCGTTGTCGTGCAGCAGGTAGACATCTTCCCGTTCTGGAGGTCTTTGGCACATGGCGTCGGCCAGGTTCTTGAGCTGGGTAGCGTAGACAGATGCTGTGGCTGCGGTCTCACTATCCAGCAACTCCCAGTAAAGCATGCCTTCTGAGTCCAACAGAGGGGCGTCCGGAACGAGGTCGATCTTCGAGAGAGACATCTCCAGCCTTGAAGCGCTGATACCACCAGACCACTGTGGAATAGTGAATGACTTCCTCCCTGAATACAGCGCAGATGTTGGAGGCTGCAGTCCCTGTGGAATGGTCTTGCAGAAACTCGTAGTAGACGATGGGTCGTAGGGTGCTACTGCTTATCGTTGACATTGTTGCTGAATTCCTACTCGACGAGGCCTTACATAGTATGCTTAAGGAAGCTTCAAGAATGTACTGTGACGTCACCACACAAGATCAATGCTGTAAGAGCCACAACAAATTTAACAGGCAGTTGCGTAAAGTGTTGCAAGACTTTTCGATCAACCTAATACATAGTTTCTGAAACTACATAATCTCTAATTTCTTACCATTTGTAGCATTAATGACGTGCACAGCCTCTTGCCGAGTTTTGACGTCGTTTTTACGGTGTGAACCAACGTGATATTCTGGTTCTCTACTTATATGAAGGGAAAAGTGGACACAACGCCGGTGCCCCAGCTCTTAACATCAACGCTGCATTTGGGGAGGATTTCGCTAAGAAACGCGCAATTCGCCACTAGTTCGAAAGGCTTCGATCCGGAGATGAAAGTCTCGAAGATGAAGACCGAGGTAGGCCACCACCACTCCTTAACGACGACCTGCTCAAGGCCATGGTGGAAGCGGATCAGCGTCAAACTGTGAGAGAGCCAGCACAGTATTTCGGCGTTGACGGCAGCACTATCAATCAGCACTTAAATACGATTGGAAAAGTGAAGAAATTGGATAAACGGATCCCGAACGAGCTGACCGCTGGGCAGGTGCTGAAGCGCCACGACACCTGTGTTTCATTTATGCTGCACCATCTAAGGGAGCCCTTTCTGGACAGGATCATGACACGGGACGAAAAATGGATCCTTTATGACAATCGTAGTCGCCCTGTCTAATGGCCTGACAAGAATGAGAGTCCCAAGGAGATGCCGAAATTAAGCCTCCACCCAAAGAAGACCATGGTGACCGAGTGGTGGACAGTGACTGGTATAGTCCATTAAAGATCTTGAAGGCTGGAGAGACTTTCACAGCGGAGAAGTACTGTGCCGAAGTTGAAGTAAATGGGATGGCTTAAGAGTGCAGGTTTCTTTTCACAAGAGAACGCAGTATTTTTAATTGAAAGGTTGGTGACACCCATATTATCTGAACCACCGACGGGAAGGATATAATGCCTGATCTAATTCTCAACCGATATAAAGGATAAGTAAGAAGCGGCAACAAAAGCGCGTAAGTTTGTCCGGTCTTTGACCCGTAATCAGATTTTCTTCTGAAGCGTGAGCAGCCCTCATGTGAAGAATAAAGTTTTTTTTATATGAAGGTATAGCGTTCTTATTCACCGAAGCCTCGATAGCAGCTAAATAGAAGGGATAGGTCTCACCTGTCTGGGGAAGATGTCCTGGCCAATTGGAAGCTTACCAGCTAGTCCGGACTCGCCCAAGCCGACACCGACCTGCAATTAAGACGTTAAGACTTGAATACGAATTTTAAGAATTTCGAAGATCTGCATAGAATTGGACCATAAGAAGGACAATAAGGAAAGATTCAAAGATTCGAAATATCACTGACCCTGGCGGCAACCTTTACTGGATCGTTTCCTGGCACACCGACTCCTACACCGAAACCAACGTCTGAAACGTGGCTGATAAGCATCCAGAAGACTGTGATTCTCTCCACTTTACTCACTTATCGCTCCAATGTCCTTCAGAAATCCGTTGTGGTCTGGATCAACCTCTTCGTAGTATGGAGTAGTAGTTTGCATTGGTTTCGTGGTAGTTTTCGGGGCTTCTTCTAGCCGGTGGAGTTTCTGAAGCGAGCAGAAGAATCCATAGGTAGCGAAATTTCGAGCTTCAGGAATTGCCCTTAGAATTGCTTACAGACACAGAGCTACAAGAGCAGGAGACGTCCGGAACCAGCTCCTGCCGTAGAATGCATTTGACTCACCTCACGTGGTGGACTTTCGAAGCCCCAGCCATTGCTGGAAGATAAGATCTCGTCATCTGATGCTGCCCCACGCTTGCCAGATTGGTGCATGTCAGGTTCTTCCCACTCGACTTCTCCCGACTCGTGCCTTGAAACAAGAGCAATTCCTAACTGAGAAGAAAAGTGAAGGCTTTGGAAAAAAATAGCGGCTAATGACGTGGTGGTTTAACACAAGCTCTACAGAAGATGGCGGAGGCTCTGGATTTGATCCTCACCTTAGCTAAGGGTTTAATTCGCAGCTTAGCATCTTTGTAGAAATACAACTAACTAATATTATACTGTATAATAATCCGCCGGGGGGCGTGGAGCGCAGTCGGAGGAGGCGCCGATTGTCGTCTGCACCCGATACCAGGTCCCTGGTTCGGATTTCTCGCCCAGGCCAACCAAGCCTTCCATCTCCCTGGGGTCGGTGAATTGGTACCAGGCTTGTCTGTGAAGCATAAGAGCGCGGATTTGTTCATACTCTGGACACCGTAAGTCATTGTATGGCCAAATACGCATTCAAATCGCCTGCACGACATCCCGTAGAAGTAGAATGCGTGGCGCATCCCAAATAGGATTGAGTAACGGCGTTCTTTATCCTTTTTTCTTAAAATTAATCAGCTATTAGCTATCTATTGGCTCCGCTGGAAAATATGGGATGAAAATTACGGGGCACGAAAATCGCGTAAAATATTCAGATCTCTTCTACGTATGTGGGGATTCAGAAGACGTGTCGAACACCCTCCCAGCGTGGAATTAAGATCATCACCGACTAAAGGCCTTCAAAGCAGGGGAGACCAATCAATATCGATCGATACTATCGATTTTCTCTCAGACTTAACCGATCAGGGTGGGAGTTAAGTGAATATGATCGCCGACGGAAAGTCTTCACAATGCAGAAATGGAAAATGCACAGATCCATCTCGTGAAACCTTACCTTGGTCTGTCGCGCTTTAGCGACGAAGTCCTTCACTACCGCGCCGCAGCGAAGAATAACGATAGTAAGACTCAAAAAATTGAAGCCATTCTGAAACGTGTGAAATTAACTCACTCTAGCTCAAAACCTGTGGTAAAGGGGGCGTCTGGCCTCTTTCCCGAAGATACTCGGCTTTCGATGATCGGCTCTCCACTGATCGGTAACACTGAAATCGTTATGATAACACGTTTAGTCTCACAGTTCTGCTTAAACTACAACCAATATTGCTGTGACTGTAGGTAGCAACTGCACTGGGAGTGTCTAGCGCGGTCGGAGAAGGTGCCGGCTGTCACGTGCGCCCGATATCAGGTCTCTGGTTCGGATTTCCCGCCCAGCCCAATCAAGCCGTCCATTTGTCCGAGGTCGGAAAATTGGTACCACCTTGTCTGGGAGGGATAAAGCGCTGACTTGTTCATCGGTTGGCCACCGCAAGTCATTGTATGGCCAAATACACATTCAACTTGCCTCCACGACATCCCGTACAAGTAGAATGCGTGGCGCATCCCAAAAATGGTTGAGTAACGCCGTCCTTCATCTTTATCTTTAATTATTTATTTATTATTTATTAAAGTACATGATAGTGCGCTCAAGACAGTAAAAATGGCAAACTATTAGGTTGTAACGAATTAAATGGCACTGGCTCGCGCCATTTTTTAGCGCGTCTTTACGCGTTTGATTAAGAACAAACCGTAACATGTGGCATACCATTTAGAAGCGCAAACTTTGCACTACCGGAGAGTACCAAATTTTCTATGTAAAAGTGGGAAAACTTTAGAGTTTTATTGACTTTTTTGCAGATGGACAAAAGGGTAATCCGAGGCATTTACTTGTATGAATTCAAGCTGGGCACTACAGCTAAGGAGGCGGACGAGAAGATCAACACCGCATTCGGTCAAGGATGTTCCACAATTCGGACGGCGTATCGTTGGTATCAGAAGTTCCGGAATGGAGATGAGATCTTGGAAGAACATGAAGGTCGTGGGAGGCATAGTGATGTTGATGAGGACAAGTTCAGAGATGTGGTAGAGGAGGATCCACACAAAGGTACCAGGGAGATAGCGAAGGTTCTTGGCGTCAGTCACAACACAGCTGCCCGGCATCTGAAGGAAATTGGAAAGACCAAAAAGCTGGAAAGATGGGTGCCTCACGAGCTGTCTGAGGAGCAAAGAAACCGACGATATGAGATCTCGTCCGCATTGCTTCTACGGAACGAAACGGACCCATTCCTTGATCGCATCGTAACCTGTGACGAGAAATGGATAATGTACGACAACAGGCGACGATCGGCACAGTGGGTGGACAACAGGCGACGATCGGCACAGTGGGTGGACAACAGGCGACGATCGGCACAGTGGGTGGACAGCGATGAGAGCCCCAAGGGTTTTGCGAAGCCGGAATTGCACCAAAAGAAAGTAATGGTGACAGTATGGTGGTGTTCGCTGGGAATTATTCACCACAGCTTCCTCCCTCCCGGTGAATCCATCACGGCAGAGAAGTACTGCATTGAAATTGAAGAAATGGTGAAAAAGTTGAAGGATTTCCGGCCGGCCTTGGTAAACCGAAGGCGAGTTCTCCTTCTGCACGACAATGCTCGCCCCCCATGTAGCACGAATGACGTTGCAGAAATTGAATGAGCTGAGCATTGAAACTCTACCACATCCTCCGTTTTCTCCCGACCTCTCCCCAACAGACTACCATTTCTTCAAGCATCTTGGCGACTTCTTGGTAGGGAAAATATTCAAATACCAACAGGATGCCGAAAGTGCCTTCGAAGATTTCGTCAATTCCAGAACTTCTGATTTTTATGCTACTGGGATAAAAAAGCATGTGTCACGTTGACAAAGATGTGTAGAATCAGAAGGTTTTTATTTCGAATAATAAACTTGCCTACAAGCCGAGATATTAACTGTTTAAATCTACAGTGGTTCAGTGCCATTTATTTCGTTACAACCTAATATTAGCCAAGCTGGAAGGTTACTAATAAACTCATAATATAAAAATTCAACTCTGAATAAATCTAATAATCTAATGCTACTCGGAAACAGAGAGCGCTTACAGGAGTGACCTCTCTGAAGAGGGATTGAGATGGATCCCGTCGTTTTGCATGCTCTACGGAGCTTAGCTTTCCCAGGTATGCAGGACTGTTGAATGCCATCCCATCGACCCAATACGTGTGTAAGTTACCCAAGAGAATTCTGGGGCCGGATTCACCAACGACTTACAGAGATTTAACGGAGAAATTACAGCCGAAATTCCTGAAAAAACGCGAATTAACGCGGCTTGTCAATAGACGAAATGTTGGCATTATCAGGAATTTTGACTGTAATTTCTCCGTTAAATCTCCGGAAGTCGTTTATGAATCTGGCCCCTGGGAGCTAATGTTGGTTAGCTGGTTCAAGTACATTCTATCTCTTACAAGGAGAGCAGCTTCATGCGCGCTTGTCCTTGGTAATGAGCATCTGAGAGTGATTTCAGTAGCGGCAAATTCACTCATTTGCTTGGACTTGGTCGCTGCCGTACTTCGCTAGATGAGCAGCGACTTCTAAATATCATTGAAGCATGCCGAACTAAATAAGAGGACCCTTATCTCCTTACTGGATCTTTAAGATGAGGAAACCCCTATCAGTTGTTACTAGTGATAATGACTCACCCAAGTTGACGGATAGGCAGAGAAAAGCGATCGTGGAAATGCCGGCCATTTATCACCGAGCCAAGCGGGCACGACGGCGAAGATGGCGATGGCGCAGCGAAAACCGGCTTCGGCCTGAGCGGCTGTGGAGAATTCTACCTTGATGTTGCCTCTACTAGCGTGCCGTTTAACGCCTTTCACTTTGTCAGATCTTCAGAGGCTTCGCTGAGGAACGAAGGAGCGGTGTGCTTGGAGGTAAAGGATAAAGGATAAAGGACGTCGTTATTCAATCCCTTCTTGGATAAACCGCACATTCTACTATACGGGATATTGTGGAGGCGAGTTGGATGCGCATTTGGCCATACAATGACTAGCGGTGACTAGCCGATGAACTAGTCAGCGTTTTACTCTTCCTAGACAAGTCTGATACCGATTCACCGGTTCCGAAGGGATGGAAGGCTTGGTTGGCCTGGGCGAGAAATCCGTACCAGAAACCTGGTATCGGTTCAAGCGACAGCCGGCACCTTCTCCGACTGCGCCACACGCGCCATGGCACTTGGTATGTAAGACTGATCGACTCACATTCACGACTTCTGTATCCACCACTAGTGACGCATCGTCATCAGCTTCTACTTCAACAGCGGAACCGGTCGATTAGCACATGAAGTTCGACCAAGAAAAACGGCCACTATTTCAAAATGTAACGTGAGAAAAGCATAAATGGCCACTTCAAGATCGACTGTTGCTTTAGCTGAACCCTCCTGGCAGTTACACTAGACAGAGTCACTGCTGCGAGTGAACTCGATATCAGCGCAAAGACGGTGTGGCAAAGTGATCTCTGTCATAGGCGAGTAGCCGGTCCTTTGTGTTCCTCGTCGTAGTTTCGCTTTCTTTTGGACACTCACTCATTGTTGAGCAGAAACCAGTATCTGGCTTGATGTTCACTCCCTAGGTACGTTTCGATCGAACCTGGTTCTCCAGACGTTCTCTTTAAACTGCTCATCCTTTGCTGGAGAACAACTCCTAGATTCGTCTCGACGTTCAGTGCGACAAGAAAGTTCTAGTCGTCATCTCGAGTGGGAGTAACTTACACTTCCTACACTGACATTTGTGATCCTCGTATCAATTAATGGTCATTCTTTCGTATATTTGTCGCATGTTCGAAGCAGTCGATTACCGAGAACGTTCTCCGTTTCGAGATTGTCATCATCTCCTTACGGACTGGAGCTCAAGCTGACTTCTAGTCTCCAAGCGTCGCAAACTCTCTTTTCTCTTTTCACTTCAGCTTTCCTGCTATACTTCTCCTAAGAAGATATCGAAGTGCCTTGCTGAGGACGTGCTCGCACAACTGCTGGAAAACACTGCTTTCCAGTGTTTTACCCGGCAAGTCTCATGTGTGGGCCATACTGACCATCCTTGTCATCTTCTCCCTCTACACTCCGAAACAATACTGCCTCCTTTTTCCAAAGTGACATAAAACACACTGCAAAGGCTTAGTAGTGTAACCGTCGTTGTTCTACGACAGAAAACCTCTATGCGGCTCTACATAAGACACCTTGTCGGTACAGGATGCGATGCTATGAACTTTTATAGTAGGCAGGTGCATTAGGTTGACAACTAACGATAAATTCGTGGACTCTCAAGCACCTTCAACAAAAATGTTTATTAAGAAATACAGGATAAAGGATAAAGGACGACGTTACTCAATCCCTTCTGGGATGCGCCAGCGCATTCTACTTCTACGGGATGTCGTGGAGGCGACATGAATGCGTATTTGGCCATACAATGACTTGCGGTGGCCAGCCTATGAACAAGTCAGCGCTTTATCCTTCCCAGACAAGTCTGGTACCAATTCACCTACCCCGGAAGGATGGAAGGCTTGGTTGGCCTGGGCGTGAAATCCGAACCACTGCTTCCCATTTATTAGCTAGCTGGTCCATCCCATATCTGTAGAATTCTTCTGCTTTTGCGGCCAAGAATCCTTGGAGGTGCGTTTTGACCTGTTCCCCATTAGTAGCTCATCTTCCAGTAAAGAAGTGCTACAGCGAGATAAATTACAAGGCGCACATTCCGGGCTGTAAGGAGGATGAGTCAGATGCTCTTAGCCAACGTCTTCGGATTTTGAAGCGACCGATTCGCGAAGTTTGATCTGGCGTTATCCTGCTGAAGGATAATGTTACTCCTGAAGAGCTGTCGAAACCGATTCAGGCATAGTTCAGCCTACGCGCTGTCAAGCTGAGAGGAGTAGATTTCAGCATCAACGTTGGAACCGCACTTGACAGTCTCCCAGAAGTTAACACCTTCTTGACACCTCCAGGCAGAGAGCAACCGGACACTTCAAAAATTCGAAGACCCTGGCTGGAAGCGTCTAACTCATCCACCTTACAGCCCAGACTGTGAGCCGAGTGACTACCACCATTTTGGTTCGGTGCACCTCTTCGTGGTAGGAAGACGTTTTATTAATGTGGATAAAAATAAAGGATAAAGAATGACATTACTCAATCCCTTCTGGGATGCGCCACGCATTCTACTCCTACGGGATGTCGTGGAGGCGATTTGAATGCGTATTTGGCCATACAGTGACTTGCGGTAGCCAGCCGATGAGCAAGTCAGCGCTTTATCCTTCCCTCTACAAGTCTGGTACCAATTCACTGGCCCCGGAGGGATGGAAGGCTTGGTCGGCCTGGGCGGGAAATCCGAACCAGGAACTTGGTATCGGGTGCACGCGACAGTCTTCGCCTCCTCCGACTGCGCTACACGCGCCCCGGGTACATTTTAGAAAAGAAAATGTATAGAAGCAAGAGAGGCTTGTTAGTCACAAGACTAAAGCAGGAGTAAATTCAGAGTAAAGTAGTACAGGAGTAAATTCCATGCCTATACAACTTGTGTACGGATTGCCCATAAGCTCAGTTCTGGGGCCGTATGCTCGTCTACCCCGAGTCTCCCCCGATGGGGGATCGGGGTGTGATGAGATATGCTGATATTGATTGATTCTCCCCCAACGGGGGAGCACGAGCATACGGCCCCTGAGGCCAGATTCATGAACGACTTACATAACTTTAGCAGGAAACCTCGGATAGCACGGCTTACCGCTCACCATATCGCTTGATAAGCCGCGCTATAAGGGATTTCGGCTGGAATTCTCTCTGTTAAACTGCTGTAAGTCGTTGATGAATCCGGCCCTTGGAGAACATCTGGGCCACTCCAGAAGTCCTTTAGCATCGAAACACTCTGCAGTTGACTGTGATACTATGACCCTCATTTGGTGCATTCCTACCGTTTTTATACCCCTGAGCTTTTGCTGCAGGACTTTGGTATGGACCCGTGGGTAACACATGGTTCACCCTGTAATTACCGTAGCTGGTAAAATGCGGCTTCTCGTATAGTAGCCTGCTGGGGATGTCCCTGAACACTAGCTGAGATCAGCGGACGCTAGCAGCAGACGAAGAGAACCCTGCTTCCACACTTATCGCACGTGGAAGGAGTAGTAGTGGGCACTGGTTTCGAAGTGCCTTCATGTGTGCGTTATCAGTGGTTCGTCTACGCCGAGCCTTCGCTGGTCAATACAAAAACACGAGCGATAGTGTTCGGCGAGTTCAGCCGACCAACATCGATTGATCTCACTTGTTTCTGGCCACTGCCTTCTCGAAGTACTTGTTTCTCTTTTCGCAGACCACTTTCGATGCCAGGGTCGTGTAGCACTGCTGGCAGTGTAGTGTGTTGTGTTGCCAGCATAAGGCGTCGATCTCAACTGTAGAACAAATCCCTTCATTGTTCAGGTGTCATCTTGTTCATGCTCAGAGCACTTAACCTAGGTGAAAACTTCACGTAGAACCAGATTGCGTTGCTCATCCCACGATGCTTTAGTTGTATACGTTGGATACGATCAAGAATCTTCTGATAGTTGGGTGGTTCTAATAACGGCGATTTTGCGGACTCGGCGATTTTGCGGATGCGGATTTTTGGATGATTCAGATATGGATACCCTAGTCGGACATCCGAAGGCGATCCATTTGGATCCAGTGCATACTTGGTTGTAACAAACGGCACTACTTGTTCTGCACATACACCAGCGACAAAAATTCATTTGCCGTCAGCATTCGTAGCAACATGCCAATTAACTTTCTAATTTCACAAATAGGAACGTGGCCCTCAGAGTTATATGGAGTTGAGTGCTACAGTACCGGACCTGTTCTTCCGTTCATTCGCCGGAAATCCCGGAAAGGTCAACATAGGATGCTTTGGGACGGTCCAAAGCGGCCTTTTTAAATAACATTTTTTAAAATCAAGTAATTGTAAAAAGAAACATATATTTGAACTCAGCAGCTCAAGCTCTATCTTATTACTTATAGATCTCACAAATTAGTATAGAAATAGATCTCATCGTCAGTAGAGTTGAGCATTGCATATAGGCCCGACAGAATCAATCGAGTGGGAGTGACCGCTTGCAAGTTGCACGCGCGGCCAATTCGGAGCGCAATAACTCTGTCAACTCCGAATCGTTTCGACTGCAATTCGTAGGTTTCGTACGCAGTCCCAGAGCAATTCCTGAATAGGGCAGCTGCGAATTTGTGATAAAACTCCCCAAACGCTCACTCTACAAGCTGTCCCCGCCCTCGATTGATAGTTCTATAATATATGCATTGTGCACGGCGCACTCCAAAGGCTTGCTGGACAGTCTTAGAGCAATTCCTGAGTTGGGCGGCTGGAAATCTGTGATAAAACTTCTTAAGCGCTCACTCTTCAAGCTGTCGCTCGATCGCTCTACAGGTTGTCGCGCCCACTCGATTGACTCTCTCGGGCCCATATGCATTGTTCAACTCTACTGAGATCTATAGGTCATAAGATAGAGCTTGTGCTGCAGAGCTCAAATATATGCTTCTTTTTACAAGTACTTGATTTTTAAAAAAATTATTTAAAAAGGCCACTTTGGCCTATGTTGACCTTTCCAGGATTTCTGGCGAATGAATGGAGGAACATGTCCGGTACCATAGTGAAGGCGCTAGGGGCGAGCGACATTCTATACTTTTACCACATTTTCCCATTTTTTCAAGCTCTAAAGGATAAAGGACGGCATTAGTCAATCAAGGGAAGGATCTCCGGATTGTGGGCAATTTTGGCACGTGTAGTTTAGATGTACCGAGAAGACTTCCTCAACCTGGCAGCTGACTTTCCATGTTGATCCTCATGTGCCTTGCTTGTGCGACTGAGAGCCTTGGCCGTGGCCGTGCCACAGAAAGACGAGCGTTTTGTCGGTGTCTCATTGGCTGGAGCGATTACGGTACGGTGCGCGAGTACGGTCGGTGCTCTCGCTGTTCCCACACTCCATCCCCCCTCCCGCATTCGCTACTCGCATTCGCGACTTGTATCCTTTTCTGATTATGCGATTATCATGGGTAAATCTGAAATGGCATTTCTTTCCTTTCACGACCCCAGAAGTGGAAACGAGGTGAAAAAAATCACCCAAACTTCGCCTAGGGTGATATGTGGTATGCTAAGCATCAATGTGATATCAATTTTCTAAGTTTTGGGCTATTATGGTAGTTTAGCACGTGTGCACACGCTGACAGTGCGATCTCGTAAACTTATGGATAGATAATAAACTTGGAGGGAAGCGATGTTTATTTTCGCCGTTCAGGCATACCCCTGGGTCCCATCCCTGCTCCATTTACAGGACCGAAAACTCCATCACTTTAAGATACTCTACTTTTACCCTTTACTTTCAGACCCTTTCTAGCATGTTACTAGAACACCCCTTGGAATCGGTGGAATGCAGGTAGCATCGTTCGTCTCAAATTACGTCGATTTCTGCGACAATCACTTGACCATTTCGTTCGTGATTACGCACTGCGTGACAGGTGGCTCATCATTCACCGCGTGTCTTCGTTTTCCCGAAGTCTAACAACGTGCATATTACTGACGGATGAACAATTAGAATGTGCGTCACAGACCTAGTAAACACAGCTGCTTCTGAAACACCAGCAGATGATCTTCGCTCTGCAAGTGGTGAATCCGCCCACACTTTTCAATGTTAACTCGTCTTAAAAAAGGTATTTTGAGGCGGCGCTAAAATCGAATCCATGATTGTGCTGGACATATAGCAGAGTACAATCTTTTCATTTTTTGAATCCCGTCGAGAAGTGCCTCTTGGTTGTCATTCAGCTGACCACGAGTATTCATTCTGATGAACTGTTTGATTTGAGAACCAGAATTGCCCATGTGGGAAAGTTCTTGGAACGATAGCCGTTTGCAACCCTTCCATAAGGTCATGTATCCAATCAGTAACGTGTAGAATTCACATTTATGCTGTCGACTATCGAAGTTGAGGTATGCCAACTGATCATACAGAAACCAAATCCTCTGTTAAGAACGAGCGTCTGCTTACGGAAGACCGAAGCGCCATCTTCTCTAGGACTGGGATTTCTGCCCATTTCAGCAAAGTGGTCAAGAAGCAGCTGAACTAGGACCAAATTAACCAACGGATTCACAATGATGTCATTTTAAGGTTTCTGTTCCAACGCGTTGATCGTGAGAAACAGCTAACCATCTGTTCTCATCTTTGGATTCTGTAGTTATTTGAAATTAGCTGGAAAAAGCTTCTCAAATTAACTTGGAAGGATGTTCCATACTAAGAGAAACTTCATCAAAAGGAACATATTCGATACGTGCGGTGTACTGTATTGTATTACGTGAGACTATTCAAAAGGGTTAAATATAAGGAAAAAATAAGGATAAAAATATAAGGAGGGTAAGGATGAAGAAAGGCGTTACTCAATTCCTCTTGTGATGCGCCACGCATTCTGTTAGGTTGTCCCATAAGTCCCCGCCTTTTTTTTCAACGATTCACTGCAGATCTCGCCGGTGGTCTCTTGCATAGCGCTGCATAGCATTCGAAAGAGAATGATTTGCTCTATCAGAGCATGTATTGCGTTTCTTTTTTCATCATGAATTTTGTCAATTTTAGGTCGTTGAAGTGAAAAGTGAAAAAGTGAAAAAGTAGCCATTTGCGCACTTTTCTCTCCGCTTAGGTTTGAAATTTTTTGCGCAGTTTTTTATAGCACTTGGATGACAATGTTCTGTACTACAAGAATATGTGTTAGTGCTATTTGCTCGTTTGTCGTTTATTGATTTTTAGGTCATCAAATTGGGAATTCCGACTTTTCCATCCGAATTTTTACCAAAACTCCGGTTCTGTGGTTGGACTTTTTTGCTTGGTGTCATATGTCGTTTGGAAGAGGATGTCTTGCTCAGTAAGAATTTGTGTCGCGTTTACTGGCTCACGCTGATTTCTGTCGAATATCAACAACTGAAGAAGGAGAAGGAGTTGTTGGTGAAGACGATTTTTCTCTTTTCGGCATTTTGTTGATATTCAATAGAAATCAATAAACGCGACATATATTCTTATAGAGCAAGACATTCTCTTTCGAATGACATATAACGCCAAGTAAAAATTTTTTACCGCAGAGCAGGAGCTGTCGGTGAAAATAGCCATCCTCCTTCGGACGTCCCAAATTGATGACCTGAAAATCAATAAAGGACAAATGAGCAAATAGCACTAACACATATTCTTGTAGTACAGAACATTGTCTCCCAAATGCTTGAAAAAACTGCGCAAAAAATTACAAACCTAAGCGGAGAGAACAAGTGCGCAAATGGCTACTTTTTCACTTTTTCACTTTTCACTTCAACGACCTAAAAATTGACACAATTACATGATGAAGAAAGAAATGCAATACATGCTCTGATAGAGCAATTCATTCTCTTTCGAAAGCTATGCAGCGCTATGCAAGAGACCGCAAGCGAAATCTGCAGTGAATCGTTGAAAAAAACGGCGGGGACTTATGGGACAACCTAATACTTCTACGGGATGTCGTGGAGGCGATTTGAATGCGTATTTGGCCATACAATGAATGGCTTGCGGTGGCCAGCCGATGAACAAGTCAGCGCTCTATCCTTCCCAGACAAGTCTGGTACCAATTCACCGATCCCGGAGGGATGGAAGGCTTGGTTGGCCTGGGTGGGAAATCCGAACAGGGAACTTGGCATCAGGTGCACGCGGCAGCCGGAATCTCCTTCGGCTGCGCTACACGCGCCCTCAAAAGGGCTAGAGTAATTTTTTGTTCAAGGAGAATTTTAGTATAATTTTCATTGAAGTTTTAATTCATTTAGCAAATAAGTGAACATAATGCTTAAAATTCTTTAGAATTTTTATTTTGCCTTTTTGCACTTTGACAACAGTGTTTTCCTGGCCGATGAGTGTCCCGAATGCGAGGGCGCTGGGGGTTATTTGCACTCGCCGAACGAGCCCGACCAAGTTCTGCAGCGCTTATCAGCCGCGTTTCGGCGTATTCGCCGAACCGACTGATAGTAGGCCGAGAGCGCAGTTTGTTCCCGCCTGTGAGCGGACGCACTCCCCCACCTTCTTGATGGTCACAAGTATTTAACAAATGGTTATAACTGCAGGGGAGCGTGTAGCGCAGTCGGAGAAGACGCCGACGTCGCGTGCACCCGATACCAGGTTCCTGGTTCGGATTTCGCGCCCAGCTCAACCAAGCCTTCCATCCCTCCGAGGTCGGTGAATTGGTAGTCTGGAAAGGAAAAAGCGCTGACTTTTCATCGGCTGGCCACCGCAAGTCATTGTATGGCCAAATACGCATTCATATCGCCTCCACGACATCCCGTAGAAGTAGAATGCGCTGGCGCATTCCAGAAGGGATTGAGTAACGCCGTCCTTTATCCTTTATCCTTTATAACTGCAGATCGAAGAGTACTTCTTGAGAAGGAATTTAAGCCGGATTGGTACCGCTTCGCGAAAACGAGAGCATTGCAGTGAGTTTGAGCGCATCGATAAACTTTGGGACCGTGAAAAGTGTATTTCATCTGTGTGAAAACATCCGTCAAATTATATTCAACAAGAAAAAAAGGAAAACGCTAGACGATATTTCTGGTGCGCGCCACGTACCTTACTTCTGCACAATATTGCAGACCAGTTTGAATCACCGTTTGATCTAATAAGCTTCCTGGAATCTATCCTAGCCCGAGGGGCTACATAACTAAAAAACATGTATAGTAAATCGACGTGACTTGCCGGCCAGCTCCTGCAGAAGAAGATAGGACCTAAACGAAACAAAAAAAACGAACAGACAAACAAAAAATAAAATCGCCGCGATTTTACAACCGTCTCGGCGGGCAAAGAGCAACGCAATGAAGGCTTGCCGCGTGTTACCATCGTTTAACATGTTATAACAACATGGTGAGGAGGGCGCATAAAACCGCAAGCCGCGTGCCAACCGCCGCCTGACGAGTCATAACCAGAATCTAGCATGGTGAGGAGGGCACATAACTTTGCCTGCTTTCAATTGCGACAAAAACAAATGTAATTTTTTCGTTTTTTTCTTCGTGAATTTTTCTAGTTTAGGTCCTATTTTGTTCTGCAGACCCCGCTCGGTAAGTCTCAAGTTTATTACATACTTTTTTGTTATGTGGCTCCCCGGACTAGGATAGATCCGCTTCCTGGAAACAATAAATTGGAAGTTTACCCTCTATAAATAGACCGGCGCTCAAGCTTGGCATGCAGCGGTCCTGAAGAAGCTAAATACGCGGGTGGCACGATTTCTTAATTGAACACACAATCGATTTCTGCTCCATTAAGCGGCGCCTCCTCCCAGTTGCGCTACGTGGTTGCAAAAAAATCAATTAGGAGGGATCTATCTTAGTCGGTGGGGCACATAACTAAAGATTATTAAACAAATTGACTTGACACTCACGGAACGCCTTCTAGACAACAGAATTGGACTCAAAGAGCAGACAAACAAACAAACAAACAAACACCCGCGGTTATAGAGACGTCCCGGCGGGCAAAGCGTATTTAAACGCAGCTGACCGCCGCCTGACATGTTATAACCTGTCATAACCATTTAATTACCAGGATTCGTCATGGTGAGGGGTGCATATAGATTTACAACCGTGGTGAAATTTTTTTGTGAATTTGGTCATCGTGGGCGGCATTTCGCCCTTTAGAAGCTGCTCGATGAAGGGCAAGTCAATCCGTTAAGTAATTTTTACTTATGTGCCCCCCCCCCCCGACTAGGATAGATCCATTAAAAGCCGACCTCTTCTAGTCGTTAAAAGCAAAGTTTATGATGACGATGAAGCCGACATCAGTTGCTGCTTCTGGGCTTCACCATGCATTCTACAATATCATTATACTGCTACTTCTACGCGATAACATGGAGGCAGTTATTATGCGTCTAAAACCATCTGAACGATCTGTGGTGATCCGCCGATCGAGAGTGTTTGAGCCTTGTCAGATGAGGCTAATACAAAATTTTATTAGAAATAAAATACAAAAATATTAGAAATATTCCTCAATAATGTAATGTAATACATTGTGTAGAAATGTAGAAATATACTGTTTGGTTAAACTGGGATTTCCGAAAATTCCAAATTCCGAATTTCGAACTTGATTCGAGGTGTGAAGCAAGAGTCAGCACTTCATCCAACTGCGTTACTCTTGCCCGTATATATAAAACACCCTATCCTTAAATGTACAATTTTCACATTGAATCGGACAGTCCTCTATTAGGGGGGGGGGGGGGCAAAAGTTATGAGACTCCCCATGCCGTGTCGATATATCTCGTGGCTGGAGTCTGGTTTCGTGCTTATCGTATTTGTATGTTTGTATGCTACTTACTGAAGCCCATCTGAGAAGTTACCACTTCCGCCCTTTCCAGAAGCATGCCAAAACCGCAGTCTGTCTCATGCCGAAACCCCAGCCTGACGAGTCGACTTGTGTCGCGGAAATCTCGCCCAATTCCCAACCCCGAGCAGCCTGGGCTCAATAGTCACGCAGGCCGAGAAGTACGTCTTCTGCCTTAACTCTGCCAAGCAGCCAGTCTGGGTGAGGCCTGGTGACCTGTTACCGACCTTCGTTCGGCGAGATGTTCACGGCGAGAAGCACCTTTGGAGCTTCTGGATCTACGCCCATGGATCGGTTTACCGGAAGCTGTTTCCCAAGAGCACTACGATGAACTCCAAGGCCATGGTGAACGAAATCGAAGAGATGGGCCGGCGACTCGCTCTTATTCAGTCGCAGCGCTTCAAGAAGGTTCTCCTCTTCGACAACGCCGCACCTCATCGAGAACAAGTAACCACGGATAAACTTGGCCAGCTGGGCTACGTTCACATGCCTCACCCACCATATTCGCTGGACATCTCTCCATGCGACTACCACTACTACTTGAGCCTACAGGACTTCCTAGTCGGAAGGGACACAAGAACCCAAGCAGTACTTGACAACCATATCGAGCAGTTGATCAACACCAGGCCCAAGCAGTTCTGGAAGGATGGGATCAGGAAGTTGCCTGAGCGATGGCAGCAAGGTCATTGCCCTTAATGGCAAATACATTCCTCAGCATCGTTGAGTTGTAATTAAGTTACAAAGAGATAAAGAATTTTTTTTCAATTTGTCTCATTACTTTTGTCCCCTAATAGGTTTGCCTAAGAATTTTTTAATCAAACCGAACGTCTTCCAAATCGAAGCGAATTTCTTACAAGATAAAGTGTAGCCTCGCAATCATTAGTGCATTAAAAGACTAATAGTGCCATGCGCTCTAAAAACTTGCCGCAATTTTTATTCGATTTATAGTGTAAATGCAATAAATAAATACAGAAATAAAAAATACAGAAACTTAATTTAATTTATTTAATTAAAAAATTAAAAAGTAATAAATACATAAAGGCAGTAATTTTTCGTGCTAAAAGAAGAGATCACACAGTGGACTCGTCCAGCTGATAATGTAATTACAACAATTGATTGGTTGAGCACAGAAACATGTACAATCAAACAATAAATCAATAATAAATAAAATCATATAAATGCTGCTCACATATAGCATCAAAGTGAGAATATGCATGTTATTTATATTCGTTTTTACTGCATCACCTAAAGGATAGGATAGGGATAAAGGACGTCGTTATTCAACCGCTTTTGGGATGCGCCACGCATTCTACTTCTTCGTGATGTCATGGAGGCGATTTGAATGCGTGTTTGGCCATACGATGGATAACGAAGGGTGGCCAGCCGATGAACTAGTCAGCAGTTTATCCTTCCCATACTAGTCTAGTACCAATTCACCGAACCCGGAGGGATGGAAGGCTTGGTTGGACTGGGCCGGAAATCCGAACCAAGAACCTGAATTCGGGAGCACGCAACAGCCGGCGCTTCCTCAGACTGCGCTACACGAGCCCTTGTATCGCTTGCAGGTGTGAAATTCCATACAAACGGCAATTCTTCTATCAATCGGATAAAAGTCGCGCACCTTGGACGAGTGCATTGCTCTTCTTTTGGCACTAAAAGTAGCTGATTTATTGCGCTTTAAATTAAAATTATTATTTTTTCTAAAAAAACACGGAAATCAGCAACTTTGCACTCTGCCTTAGAAGAGGTTGCGCCATGCGCACGCCTACCACGGTCGATAAAGTCATTCGCAACTATCCGCAACAGCCTGATAGGAATTTGATACACATCTCCGTTAGAGATTTGATTCATCGTCTCACATAGGCGGATTTGTTTCGCTCATTTAGGGAGCGCTCCGTTCTTTTGAAAAATCAACTATCTGAAGATTTATTCTCAACGGCCGGCAGCTCCATGGCCGGCAGCTTACACCGCTGGTGTTCTTTTCGCGGGGGTGGTCGTGAATGGAAATCGGCAGCGTGTGCGAAAGAGCTTTACGACGTCGGCTAGGTGTTAATTAGCCGCACCGCAGGCGGATATTCTGCGACGATTACGGTAGCACTACAGTACAGCTGCGTCAGCTGTGAGGGACGCCACTTCTCGTGCCTGCGCACCGTTGTCCAGGGCTTTTTTGCTCTCGGCGAAGTCGGCGCTTTCACGAGCGCTCGAGCAGAAGCAGCTGATCGGGGCTGCTGCATGCCGCCGCGCGTCGCATCGCGACGTCGCGTTCATCATGAGTGCGGCCGCGCGATCGATTCCCGGCCAGCCGACGAGTGTCGTGGCGGCGGCAACCGCGGCGCCGGCTTCGGCTTCTGCCCGTCGGACGTCGTCGTCGACTTCTGGAGCTTCCCCCCTCCATCGTGGGGAGCACAGGCGGGCGCTCCGCGATGCGACGGTGCCTTCTGTTGCCCGCAGGGCGCTGCCGATCCCCGGTTGCCGTGTCGCGCGCGGCGCTGGCGCTGATCTTTGGTTCCATGTTTTGCTCGACGTCGCGCTTCTAATCGCCAGAAAAGGCGCTTAGATGCCGAACGTCGTCGTCGGACGGTCGGCCGGTCGCCTTGCGGCTGCCATTGCTCTGCACCGCGATTCGTGCCCGTCGCTGACATTTAGACGGATCTCGTAGCGCTGTCACTCATCGGATGTCTTTGTAGATTCCTCCGTTTCTTACCTTCTTCTGGGTCACTTTTTTATGCTGGCGACTTCCTCATGCCTCTGCACACTCAAGAAAATCGATGTTGCTCATTAACGCTTCCGAAAAGCATTCATCGATAAATTTGGCAGTGAGAGCTGTCTTTGCTTCCTTCAGCATTCTTTGCTAGCGTAGCGATTGCTTCGAGTACAATGGCGAAGTCTTCTCCCTCTGTCTAGCGATATGGATCATTCTTCTAGCGCAATTATTAGAGTTGTTAGACGCTAAAAACTTCAAAGCTGAAGTTCATGCCACTGGACACACCTTCACACCTTTCTTCCTTGACTGGCAGTGAATTCCAACGGCTAGCGCACTTATGGTTAGTTTCTACGGTACTTATCGGGCACTTACCCGACCGGGTTGGGCCACATCCAAGAGTTCCACCATGGTGTTGCTGCTAGAAAGTCAGCGAAACATGAAACGAATAGACAGCCAGTGCAGTTGGTGCTCTGATTGGCTGGCGCCGCCCTTGCCACACCTATTGCAAATGTCGGGAAATATTGCGACAAATACCGGCTATACTGCAGCATAATGTCGTGTGGAACCTGTGTGTTCCAAGCTATACTAGGCGAGATAACCACACTGTTGGAAACAGACTTTCGGTACATAGCGGATATGGCAGTTGAATATATCATGGTTGAGAGGAAGAAGGCAGTGTCGCCCGCCTTCAGCCGTGTTTAAAGGATAAGGATAGAGGAGGGCGTTACTCAATCCCTCTTGGGATGCGCCACGCACTCTACTTCTACGGGATGTCGTGGAGGCGATTTGAATGCGTTTGGCCATACAACGACTTGCGGTGGCCAGCCGATGAACAAGTCAGCGCTTCATTCTTCCCAGACAAGTCTGGTAGCAGTTCACTGGCCCCGGAGGGATGGAAGGCTTGGTTGGCCTGGGCTGAAAATTCGCACCAGGAATCTGGTATCGGGTGCACGCGACAGCCGGGGACTCTTCCGACTGCGCTACTCAGCCGTGTTTAAGCCTGGTTAATTAACCCTGGTCCTACCAACCCATATTGATTGATTCTCATGTTTTTGATTTGATTAAGAGATTTTTGTTTGGTTTCTAAGCGTCGC
The DNA here is from genome assembly GCA_947359475.1 of Heligmosomoides polygyrus bakeri. Lineage (NCBI taxonomy): Eukaryota > Metazoa > Nematoda > Chromadorea > Rhabditida > Heligmosomidae > Heligmosomoides > Heligmosomoides polygyrus. The sequence goes on from OX375866.1 coordinate 99,999,322, forward strand.
CGTCTGTCTATGTCTATTTGTTGTGACTTTAAAATTTAGTTTTTTCTTGGTGATTAACTCAGTCACATGGCTTCTCTCTGTTTGGTTTACCGTTCTGGTTTTGTAGCTGAGACGTATTTGAATAAATAAATAAATAAATAAATAAATAGACATAGCGGGCATTCGCCCAGTCAGGTGAAAAGGTAGTGTGATCAGTCAAAGCATCGCCTGAACTAAATAAAGAAACGAATAAAAAAAACCAGCCGCCTAGTCAGTTCACCTTCCTCTCATCAACGTAACTATAATACGATTCGCTTCCGCACTGACTCCTTTCTGGAACTCCGAGTTGTGGTCCAACACAGTTGGGCGAACGTCCGCTACGTACCGGCTTTTTGGGAAAGTTCACTTTGAGAGAAAAGAAAAATTTCTGATTTTGTATTCTTCACTCTCACTTTACTTTACTAAATGTTGAATTTTATGGAGTAAATCAGCTAAGGAGGGGCGTGTTAGCGCAATCAGAGAAGACGCTGTCTCTCGTGTGCGCCAATACCAGGTTGCAGGTTCGGATTCCCCAGCCTTTCCATCCGGGGTCAGTGAATTACTACCAGGGGCGGATTCATTACAGCAATTTAACAGAGAAATTTAGAGTCGAAATCCCTGATAGCGCGGCTTATCAGGCGACATAGTGAGCGATAAGCCGCGTTATCTGAGTTTTCCGCTGTGAATTCTCTGTTAAAGTCATGTAAGTCGTTGATGAATCCGACCCCAGATTTGTCTGGAAAGGGTAGAAGTTTGACTTGTTCACGGGCCGATCTCCACAAGTTATTGTCCTGGCGATATACGCATTCAAATTCCCTCCGCGACATGCCGTGGAAGTAGCATGCGTGGCGTATCCCTCGTGGAGTACTCCGAACTGATTCGAGGTCCGGGTCTTCGTCTGGGAGCTTCCATTCCTTCCTTCCACAGCGAGAGTTCCACGACAGATGGAACACTGGCCTCTCCATAAGCTGATCTCCAAAACTCACAGTGTACACCAAGATTCAGAACGGTTAGACGGTATAACCGACGCCATCTATGTCTTCTATACGCAACCCAAGAATGATTTACACAGCTGGCTGGATTCGGCCAACTCGGCATGTTTCACAGAGTTCCACTTTTTTGAGTTTTATTTTTTTTACAAATTTTTAAGCCGAATGTATTGCTTGTGTTCTCCATGTCTGTCGCACATGTGGATTATGCGATCCTTTTAATACATCGGCGACAATCGCGTTTTGCCGCGTGGGGCGCGCGCGCGATTCTACACGCGTGCGCTATGAGCCACCGGTGGCCCATAATGTCCCTCGCGGACCACTTTTTTGTTTCGTGCACATTTCTATAGATTTTTTCTGTTCCCTAATCACTTGTGATAGGAGAATATCCAACAGCAATAAGCAAAGAAGATGTCGTTGCTTTCGTCACATATATCGAATTAAAAAATTTTACTAGGAAGGAAAAGGCATACTATTCTATAAGCAAATCAATTCAAGTCAGTCTTTTTTTGCCTAAAGTCCCTCAAAGGAGGTTGTTTGATGTACTGATCACGAACCTGACATCCGTTTTCGAAACTTCGGCCGATTACGGTAGGTAACGGTAGGTACGGGTGAGTAAGGCTGTCGGAGTAACTGTCTCGTAGACGAAATTTGGGCAAAGTCGCTTGCGATGACGCCGACAGTCTTACCGTTCCTACCGTCACCTACCGGAATTGGCCGAACGAATGCCATATCCGAGCTCAGCACACCAAATAACCTCCATAGACGAAGTTCGGGCAGAATCGGTGACCACGACTCCGACAGCACTACTCACCCGTACCTACGGCGGTGACCTACCGTAATCGGCCGAAATTTTGAAAACGCGTGTCAGGTTCGTGATCAGCACTCAAATTTACCTCATTGTGCGAACTTTGAGCGAAAAAGAATGACTTGAATTGATTTGACTGTAGAATTGCTCTCCTTCCTAGTACAATGTAAATTTTTCAAATTCGATATATGTAATGAAAGCAGCGACATTTTTCTTGCTTATTGCTGTTGGATATTCTTCTGTCACAGGTGATTAGGGAACAGAAAAACCAGTTATAAAAACCGGAGGCATCAGAACAAAAAATAGCTCGAAATGTTATGAGCCACCGGTGGCACATATTGTCCCACGCGGACGGGTATAAGCCACCGGTGGCTATACTTTCGTCAGTGTGTTAATATATAATTTTTAGAGGAGTCATGGTGTTTTTTGTATGATCCTCAGAACTTGTTACCTAAAAAACGAACCTGCCTTGTTTCTGAGTTTTTTTAGAGTAGTGGCACGTATGTTTACAGTATTTATCAGGCTTATTAATACATATTTGCACTCTGTTCCATTAATTTTGCTGCTTTTCGTTGTTTCTTCTGCCTTTACATTTTCAATTAATGTAGTTATCGGAACAATTTCTAACCCGGTTTGGAAGATAGTCGTGCATGAACCATGTGTTTTATAAGTGCTATTCTCTGCCATAAAATTCCTAGTTTTCTGTTTTAGAAATTTTCGAAAAAATTCTAAGACAAAAAACTCAAAGGAGTTTTTCGAAATTCCGGGTCGAAAATTCGTTTTAAATTGTGTGACTGTTTGAAATTTTTTTAAATTTGTTTTACCATTATTTCTTTTGAACTTCTGAATTGAAAATTCGCGCACTTCAAATAGGCTCTTGCTTCGTGCACTTCTCAACCTCACGTGGCTAGGCAGTAGCTGAGATTTCACTCAGTTTTTAACAAAAGGAAGGTAAGGTTGGATGTCGATAGGTTGTCCCATAAGTCCCCGCCGTTTTTTTCAACGATTGACTGCAGATTTCTCCGGCAGTCTCTTGCATAGAGCTGCATAGCTTTCGAAAGAGAATGACTTGCTCTATCAGAAAATGTATTGCGTTTCTTTTTTCATAATGAATTTTGTCAATTTTTAGGTCGTTAAAATGAAAAGTGAAAAAGTGAAAAAGTAGCCATTTGCGCACTTGTTCTCTCCGCTTAGGTTTGTAATTTTTTGCGCAGTTTTTATAGCATTTGGAAGACAGTGTTCTGTGCTACAAGAATATGTGTTGATCCTATTTTCTCACTTATCCTTTATTGATTTTTAGGCCGTCAAATTGGGAATTCCGACTTTTCCGTCCGAATTTTTACCGAAACTCCGGTTCTGTGGTTGGACTTTTTTGCTTGGTGTCATATGTCGTTTGGAAGAGGATGTCTTGCTCAGTAAGAATTTGTGTCGCGTTTACTGGCTCACGCTGATTTCTGTCGAATATCAACAACTGAAGAAGGAGAAGGAGTTGTTGGTGAAGACGATTTTTCACTTTTTGGTATTTTGTAGATATTCAATAGAAATCAATAAACGCGACACATATTCTTATAGAGCAAGACATTCTCTTTCGAACGACATATAACACCAACCCAAAAAGTCCAACCACAGAGCAGGAGCTGTCGGCAAAAACAACCATCCTCCTTCGGACGTCCCAATTTGATGGCCTAAAAATCAATAAAGGACATGTGAGCAAATAAGACTTGTAGTACAGAACATTGTCTTCCAAGTGCTATAAAAAACTGCGCAAAAAATTACAAACCTAAGCGGAGAGAACAAGTGCGCAGATGGCTACTTTTCCACTTTTTCACTTTTCACTTCAACGACCTAAAAATTGACAAAATTCATGATGAAAAAAGAAATGCAATACATGTTCTGATAGAGCAAATCATTCTCTTTCGAAAGCTATGCAGCGCTATGCAAGAGACCGCCGGCGAAATCTGCAGTGAATCGTTGAAAAAAACGGCGGGGACTTATGGGACAACCTAATAGTTCCTTTGAGGAGTCCGTTTGTGGGATGCGCCGTGTATCCCGCTTATACAGAATGTCATGGAGGGAATGTGAGTGCGTATTTTGTTTTCACGATGAATTCAATTACGATGACTGACTGGCCGATCAACAACTTAGTGTTTTTATCTTCCCAGACAAATCTGATACCCACTCACCATCCCGGAGGGATGAAAGGCTTATTTAGCCGAGGTGGGATCCGAACCGAGAACCTCGAATCGAAGTGCACACGACAGCGGGCATCTCTTCCGACCATTCGTCCTTCGAACAATTATACTACTTTTTCGTACAGGTTGCATGGTTTTCCTACATATAAATGGAGCTCTGTATTGTATTGTTGTTGTTGTGTATGTATTGTTGTTGAAGGAGCAGGTGCAGAGTTCTCCTATTCTATGGATATTTTGCGGCGCAGTCGGGTGCTGCATCGATCGTCGTGTGCATCCAGCATCGATTGATTATTCTTCGTTCAGACAAAACTTCCTTCCGATCGAGATCTCTGAAGTGGTTGTTGCTGAGAAGGATGATATGACTTATCCATAGGATAAGTAATTCGTGGTATAATAGAGGATAAAGTACGGCGTTACTCAATCCCTTTTGAGATGCGCCATGCATTCTACTTCTACGGGATGTCGTGGAGGCGATTTGAATGCGCATTTGGCCATACAATGACTTGCGGTGGCCAGAACCAGGAACCTGGTATCGGGTGCAGGCGGCAGTCGACCCCTCCTCCGACTGCGCTACACGCGCCCGCGAAATTCGTAGTATTAGGTTGTATCGAATTGAATGGCACTGGCTCGCGCCATTTTTTGGCGCGTCTTTACGCGTTTGATCAAGAACAAACCGTAACACGTGGCATATCATTCAGAAGCGCAAACTTTGCTCTATCGGTGAGTACCAAATTTTCTATGTAAAAGTGGGAAAACTTTAGAGTTTTATTGACTTTTTGCAGATGGACAAAAGGGTAATCCGAGGCATTTACTTGTATGAATTCAAGCTGGGCACTACAGCTAAGGAGGCGGACGAGAAGATCAACGCCGCATTCGGTCAAGGATGTTCCACAATTCGGACGGCGTATCGTTGGTATCAGAAGTTCCGGAATGGAGATGAGAGCTTGGAAGAACATGAAGGTCGTGGGAGGCATAGTGATGTTGATGAGGACAAGCTGAGAGATGTGGTAGAGTAGGATCCACACAAGGGTACCAGGGAGATAGCGATGGTTCTTGGCGTCAGTCACAACACAGCTGCCCGGCATCTGAAGGAAATTGGAAAGACCAAAAAGCTGGAAAGATGGGTGCCTCACGAGCTGTCTGAGGAGCAAAGAAACCGACGATCTGAGATCTCGTCCGCACTGCTTCTACGGAACGAAACGGACCCATTCCTTGATCGCATCGTAACCTGTGACGAGAAATGGATAATGTACGACAACAGGCGACGATCGGCACAGTGAGTGGACAGCGATGAGAGCCCCAAGGTTTTTGCGAAGCCGGAATTGCACCAAAAGAAAGTAATGGTGACAGTATGGTGGTGTTCGCTGGGAATTATTCACCACAGCTTCCTCCCTCCCGGTGAATCCATCACGGCAGAGAAGTACTGCGTTGAAATTGAAGAAATGATGAAAAAGTTGAAGGATATCCGGCCGGCCTTGGTAAACCGAAGGCGAGTTCTCCTTCTGCACGACAATGCTCGCCCCCATGTAGCACCAATGACGTTGCAGAAATTGAATGAGCTGAGCATTGAAACTTTTGAAACTCTACCACATCCTCCGTTTTCTCCCGACCTCTCCCCAACAGACTACCATTTCTTCAAGCATCTTGGCGACTCCACGGATCTCCCTCGATAGAGAGCCTTCGGGCTCTCTTGTTAAGAGGGATCTCGGGCCGCTTGTCGCAGGGCCACGTGGCGCGTCCCCGGGTGGTGGATAGGGGAATTAAACGCGAACCAAATGCGACCGTGTACTGCCCAGAGACGCAGGTGGGATGCAGGGGATGGACTCCTTGCTCCTGCTGTGTCGGGTCGATGCGTTCCTTGTGCGTGGGAGCGGCATGTTCGTGCACTGTGTGCGTGGATGTGTCCGTGACTGTGCGGATTGTAACTGTGTCGGCTCGGCCAAAAGCTTGCACTCGGTAGACTGGGAGTACATGTAAGGCGATTCGAGGCCGCCTTAAGTCTCGCCCCGTCCCTTCGGGCAGTCTGGCTGGCTGCCCGGAGTACCCCGCCCGCACGACAGAGCCTGACTAGCTACCCGTGTTGTATGGAAGTCAAACACAGCAGCACTAAAGGGCCTCATTCCCCTGACCCCGAAAGAGCCCCCATTTCTGCAGCGATGGGAAGGACGAGTACGGAGAGGCTGCTAAAATCTAAGGCCTAACCAGGCTGCGCAAACTGAGAAGGACTAGGATGACGATTTGTACTTACAACGCCCGCACGCTTGCGTCGGAAGCATCCGTCGAGGACCTGATGATGCAAGCCAAGAAGATCAAGTACGACGTCATCGGACTGACCGAGACGAGAAGACACCACCCCCTACACGCCGCCTACGACTCCGGAGAAGAACTGTTCCTCGGAACATGCGATAGCAGGGGAGTAGGCGGCGTTGGTGTCCTCGTCAACACGCACTTGGCCATGAACATCGATTCGTACGAGTCTCTGACAAGCCGAATCGGACGTCTGCGACTGAAGCGATGTGGCTCCGTGCCAGCCTTGACTGTGTTCGTCGCGTATGCCCCAACATCCGACTACGACGACGAAGACGTCGAGGCCTTCTACGTGGAGCTGGAGAAGTTCTATAAGGAAGATCACACCTTCTACAAGGGGATCGTCGGCGACTTCAACGCCAAGATCGGGCCACGAAGGTCGCCGGAAGAACTTCACATCGGAACCCACGGTTTGGAGTGGAACGAGCAAGGTGAAAGGCTGTCTGAGTTTATCATGTTGACCAAGACCATCCATGGAAACTCGCAGTTCCAGAAGCCTCCCTCCCTACGATGGACCTGGGAATCCCCCGGTGGCCAGTTCCACAACGAGATCGACCACATCATCTTCAATCGCAAGTATTGCCTGACCGATGTCTCCGTTGTCCCCAAGTTCTACACGGGATCGGACCACCGCCTCCTTCGCGCGAGGTTCCGCTTTTCGCGTCAAGGAGAGAAGGCCGCGAAGTTCAAGAAGAGGAGTCCCAGAACGACCATCAACTGGGATCTCTACACCTCTCTTGTCGGTCTTTGGGAAGATGCCGTCATGGACAACGTCGACGAGGAATACGATCGCTTCGTGCACCATCTCCACGATAGTGCTAAGGGAGCCGAGAGCTTGAAGACCACCAAGAGACGCCTGTCTCCGGAAACTCTCGAGCTGATACGCCAGCGTGGAGCAGCACGAGCGTCAGGCAACTATCAACTGACGTCCGAGCTTGCAAAGCTATGCAGAGCGGCGATAAAGGAAGATCTGAAGGAGAGAAGGGCGGAAGTGTTGGCTGAAGCAGCAGAGGCAGGGCTGAGCATCCGCAATGCCCGCCGGAACTTCGCCAACTTCAAGACCAAGATGACCGCTCTCCGACGTCCTGACGGAACCGTCACCTCTTCCAGAAGGACCATGGAGAAAGTCATCCACGACTTCTACTCCGATCTCTTCGATAGCCACGTCCACCTGCCCCTACGCCATCTTCCGCAGGATGGATACGTCATCCCCTCTGTTCTCCCTTCCGAGATCCGACACGCCATCTCGTCGGTGAAGAAACGTACAGCACCCGGTCCTGACAGGATCAGAGCTGAACACCTGAAGAACCTCCCGCCAGCGCTCATCAACACCTTGGCGCGGCTCTTCACACGCTACCTGTCCGAATGCAAGGTTCCATCTCAGTGGAAGACCAGCAAGACCGTCTTGCTGTACAAGAAGGGAGACGTGCACGACATTGGCAACTATCGCCCGATCTGCCTGTTGTCCGTAGTCTACAAGCTGTTCACTCGAGTCATCCTGAATAGGATTAGTAGAACGCTGGACGAAGGACAGCCATGCGAACAAGCAGGATTTCGGAGAGGATTCAGCACGATCGACCACATACACACCATTACGAAGCTCATCGAAGTGTCGCGAGAGTACAAGCTGCCGCTGTGCCTTACGTTCATTGACCTGAAGAAGGCATTCGACTCCGTCGAGACTGAAGCGGTCATGGAAGCCCTGCTCACCCAGGGCGTTCCTACTCAGTACATCAGAGTCCTTCGAGAGCTGTACAGTGGATTCACGACCAAGATCTCACCATTCTACAACGACGTCGTCATTGACGTGAAGAGAGGGGTTCGACAAGGGGATACCATATCCCCGAAGCTCTTCAGCGCCACCCTCGAAAACGTCATGCGCGAACTAGAATGGGATGACATGGGAGTGAAGGTCGACGGCCGGCAACTGCACCATCTTCGCTTCGCTGACGACATCGTTCTCATAACACCGAGCATCAGTCAGGCGGAGCGAATGCTGGCCGACTTCGATCGTGTATGTGGAAGCGTTGGACTGCAGCTGAATCTTACGAAGACGATGTTCATGAAGAACGGATGGGTTTCTGATGCCCCATTCTCGCTCAACGGAACGAACATCTCCGAATGCTCCAGCTATGTGTATCTGGGTCGCGAAGTCAACATGGCCAACGACCTAGCACCAGAGCTGAGCAGGAGGAAACGAGCGGCTTGGGGAGCTTTCAAGAGCGTCGAAGAAGTCGCGAAGAAGACGAAGAACGTCCGACTCCGTGCCCACCTATTCGACTCCACTGTTCTTCCTGCCCTAACATACGCCTCAGAGACCTGGGCTATACGAAAGCAGGATGAACACGCGATCAGCGTCGCGCAGCGTGGAATCGAGAGGACGATGCTCGGAGTGACACGACTCACGCAAGTGAGAGAAGGCCTCCGGAGTTCCGAGCTTCGCCGACGTTCGAAGATCAGAGACGCTGTCGCATGGGCCAAGTCGTCGAAAATTAGGTGGGCCGGCCACGTAATGCGATTCGCAGACACCCGCTGGACGAGAGCCGTCACAGACTGGATTCCGCGGGATGTCAAAAGAACACCAGGACGCCCACCAACGCGTTGGTCGGACTTCTTCGTGAAAGCCCTGAACGACCGATATGACGCTCTTCGTGTCCCTCGAGCGAGGAGGATCCATTGGACTACTCTGGCACGCGACAGGGACGAATGGAGACGCTGCTGGCGCCCGCTCGAGCAAGTCGATGATCAACGGGACGACAGGTGATACAGGTGATCTTGGCGACTTCTTGGTAGGGAAAATATTCAAATACCAACAGGATGCCGAAAGTGCCTTCGAAGATTTCGTCAATTCCAGAACTTCTGATTTTTATGCTACTGGGATAAAAAAGCTTGTGCCACGTTGACAAAGATGTGTAGAATCAGAAGGTTTTTATTTCGATTAATAAACTTGCCTACAAGCCGAGATATTAACTGTTTAAATTTACAGTGGTTCAGTGCCATTTATTTCGTTACAACCTAATACAAACAATATAAAAACTGTTTTTACGAAATTCGTTCAGAAGTAGAACGCGTGGCGCAGCACATCACAGATGGATTGGCGAAAGTCGACTTTTGGCCTATTTTATCAACTTTAACTCTTGTTGACTTGCACTTTCCTTCTCAAATTTTTTAAAATTAAAAATCGAAGAATTTCATATGTTGCACCCTATGACCTTGCCTAATGGCTCCGGCAGCTCCTTGGCTCTACATATTTTCTAGTGCAATAGCTCCGTAGTGAATTTTTTTCGTATTTTAACGGCGAAAAATCTGGCCCACGTGGGAATTAGAGTCTGAAATTTGGAATTTTGATAGTGCTCCACGGAAAACAGTCCTTTCAAACCCTCTATTCCAAGACCGACAATTCCCAGATTATTAATGCGTTCCTCGTTGGAACCCTGTGAAATTCAAGTCCAGTTCTTCTTGGTAATTTTCAAATTAAAAAAAAAACGTAGTTGCTAAAATTTTCAAAAAAGGTAATTGTTGATGTGAAGCTGCTTCATTATAAGCTGGTCTTATTGGACGCTGTCACATGATGTTCAAGCCAGCTGTCTCGCTCCTACGTAGCTCCTCACACAGGACCATTTTAGAGGTGAGGGTAGAATGTGCGTAGGTGAAGAGACTCGAGTGGCGCAGCCGGAAGGGGCGCCGCTCGCCGAGGATACCCCCGAATCGATTCATGGTTCGAACCGTGATCGGACCATCCAAGCCCTCCGCCTTACTGGGACCAGTAAATTGAGTCGATCCTCTCAAGGATGAACAGGGCACTGCCTTGGTCATCAGCTGCTCGCCATAAGTTGCTGTGCCGGTTCAAATTGCCACCAGAAAAGTAAATAGAGGTGGAATGAGTGGTCGCTCCTTTAAATGGCATTGATTAATGCTGCGTTTATCCTTCTTATAGATGAGGGTCGTCAGTTGACTCTCTTGACGTCTTCTGAAGCAGAGTGTCTTCTTGACTCGCACTAAAAGCTTCAGTAGACTGAACTAGGATGAGCTAGAAGCGAATAACTGGCAGTACCTTTTTTGAGAAGGCACATGATAGTGCAGCCAGAAGAGGCGCTGACCGTTGCCCGGGCCACAAATCGAGGGCTTTTAGTTCGGGTTCGCGTAGGCCAATCGAGCCTTCCATTCCTAGGGCATCAGTAACAGATAACGCACTTGCGTGGGAAGGATAGAATACTGACTTGCTCACTGTAAGTCACTGTGTAAGCCAAATGAAATTACATGGTCATTAATAATGTGTTCTCCCTCCAATGGTTTGTGTTTTGTTGCATGTTGTCATGCATGTATGAAGGATAAATAAAGGGTAAAGGAAGGTATTACTCAATCTTTTTTGGGATGCGCCATGGATTCTTCTCCTACAGGATGTCGTGGAGGTGATTTGATTCCGTATCTGGCCTACTCGTACATTCGGTCTCGACGGGCCGAACAACCATGTGTATACCATATGTATATTCATGTATATAAATAGTATATACCTACTTCTATACGTATACACATGAATATGTAGGTACGCCCTGGGTATACGTAGGCATATGGCTGCACAAGAATCGGGACGCGAAGGCGACTATCCTGCAACACTCTAGCAACCTTAATGTCCATGCTATACTTTCGGTGATCGTGCCGGGACCCAACGCGTGCCCACTCGGCGCAGCCCGCCACACCTACTGCAACAAGGGTGAAAGGCACGGTTAGCCTGGGCGGAAAATCCGAACCAAGAACCTGGTACCGGGTGGGCGGCACTTCCTCCGACTGCTCTATGCGCGCCCTCAAATCGCTTTCATGTACGTATAAAAAATATATTAAAATAGACATTCAATGTGACTCCTCGACATACCGTAGAAGTCGAGAGCGTGACGCACACTTCAAAATGGGTAACTAATGCCATCCTTTCTTATACTTATTTTTTCGAGCGTATGCGTCTTATGATGACTTCTGCATATCTTTCGCAGCGGATGGAACTCCTTCCAAGGCGTTTCCGCTGTCGATCCATCAGAAGTAAACAAATACTTAATTAAGTAAGCTGATGATGGCATATGATCTCTGCGCTAAGAAGACGTTGCAGAAGAGTAGTTTCTTCGTTGGATATCCGCCTACGCCGCCAGAATTGTAAGCCTCTTCACTCCTGTCTTAGCAGTGGCATTTCACCATCAGCTAACGTCTGCCGTTCTCCTTGACAGTAATGTGCTGCTAATTTGTTGGAGTGGGCGTCCACGACGGATGTTGATAAAAGTGAAGTGAAACGGCTTCTAACTGGCGACGACGTTGTCTTTTTCGTCATCTAGCATTTGACCAAGTCTCACATCCCAAACTGATTCGGAAACTTACTATGGTTGGAATACACCCGCGCATGGATTCGTGAGTTCATCTCTAGTAGAACAATGATGGTTCGAGTTAACAATACATTTTCCAGTTCTCGATCCGTCCTCAGCGGAGTTCCCCATGGTGGAGTCCTACCTCCGGTTTTGTTTAATATCTATACTTATGAGCTTCCTTCTCTCATCACTTCATCTGGCGTCAAATGTATTGCTTTCGCCGAAGACATCAAGCTTTACCACTGTGTAAACAGTTCCAGCGATTGTGAAACGCTACAGCATACCATTTCTGTGGTCCACAAATGGTCTGAAGACTGGCGGCTACCACTGTCCAAGGAGACAACTAAATTGTTGCAACTAAATTGGTTCTAATCACCCTGTGTTTGATTACCAGATTGGCGACACATCTATAAACGAGGTTCAGGAAATAGTGGACCTTGGTTTCCTGGTTAACAAGAGTCTTAACTTTGATGACCACTGTGTGCGAATAGTAATGAAAGCGTACTCTATGGTTTATCAGATTTTCAGGGCGCTCACAACCAATGATCCAACTACTCTTATTAGGGCATATAAGACTTACATAAGACCCCTAGTCGAGTATGGCACCGTTATCTTCAATACTCATAAAAAGAAAATTATTGAAAAGCTGGAGAAATTACAGAACAGTTTTACAAGGAAGCTTTTTAATAAGGATGTTTGGGTTCTGATATGATGGCATACCTCGATCAGCCGTTAGAAATATCAATCTAAAACTTCCAACGTTAGCTTGTCGTAGGAAGAAGTTCGATCTAATAATGGTTCACAAGATTTTGACCAAAACCTCTGGCATTGCACCTGGATTCTTGACTGCGCTGCCGTCCATTACGAGAGGCGGTGCGCTGAAGTTAATCGTACCGAAGGCCAGGCTCAGTTGTCGAGCACATTTCTTCGTAAGCAGGGCAACATCTAGCTACATTAAAATTAGTATAAATCGTACAATTCCACAATCCTTAAATGCATTCAAAACCTTTATCGAAAAACACCTGGATCCGTAATGCAAACTTGCTTTCTTTTCGTATGTTCTACTACAGTCTTACTTCTGCATTATCGTTTTATTCCTTGTTCGTTCTCGTTGGTTTGTTTTGTTGTGTCGTATAATATCACAGTCAACATGGGTTTCCATGTAATAAATAATAATAATCTACACAGCTGCTGCTGTCGATGTCAGAATGTCCATCTCTGCTTCAATTTTTATGCTCTCATCATCAGTTCTTTTCATTTCTTTTTCTCTCTATGTTTGGCTTCCAAATTCCTTGCTGGGAATGTTTTGCAAGCTCCTCTGTTTGCTACATACGTCTTCTTATTATCATAGCTAACATCAACAACACTGCCGCTTGATCCATTTCCCTTGTTGACGCTGGTTGAGGCCGTAATCGGTGGCTTTAATTATAAACAGAGTAGTACATAGATACTCTCCCAGTCATCCCATGGCAACATGCCGAAAAAGATCGATAAAATCAATTAATCGATCCCTATCTGGGACGCATTTTAAATCTATGGGTCCGTGTGAAGGCACATTGATTGTGCATTCGACCTATACAACGACTTGCAGTGGACGAACGATGGCCAATTCTGTGCTTTGCCCTTCTCTTCCAAGTCTCGTACAAATTCGCTGGCCCGACGGGATAGGTGTGCTGGGCGGTAAAACAAAACTGAGAGCCTTGAATCGAAGAGCACACGACAGTCAGCACCTCCTTCGACTGCGCTATCACGTGGCCAGGGCCTTTGAAGCGCAATCGAATTATAAACGCTACGCCACACTATATATTTACTATACTATTTTGAAGCAAAAGTCAAGAATTGCAGTTTGTTGTGCTTTGCCCATCTATTGCTCAGATTGATGGGTTGTGGAGATGTCCAGGAGAACAAAAACCGGTATATGTCGCGTAGGTGAGCAGCATTGGTAGATGCGAACGTCTAAACCAATCAGACCGCATAGAATGGGCATGCCATTCAGAGAGGGCATATACAATTGGTGCCCTGATGGGCTGGCATGTGTTGGCCTGTGCTCTGTTTGGTTACAATTGGCTGGAGCGCTCCCACCCACCAATGCTGCTCACCTACGCGACATGCACCCAATAACCTGTACCCTATTGCCAGAAAAAAGGTAAAGGACACAGTAATCAATCCTCTTTGGGATGCGCCGCGCATTTTAATTCTGCGCGTCGTGGTGGAGGCGATACATTCGGCCTGTACAACGACTTGTCCTATGTTGGCCATACAACGAGTTGGCCAACATAGGGCAAGTCGGTGCTTTATTCTTTCCAGGGAAGTCTGGTACGGAAGGTATAAAGGACAAGGATAAAGTACTGCGTTACTCAATCCCTTTTGGGATGCGCAACGCATTCTACTTCTACGGGATGTCATGGAGGCAATTTGAATGCGTATTTGGCCACACAATGACTTGCGGGGCCAGCCGATGAACAAGTCAGCGATTTATCCTTCGCAGACAAGTCCGATACTAGTCCACAGACCGCGGGGGCATGGAAGACTTGGTTGGCCTGGGCGGGAAATCCGAACCATGAATTTGGTATAGGATGCACGCGACAGCCGGCACCTCATCTGACTGTGCTGTACGCGCACAGATAGATAAATAAATAATAAATGGAGGACTCGGACAACACATGATTCGGATCGGGATATCCAAGAATGATTCACTTGGATCCAACGCATGATGTGCGTGTCACACGATATTCCGTAGAAGTAGAATGCGTGGCACATCCCAAAAGGATTAACTAACGCTCGTTTAGCCCCCGTGGAAACTTTGAGGTGGTCTGAAACACGCAGAATGCGCACCGTATTCCAGTGAACTCATCAACGTCAATCGTGCCATGTACTGCCACTCATTGTTGTTCTAGTCGCAGTTTGTCTAACAGAGTACTCTCACGCCGCCCGTGTTCCGCATTAAGATGCCCTCAGCGTAATCGTTGACACAACGAGTACGCGCGCCGACGGTAGCAGAACCGGTTCCGGGTCTCGGCTGCGGCCGCCGACGGGGTTCAGCGATACGCCTGGAATACGCTGCTCTACCCGCAGAGTGCATCGTTTGCGCCTGGCTGCCGAAAAAGTGTGCGATCTCGACGAAGCCATTCCTTTACCCTGCTCCCCTACTTACTTCTATGGCCTCTACTGACCTGGCCGTCGTCAGTGTTGGCTGCTGTTTCAGTGGTTAAACCTTCTTAGATTGCAGCTGCTTCTATCTATTACTGGGTGTGTTGGGCCTTATGAATGGACCGTGACGTTGTAACATTACAGCTTTCGGCCTGTATTTGCTACAACAGGCCGATTTCTTTCGCAGAGTATCCAAGGGCCGAATTCATCAACGACTTACAGCAAGTTAACAGAGAAAATACAGCCGAAATCCCTGATAACACGGCTTATCAAAGGACATGATGAAGCATTTCGGTACCAGGGATTTCGGCTGTATTTTTTCACTTAAATGGCTGTAAGTCGTTGATGAATCCGGCGCAAAGTCGTCATCCTTGATGACATACGCCTGTTAGATGCACGAGTATTCGTCTGAAATTTCGATCATTATGTCATTTCATTTTCACATCGGGCGCGTGTAGCGCAGTTGGAGGAGGCGCCACTGCCGCGTGCACCCGATACCAGGTTTCTGGATCGGGTTTCCCGCCGAGGCCAACCAAGCCTTCCATCCCTCCGGGGTCGGTGAATTGGTACCAGACTTGTCTGGGAAGGATAAAGCGCTGACACTTGTTCATCGGCTGGCCACCGCAAGTCACTGTATGGCCAAATACGCATTCATGTCGCCTCCACGACATCCCGTAGAAGTAGAATGCGTGGCGCATCCCAGGAGGGATTGAGTAACACCGTCCTTTATCCCTATCCTTATTTTCACCTCGAACTGGACACTTTTCTAATCAAATTGGACACTCTTCCAAGCCTAAGCCTAAGATATTTGAAATCAAAGCGAGCTGTTTCAAATTGAAAGGGGCTTTTTCTGCACTAGAGACTCTCCAAAAAGGTTAGAATTATTTTTTCTGTACAAGAAAATTTTAGCATAAATTTCTTTGAAGCTTCATTCATCTACCCAATAAGTAAACAAATAGTTTGAAATTCAACAAAATTCTTATTTTTTGGAGGAAAAATGGTTAATGGTTTAAAGTCTGTTTATTAAAAGAGCAAGAAGGCGGCAGTTTTCTTGTGCTAGAAAAAGAGATTGGGCCATGTCCTCGTCTAAGACGTGGCGATTTTTACTCGATTCATAGCAGAATGTCTGTTTGATCGTGTTTGAAACCTATTAACGATACAACAAAAGCAACTGTAAAGAGCACACCTATCCTCACATTGATGGCTTATTGTAGTGGCATTTAGGTACACTAACAATCAATTAAAAGTTCTGGTGAACATTTTGAGTGCATAGCGCAATCTAATCTTTTAATATGCTACATGCTTGTTTTTTTACCTTAAGACAAACTTGATTTTTTCTAAAAATAGAAGTTTAAAATTATTACACTTATTGGGGCAGATGAACTAAAAAATTTCAAAGGAAGTTATACCAATTTTTCCTTGAACAAAAAGTCATTCTAACCGTTTTTTTTTGAGTGTGTGGTTCAACTTGCCTGAAGGTTATTTCGATTTGGAGGTGTTCGATTTGCTTTCAAAAGGCTTAGGCTAGCTTCAAAGAGTGTCCAGTTTGATTTGAAAACTGTCCAATTCCACGTTAAAATGGTATACTTCGAGATTCACTCATTCAGTTTTTGTGCACTGATTTTGAGAAAATTTGCAATACGAAAATAATTCAATCGCACACGCCGGTACGGTGAGCGTATCGCAGGTGGATGAGTCGTCGATCTTTGCGTGCAGTTTGACTTGATCTCCCGCCCACGCCAATTATATGAAGCCTTCCTTCACTCTAGGTTCAGTGATTTGGTAAATGACATTTGGTAATTTTCTGTAGATGATAAAATACTTGTCCATCGGCTGAGCCAATTACGCATGTAAACTGCCTCCGCAGTACCACTCAGAAGTATGTAGAATGCGTGGCGCACCCCCCACCCCCTCAGGGATTGATCTATGCCGACTTGAATCCTCTTCTATCCGTCGACTTTGGGAAAGTTAGGAATAGAATCGGCAATAGAACACAGCATAAGGCAGCAGTGAAAGATTTCGGATCTATCCTAATCGGAGGGGGCATGTTGTGATTTACATCTCCATTCCCTTGCTTGGGTTTCTACGATCGCTCGCCCATCATGCGAAGGCTTTTATTTAAGTTCAGGGAATATGCTTGTGTGTTATAAGGTGATTCAAGCATCTGACACTTTACGGCTGCCCCTCCCGAGTAGGATTATTCTGCTTCCTAACATTGTTGCACTCTCCTATTAATCAATTAATTTATTCGTTCACTAATTCACTAAAATAGCATCGTAAAAAAAACTAGAGGAATAAGCACTTCGATGAGTGGGCCTATTGGTGAGATGCTTTTTTTCATTTTTATAGACTTCAGCGACCAGTGGTCCTCTTTGGCTTCAGTCTGGCCAATTCCCCTCGCCAATTGAACAGTTAATATAATTTGTTTAGTACTTTTTTCTCTTAATATTTTGTTATTTGTTGTAATAATTCTTCGAATCAGGCGAATAGCGCAGTTCGAGGAGCTGCCGACTCTCGTACGCACTCCGAATCGAGGCTCTTACATAGTTCGGATTCCGCCCATACCAAACCTTCCATTCCTACGAGGCTGACGAATTGGTACAAGACTTGTGTTGGGAGGTGACGAGGAATGATTTGTCCGTAGAATGACCGCCTCAAGTCACTGTAGGCCAAATAAGCAGTCAAGCTTCCACCACGATAAACCATATGTGGAAGTAGGATGCATGGCGTATCCCGAACAGGGATTGATTAGCGCTGCCTTTTACTTTTTAATTTTACACTGTAAATTCATCATCATCATCATCATTTTCAGTAGCGTTTGTCCCGCTTGGTGGCTGGGTCCGCTCTTCTGGTGTGGTGACGCCATTTCTCCCTATCAAATGCTTGATCGGGATGCACACCAGCTATCTTTAAGTCCAAGTGCAACGTGTCTAGCCAACGTTGCTCTGGGCCGTTTTCCCGGGACTTCAAGATTCAGGCCAATCTTACAGACGGTGTCGTCGTTAGCGCGAAGGACGTGGCCATACCATCGTAGACGAGCTTCGCGCAACTTGTCGGCTATCGGGACGACACCGAACCTCTGTCGTATGGTGTCATTGCGAACGCAGTCCAATCGCGTTACTCCGGCCGTCCACCTTAACATCTTCGTCTCCATTACACTGAGGCGGCTTTCAATTTCCTTCGTCACGGGCCAGCACTCAGCACCGTATGTCGCTACTGGGCGGACGACTGTTCTATAAACCTTCGACTTGAGGTACTCGGGTATTGTCTTATCGCAGAGAACCCCAGTCAGCGACCGCCATTTGGACCAGGTTGCACTTACGCGCGCATTCACCTCCAACTTTAGGCTGCCATCGGACGTGATCGTTGATCCGAGATACTTGAAAGATGTGACTCGTGAGTGCTCAGCACCATTGATCTTGATAGATCCGAGCTCATTCACATCCGTCGTCAGGTACTCCGTCTTTTTGACGTTTAGCTTGAGTCCGAACAATGCCAAGCGTTCGCACCATTCCTGTGCCTGTCGCTCGAGCTCTGCTTTGTCTTCGCATGCAAGCATGACGTCATCGGCATACAGCAACGTCCAAGGAGCTGCCTTTTGGAGATCCCGTGTAATTGCATCCATGACGACCACGAAGAGCAGTGGGGATAGCGCAGACCCCTGGTGCACTCCGACAGAGATCGGAAACTCCATCGAGGTACCCGCTGGTGCTCGTACTCGGCTTATTGGGCACGAGTAGAGGATGCGCACCCACTCAATAAGCTCTTCAGGGACGCCGTGTCGTCGCAAAGCGTACCATATAACTTCTCGCGGGACGCGGTCGAAGGCCTTCTCCAAGGTCCTTCCTTTACACTGTAAATTATTATATAATATTTTTACCTGTATGACAGAATTCACAT
Organism: Heligmosomoides polygyrus bakeri; assembly: GCA_947359475.1. Classification (NCBI taxonomy): domain Eukaryota; kingdom Metazoa; phylum Nematoda; class Chromadorea; order Rhabditida; family Heligmosomidae; genus Heligmosomoides; species Heligmosomoides polygyrus. The sequence goes on from OX375866.1 coordinate 100,018,037, forward strand.
ATACATTAGATCAATCTTGTTTTTTAAATGATTCCTGTATTCACCTGCTTCTGTGAAGCTTCTACTTCTCCAACATAGATTTTAGGTATGGGTCCTATCTTTTGTCGTTGTGATCTTTTGTCATTACGCATACGAATCGATAGGCCTATACGAATAATGAATTTGCGATAGATTCTTCCTTTTTCACGTCTTGAAGATTAACCAAATCTACACGTTTGGTTTCTCTATTAGACAGGTGGCTTACACTCACCAGCCTTCGGGGTTACTCCTTTATGTAATGGGTTCCACATTCTTCCATCCATATAGCTTCTGACTCACATATTGGTCAGAAGCGTCGAGTTGCTGGAACAGGTGCCAGCAGTGTCTCCATCTGTCCTTGTCGCGTGCCAGAGTGCTCCAGTGGATCCCTCTCGCTTGAGGTACACGAAGAGCATCATATCCTCCTTCACGAAGAAGTCCTATCAGTGCGTTGGTGGGCGTCCTGGTGTTCTCTTGACACTCCGCGGAATCCAATCGGTGACGACTCTCGTCCAGCGGGTGTCTGCGAAGCGCATTACATGGCCGGCCCACCTAATTTTCGACGATTTGCCTCATGCGACAGCGTCTCTGATCTTAGAACGTCGACGAAGCTCTATTTATATTTATTTTTATTTATTCGTATTTATTTTCTCACTTAAGGTGCACAACAAGTAATATAATAGGTGACATAGGTTCCATATGGTACTTAGCATCCTTAACAACCTCTTTTAAATAAATAGTGATGCCGGTGAAAAGTGTGGCGCGGTAGAGAAGTCGAAGAGGCAGCGGTTGTTGCGTGCACGTCGAATCAAGATTCTTAGATCGGGTGCTCTCTGTTCCAACCTGTCTTCCACCCCTCTGGAGAAATGAAAAATGCAGTGTCAATCCTCAACCATAACGAAAACTTCGGTAGGAGCAACTGATCGATAGTAATCGATCAATCGGTGTGTCTCACTATCAGTTCTCTGGTGGGCAGATGACCCCACTGAGCGTTTGAGGAACTTTACTATCCTCAAGGCGTTTTGGAGAGAACTTCTATTTCGTCGTCTGGACCGTTACGGACAATCGACAGTAGAACTGGTGGCTCAAGTTGTTATTTCAGAGTAGGTAGACGAGCTGGCTAAATGCAAATGTCGGCTCGGCACTCAATCGACGTATTAGGGGCAGATTAATGGCGCTGTGGAAGCCGCTTACGGCCGACGAGCACCGCAGTCTGACCGGCTACTGCCGTCGCGTTTCAGTTGTTGCACGGAGTTTCAATTAGCAGCAGTTCTCGAGCTGATGCATGGACACCTGATGTTTCCAGAACCAACTCAAATCAGTTTCTTTAAGCCTCAGTTGTCTGGTATCGAGGTTGTAAGCTGTCACAACGATGTTTTGTTGCGATCAAAACTTCTAGCGCCAGGCGGGACTCGAACCCGCACCTCCCTCTGACCGGGCGGGAATGCTCTACGCCATTATACCACCGGCGCCGTTTGATCGAACGGAATTTGACCGGTCCCACGAGGTGTGGATGTGGCGTTCGATCAAACGGCGCCGGTGGTGTAATGGCGTAGAGCATTCCCGCCCGGTCAGAGGGAGGTGCGGGTTCGAGTCTCGCCTGGCGCTAGAAGTTTTGATCGCAACAAAACATCGTTGTGACGGTTTCCAGGACCCTCATCTCACAGGTATCTTGCACCTGTGGTCTACGAGGATTCGATCCTCTCCTTGAGCCTTTAGTTTTGCTGAGTTGAGCGGCATAAATACGTTATTGACTTGACATTGATGGCAATTCCAGTGTTTATGTTTCAACGGCAGTCTATTTCTTTTCTAGATGACTTTTCAGTCTGGGTAAATTTACCACGTAGGACTCTGTCAACGGTGCCTTAAACCACAATGTTCCTGTTTTTTGTATAGTGGTGATTAAACCATTACCAAGCTACTGAAGCTAAACTATTAGTAAGGCGATGCACTAGAAGAGGCATCCAACTTGGCCTATTATGTAAATTTGTAAAGTTGCAAAGTTTTTATCTTTATTTTATTTGTATATTTTTGTCCCTATTTTTTGTATAGTGTGCGTTCCTCCGTCTTTCACTAGAAGAAGCTTTTTGTTATTATACCTTGGTGGTGGCTTCTAATGTCCCTGAGGTCCTCTTCAAAAAAATCTTCTCAAGGTGACACGACCTCTACCAGGTGTATTATGGTTTTAACACATTTGCTTAAGCTTGAAGCGGCCGGTGGAGAGGCTATATTTTGTAACAGGGTGTTTTGTTGCGATCAAAACTGTTGCGCCAGGCGGGACTCGAACCCACACCTTCTGCTTTCCAGGCAGTGATACTACGCCTTACACCACGGCGCTGTTTGACCGCACGTAACATTCGCGATATCGACATGTATTTCGGATTCTTTTATTTCATTCCATTTTTCCCAGACCTAGTTCCACAAAATACGAAACGTTGTTCTGTGCAACGATTTCCCATTTTTAAAAAAGCGAAATATAAATACAGATCTATCTTGGAATTATTAAGTATGGATCTTTAAATTAGAAAGTGTTGATCTAAAACGAGCTGTTGGCCACAATTCCGAAGTGCTGTTAGCGCTATCCATCCGATTTGTCGTTGAACTCCTCGCTGGTCTCGTCGTGGCGGCTGATCTAGGTTAAAGACCACGTGAGAGAGGAGAGAAATTACCCTGGATAGGGGTCAATTCGCGGTGCTAACAGTGCTGACACGCAGTGGTTAAATTCTAACTTCCATTTCCTGGTTCGTCTGGGTTGCGCCACGTATTCTAGCTTTATTTTGTTATAACAATAGTCGTCAAACGTATGAGTTTACACAGTTGCTATCGTGACACTGTATCACGTTCTATTCAGAAAAATTAAGAAACGATGCGAGCCTCCAGAAGTCGTGAAAACTGCTATAGATGTACCCGTTACCACCGTTCTAAGTGCTGTTGCATTAAGAATCAAGCGGACTAAAGGATCTTCTTTATGGATTAACTAGGAGTTTTAGGGATCTTAACGCTGGTCAGTTGTAAAGAAGACTCTGGATGATGTCGGACTCGAACCCGCACCGCTCACTGCTCTGGTTAAGGCGTTTTCCACTAGGCCAGCACAACCATAGAGGAGCTCTCCATTAACATCACCCGCTATGGTACATGTCGCAAAAGTGGGCAGCATTGGGAGGTGGCAGCGCCTCAGCCAATCAGGCCGCATCGAATGGGCGTGCCATTCAGAGAGGAAACGTGAGGTCGGTACACTGTTTGGCCGACATTGGTTCGGTCGGTGCTCCGATTGGTTATGACTGGCTGTAGTGCTCCTCCTCCCACCTAACAATGTAGCCCACATTCGCGACATGGACCGAATTTTCGTATTCGCAGCAGAGTTTGGAGTCTTTTCACGTCAAATGAGGCACTCTTCTTAGCAAACTTGATAATTCTGAAATCAAAGTGAACAGCTCCAATTCGAAACTTTCAGGCTGGATAAACTACAGACTCAATAAGGTTGTAATAATTTTTTGTTCGAAGAAAATTTAGTACAACTTTTTTTTAGAATTTTATAGTTCAGCTACCGGATGAGTGTAATAATTTTATAATTTTTCGAGAAAAATATGAAATTAAAATGTGTTTTAAAGCACAACAAGGCGGCAGTCATCTAGTGCATATAAACACCAGATTGCGCCATGCCCTCGAAGAGCTCTTCGCGATTTTCATTCGATTAATAGTGTAAATGCTGCTTATCATAAAGCATGAAAGTGAGAGCAAGTGTGGTTTTTGCAATTGCTTTTGTTATATCGTTTGAAAGTGTGAACTCCATGCAAACAGCTATTCCGCTATCAACTAAGTAAAAAATGCGACGTGTCTGAAGAGCGCACGGCGCAATTTTTTCTTTTGACCCCAAAAAATTGCCGTTCTCGTGCTCTTTATGACGAGCTATAGAATATTATTTCGCCGTAAAATTGAGAATTTTACGCAGTTTCAAACAAATTGTTCACTTATTATTATAGGTAAACGAATTTTACAATTTCAAAGAAATCATACTAAAATTTTCCTTGTACAAAGTTTTTTCTAGCCTTTTTGGAAATTGTTTAGTGTAGAAGAAGCTCGTTTTGATTTGGAAGAGTTCGCTTTGATTTCAAAAGTCTTAAGCTAGCTTAGAAAAGTGTCTAATTTAACGTGAAAAGTAACCAGTTTGATTCGAGAACATTGACAGGTGTCAATTCGACGTGAAAATGGTTTATATGCGGAAATTCCCTTGTTGGTTAATCACGTGTAAAATGTTTGTGGATGATATAAAAATTTATAAGAATATTACTAGCGGTGAAGACTACACTGCTCTCCAATCTGCAAAAAATGCTATTGTCGATTGGTCAATAAGGTGGAAGTTACCACTATCGGGGCCAAACTCACAGGAACTTCACCTCGGACAGCAGCATAATAGGAACAACTCTCACATTGGACAGTTAACACTTGACAATGTTGATAGGTTGCGTGACCTTGGATTTATTTCAGACTCAAAACTTTCCTTTAAAGATCACTGTGAACTCATAGCAAAGAAGGCTGATAGAGTTGTATGCAGTATAATTAAGGCACTGCGAACAAATTCTGTTGTTCATTTATTGCTAGCTTATAAATCATATGTTAGACCTATCTTAGAGTAAGGGCGCGTGTAGCGCACTCGGAGGAGGCGCGACTGTCGCGTGCACCCGATAGCAGGTCCCTGGTTCGGATTTCCCGCCCAGGCCAACCAAGCCTTCCATCCCTCCGGGGTCGGTGAATTGGTACCAGACTTGTCTGGGAAGGATAAAGCGCTGACTTGTTTATCGGCTGGCCACCGCAAGCCACCATTGTATGGCCAAATACGCATCCATGTCGCCTCCACGACATCCCGTAGAAGTAGAATGCGCTGGCGCATCCCAGAAGGGATTGAGTAACGCCGTCCTTTATCCTTTATCCTTATGTTAGAGTACGGCGCAACTATATTCAGTCGTAAGTGCAAGCGAGAAATTGCTAGGCTTGAATCTGTACAAAACAGCTTTACTAGGAAACTGTGGATAAGAGTTTATGGTTTGGACTATGCTGCCATACCATCAGCTGTTGAGAGGAATCAAATTTTCACCTTGCGCAGTCTTGCCTGTCGTATGATCTAATCATGATTTACAAGTTGCCTAATGGTATAATACGCCTTTCGCTTCAGGAGTTTTATTATTCAATTTCTGCTTCTAACATAAGGGGTGGACAGTGGAAGATCCAGATTCCCAGAGCAAGAAGTAACGTAAGGTCTTCGTTCTTCACTTATCGAGCCGGCATTGAATTCCTGAGGTTCTCCAAGAAAAACAATTTGCCTAACTCGCTTAGGCAGTTCAAAATACTGGTCGACCGGTATCTCCAGGAAGCTCGTTAGTTTGCCATCCTCCTAGACAGTTGGTCTCGTGTTATGAATAATACTAGTCTGTTCTTTTTCTAATTCCATTTTTTACAATGGATTGTAGTTGTTGAGTGTTGTTACATTTTTGGCGTGGTTGTCCACGTATTTAATAAATAAATATGGTCGTAAAATCCTCGCGCTTATGAGCGATGGAACACGGCGGTGGTGAGGATGGTTTTGGAACTCCTAGCGGTCTACTGCTGGTGAATACGGGGTGATCTATAAACGTGGCGGCGTAAGTCGACGCGCTATTTGTGTAATTGCGTAGCAGCCGTCACACTGCAAACGCTACGCTTTACGCAAACGGAAAAAAGGATAAAGATAAAGGACGGCGCTACTCAATCCCTTTTTGGGATGCGCCACGCATTCTACTTCTACGGGATGTCGTGGAGGCGACATGAATGCGTATTTGGCCATACAATGACTTGCGGTGGCCAGCCGATGAACAAGTCAGCGCTTTATCCTTCCCAGACAAGTCTCGTACCAATTCACCGACCTCGGAGGGATGGAGGGTTTGGTTGGCCTGGGCGGGAAATCCGAACCAAGAACCTGGTATCGGGTGCGCGCGACAGTCGCGCCTCCTCCGACTGCGCTACACGCGAAACGGAGAAAAACCTCTTTAAAAAATCTAAAACAACTGCTCCATACTTTGTCCCGTGTGCGCATTCCTAGAATCATTAACGCCGCTCGTTGCCTTCGGAATGGAATTCACGGAATTCACTACGAAGTTCCTGCGAGAGTTTTCGCTGGGGTCGTTTGCTGAGAGACAACGCAAGATGACCAGTGAAGAAAAAAAAATTGAGAAAAGGGTCCAACTCTTCTTCGTTAAGAGAAAAGGGTGGATCTCTTCTTCGCTGGCTGCCTCATCCTACAGATGCTCTTCCACATCACTGGAGGTTTATCCTCAGTTGACCGTCAGGAGCCAGATTCATTAACGATAGCGCCGGTATCATTTCACCGCGGATGCACCATATCGGCCTACGTAGTAAATGATACAGAGAGGTACAGAGATACAGATACCGTAACCGACATATCGTTACCGGCCGGTAAGCGGTTGATGAATCTGGCCCCAGGGGCCTCAGGATTATCCTCGCCACAGCTGTGCTCCATCGTCCTTCGTAAGTGCCATATTGTGTTTTTGAGCTCTGATCTTATGGTCTTCTTGTTCTGGTACGGATTAGCGAAGCAGTTTTCGCCGTTCGGCCTGTTCGGCCAAAACATGTGGCCACACAAGACCAAATATGGCGAACGATCACAGGTCCATTGCCGTTCGCTCGCATCGTTCCTGGTTTATTGCCTGTCCTGATTCCACATTTTCATTCCCTGCGTCGCTAACAAGAATGCACATTTTAAACGTTTGGTCGTTCTTCGCCTACGATGCGTTAAGCCATTTGCATATGGCACTTCTTTGTGTACAGAGCTAATGTTGGGTTCTTCGTCTGACTTTTCCTTCCTTCATTTAAATGTCTACTGTCCACATGGGTCGTACATGATGTTAAGGGCGTTGCTCTTCTTTGGAAGACTTTTGAGGTCGTCGGCTAGTTGTCTTGACTGAGCGAAAAAGGAGCTTAGCGAAGGAGGTCCTTCTATTCTTTAAGTATTAAAGGATAAAGATAAAGGACGGCATAATCCAATCCCCTTTGGGATGAGCCACGCATTCTATTTCTACGGGATGTCGTGGGGCGATACGAATGCGTATTTAGCCATACAATGGCTTGCGGTGGCAGCCCATGAACAAGTCAGCTTCCCAGGCAAGTCTGGTACCAATTTACCGACCCCGGAGGGATGGAAGGCTTGGTTGGCCTGGGCGGGAAATCCGAACCAGGAACCTGGTATCGGGTGCAGGCGACAGTCGGCACCTCCTCCGACTGCGCTAGACGCGCCCTATTCTTCAAGTATTAAATTTAAAAATTGAATTAAAATTAAAAATAGTGGAATTATATTGAACTACAAAAATCGATATATGACAGGGCAATACTGAAAGTTGTACGCTACAAATTCTGCATTCGTCTCTTTGCTACCATTATACGGACTTAAAGAACAAAAAAGGATGAAGTCGACGTCGGTCAACCCCTTTACCGGATGCCCACGCATTCTAATTCTGCGCATATCGTGGGCGAACTATGAATGCGTATTTCGTTTATGTAAATGACCTGCGATGGCCAGCGACCAGGGGGACGGGGTCGGTGCTTTATCTTAACCAAACAACTGGACACATCTGCCGACCCTAGAGAGAGGAAGACCTGGTTGACCTGGTTGGAATCAGAACTGGCTGAAGGTGATCGCCAGCGCTCCGACTGCGCTACTACGCGCCGGTGTGGATGTAAGAATATGGAAAACCCAAGAAGGTCATAGCTTCCTCGGAGCTCTTCACTAACAGGGAAGCTCGTTGGAGTACGTAATGGACTAATGAACCTGATTCTTTGCCGTAGTCATACCCTTTTTTGGATGCACTAACTCATTGTTCTCAAATATGGGTAATTGAACTTATTGTTAAAAAGTTGTAGTTCTAAGGACTAAGGTTACGGAGGAAATGGACGTATTTGAACGCGGCAGTAGAAATGCCTACAAAATCTTAGGTTCAGGGGCGTGATTACGTCACCCTCACTACGTATACATTTACATAGGCAGGATACCTCAGACCTTTAGATGATCATCGACGGAAAGCCTTCAAAGCAGGGGAGGCAATCGATATCGATCGATATTATCGATTTTTGTGGATGCCATTCAGGCCGCTCGAAACTTCAGCACTGGGGGGAATCGAAGTCGCTTAACACGAATCTAAAGTCGATCAATCAATATTGATCGATATTATCGATCCTTTTGCGGATGTTGTTCAGGCGGTCCGAAACTTCAGCCCCGGGGTAATCGAAGTCGCGCTGAACACGAATCTGAAGTCGAACAATCGATATCTCAAAAAACAGGTTGTGTTTATCTTTTCGTTTCAAAAAACGAGCTGCTCTCACATCATACTGGAGGCTCTTCAAGAAGATTAGAACAATTTTTTCTTCAAGGAAAATTTTAGTATGACCTTCTTATAAGTTTTAGTCCACCTTCCCAATAAACGAAGGCATTCTTTGAAATTCTATAAATTTCTCATTTTTTAGCTGAAATAATTATTTAAATCTTCTTTGAAGAACAGAAAGGCGGCCATTTTTAACTGCCAAAAGAAAAGATTGCGCCATGTTCTCGTTCAATGAGGCGATTTTCATTCCTTTGATATCAAATTTCTGTTTGCATGGAGTTTCGCACCTGTAGATGATACAACAGAAACAGTTGTAAAGAACACATATCTTTGATGCGCGTATTTAATCTTTAATGCTTTATTTGAGCAACATTTACACTATTAGAAGTGAAGAGCTTTTCTAGTGCATGGCGCGATCTCGTTTTTAATGCACTAAATGATTGCTGCCTTGTTGCGCTTTAGAACAATATTAAATTGTTTATCTTTTCAGTAAAAAATTCTAAACATCTTGAGAGTCTGTAGCTTACCCTGTAAGAAACGCGTTTCGATTTGGAAGACGTTCTCATTAATTTCAAAGGCATCAAGTTTGTTTAGAAAAGTATCCAATTCGATGTAAAAAAGAGTTCAGTCTGATGATAAAGGTGTCCAGTTTGACGTGAAAATAATAAAGCATAAAGGACGGCGCTACTCAATCTCTTTTTGGGATGCGCCTAGCATTCTACTTCTACGGGATGTCGTGGAGGCGATTTGAATGCGTATTTGGCCATGCAATCACTTACACTGGCCAGCCGATGAGCAAGTCAGCGCCCTGTCCTTCCCAGACAAGTCTGGTACCAATTTACCGACCCCGGAGGGATGGAAGGCTTGGTTGGCCTGGGCAAAAAATCCGAGCCAAGAACCTGGTATCGGGTGCACACGACAGCCGGCGCCTCCTCCAACTGCGCTACACGCGCCCTTGACGTGAAAAGGGTGCAGATTGATAAGTAGATAGATGTGACGACTGCGGATTGGAAAAGTGGACGATTTCAATATTGAGTATTGACAGACTTCTGCAGTCTTCTGGACCAACCTTGTCTGGAGAAGATACAAGAATGTCTTGTCCATCGGCTGGCCACCGCTATTCATTGTGTAGCCCAAACACGTATTCAAATCGCCTCCCCGACATCGCGTAGAAGTGGAATGCGTGGCGCATCCCAAAAGGGATTGAGTAGCGCTGTCCTTTATCCGCTATCCTTTATTCCCATCGAATTCTCCTGGCCTACACTATAACTGCACAGACTAACGAGCACTTTGTGTGAATCTGCATAAAGGTGAACGTCTGGCACAACATTGCAGAACCCTCCGTCTGAGTGCGTTCATCCAAATAGTCTTCTTTGCTGACGAATTAGACGGAATACGTCGAGGAGAGCACTTACTGCATCGGTGCATCTTGACGCCCCCATTGACTAGACACTTACGCAGTTCATTTCTTACTACGCTCGTATCGGTGACGGTGGTTTCAACATGACGACAGTGCTGTCCGGTTGACGTCCTCCTCATAGCAGTTTATGAGCTCTTTCCTTGCCGGAACGACTATTTTATGTCAGTGTTTGGACGTCTTCATGCACTACTTCGCATTTTGCCTGCGTGTTTCTCCGCTGGTCTGAGTTACTGTAATTTCGGCTTTTTTTACCCTTAATATCTGCTTTCTCATTGCCTTTTAACCTTCTAGTTGAGTTTACGTGCAGTTGCAGTTGTAGTAAAGGAAAGCATGACGGTCTGGTTGCTCGTTGAACGACCTCCCAAGTGGAGTGAACACACCAGGCCCGAAATATGTAGGTTGCCGTTCGTTACACCACGAGGGAGGAGGTCATGTTGAAGATAAATCCGACGCACCTTCGAAGCCGAGAATTAAGGAGCAACGTCATTGCACGGCCTCGGACGAGATTTCACCTCGAGATGAGGCGAGTCCAGTAGTCCTGCTGCCTTGGGACAGATGTCCTTCGGTGATATTTCTGTGAGTAAGAGTACAAAACAGGAAATGGGAGAAGACATCAAGTTTCTTCCTTTCTATACTTCCTTAGTGTACGACAGCTTCAAAGGTTTCACTGAGATCACATATTCTCTTTTCAACTTTTCCTGTGTGCTTTTTTCTTTTACTTCTTTTTTAGTTCGTTACTTTACTAGAATCTTTACTAGAGTGAGGATGTGGCTAACTCGATGTTCATTGCCTTCGTGAAAGTGTATCATAAGGCAAACCAGGAATCACTCAGCGTCCCAAAGCAAAAAAAACCTTTAACATATGAAAACTGGGAGAGCAAAGAGAAACAAGGGCAAAAAGTGAATAAAGTCCTCAATCGCCACCTTACGACAGAAAGCTGCTTCGCGGCGCGTAGTCTTCTCTGTTCATCCGTTACACCTCGTCCAAGGCTTGCTCATCAACCCACTAAGCTACCGTAATTGGGGGCGGAGGCGGGCTGCTGCGGCATGCCACCGTAACTCAGGGAGACACCTAACGTACGAACCCGGATCAGCGTCAATGATTTGTATTTGTCATGCTGATGGACTGACCCCTGCATCGGTGGCTGCACTGGATCGTGGAGTTCAGTCCCGAATGCGCGTTAGGCGACCCTTGGTCGTGGACGCTACCTTATGCCTGTATGCATGCCACTATGCGGGGACGAAACTTGTACTAACCAGGATACTATCTCAACGGTAGGTCGGAACGGCGCAAGTGTTGTATATGGGCAGAACCGCCTCTCAATGTGTAGTAACAAACTGCAGGTATCTTGACCCCAATTCAACTCTGCGCAGAGTTAGGGGCGACGGAAATCGCGGGTTGGCGCCCTGTTGATTCACGTGCTCCACAGCTGGCGGATTTTGCAAAAGTGCAAAACGAACGCAGTCTGCAGGATCCAATCCCCCGACCCCGCGTTCACGAGCCCGAGCTCCTCCCTACTACGCCACATCTGCACTGCGCTTGGCCGCGATACGAGCCCTCATCCCGCGCGCGCCCGTCAGCTGTGGAGCACGTGAATCAACAGGGCGCCAACCCGCGACTTCCGTCGCCCCTAACTCTGCGCAGAGTTGTATTGGGGTCGAGATACTTACAGTTTGTTACTACCCAGAGAGAGGCGGTTCTGCCCATATACAACACTTTCGCCGTTCCGACCTACCGTTGAGATAGTATCCTGGTAAGACAGGTGACCTTGTGGTCACAACTGCACCACTGGGGTCGTAAACCGCTATGGAGTTTAGCTCCCTCGCTGGATAAGTTTTGCAGATCTCCATACATGCACCTTGTCGATACTGCTATAGCCGCATGTACACTCAGCAGGAGCGGCAGCGGCAGCCATGGTTAAGAATAGGGGCATCGATTTGGGGGAATCGATGTCCCTATGCTTAATCACAGCTGCTGCTTTCTCCGCTGCTGAGTGTGCATGCGACTTATCCCGGACAGGGCAGCATTTCACTCAACCGAAAAACTATACACCCCAAGGCCCCTGTTATACTCCCGCGGGAGCTTCCGCGGGACGTCCGCGGACGGACGGTGCACCGCGGACGGTCGTCGTTGTCCCGGGGCGGCTAGCGTCGCATCGGAGCGCGTTTCCCGCGCCGAACTCCGCGGGACGACGGCCTTCCGCGGTGCAGTGCACCGCGGACGGCTGCCCTCCCGCGGGCGGGAAGTATAACACCCCTCTCGTCGTCTGTCGGCGGCGATCCGCGGACGGCGGGCGTGGCGAGCCGCGACGATTGGCCCGGCGCGGGGTCCCAACGCGATTTCCGCCCATCCGCGGAAGCTCCCGCGGGAGTATAACAGGAGCCTAACCTTCTTTCCTTTGTCAGAGTCCGACATTCCATAAAACTTGGCATTGTTGACACTGCTGTTCTGTAAATTGCTCTTAGCTGTAGACCAAGACTGGTATCGATCATTTATTAGGCTTACGTTTCGGCGATGTCGCTTTCGTAAGAGCCGTCAGGCCTATCGTATACTCCCGCGGGAGCATTCACGGTCATGCGATGCGCTTGCAGAGTTTCCCGCGCGCTGATGCACAGAACGCGCTGCGCACGTCGGTACTCACTGCCGTGTATGGCCTATGTTATACTTCTGCAACGCTGTTGTGGGTGACGTCGGCGACAGTGTCGAGCGGGTGCTACGCAGTATTTAGCAGCACGCGCAACACTGTCGCCGACGTTGCCGACAACAGTCGATCGTCGCCGAGGTATAACATAGGCCTATGGCCGGCAGCAGAGTCTTGCGGGTGCCGCGGACCCGCCATGACAACGGCAGATGGTGCGGCACCCGCAGAGTTACTGTACGCAATACTGCCTACTTTTGCCGGCAGTTGCGACCTCTTATAATGTCAGAGATGTAGTAAGCAAAACGCTTTTTGTTTCGTGAAGAAGCGTTTTCTACGCCGAGTAAGAAGTTCTTAAATGTAAGCCCCGAAATCTAATAGAACATTCCTTATAACTTAACGGTTCTGTACCATTTTGCACTTGCTCTCACTTTTGTCGTTCTACCTCCACTAAAAGTTCTTCGGTTGACAAGCAGCTCGGAGATAATGTGGTAGCCCTTATGAATGACAGCATTCCCCCTTGTTGAGTCCGGGAGATCTGTCCGATGCAGTTATTGCTCATTCTAAAAAGAATGGTCTGCTTTGTTGTTGCATTTCTGTGCAGGGGTTTTCCCTAAACCTCACACGGCTAACTTGTGGCTGGAAGGCTGCGAAGATTTGCAGTGCAATTAAGATTACGTAATAAGATTGCAAAGGCTTTTTTACGTTACGTTTTGAGTGCAGGATTCTATACGCGTCCATTTGTCGACACTGACGGTGATTACATTGTTGGTTGTCAAGCTTCTTTATGGACAGAAATTATGCACCAACCTATTGTATTCCTAGCATGTAGATTCGTGTAGAAAATGATTACAAATAGATTAACTATAATCGACACCCATCTATTACGCCCCTGGCGGGTCTCACCCGCAGCGCCTGGCACTGCAAGTGAGAGCCGCCGTGAACTGCGGCTGTCCTCGGGGGCCTTTGCGTGCGGCGGCTCCGCGACAACTCGTCCGTGCCGCAGCTTCCATCACAGTGGCATCGTGGGTCCCACGGGTCCCACTGCGGCGGATATGTACGAGTTCTCGGGGTGCTGCCGCGAGACTCTGTGGAGGCCCTATGGCATGTCCGTCGTTTAGAACAGTCGTATCTTTAGAAAAGCCGTAGATAACCAAGAGTACCTTTGTAATTGGCTGACAGCCGAGAACTGCGAGCTGAACCTGAGCACAGAACTAGCAATCTTTGCTCAACTCAATGTTACCAACACCGAATTCTCGGAAATATGCTGATTCTCGACTTTCCTGGTCACAGCTTACTAATACGCCTGGCATCCAACGCTGTTGCTGCTAATGTTATCTCCAATTCATTAATTGGAATAAACGTCGGTGCTACACCGATACCAGTGCAGGATGTTGTCAAACTGTTGAGCCGAGATTGTTATGAGAACTTTATTCGGCTTTGTATTACACGGAGATCCTACTCCAATACACCAACCAGCAACTAGACGCCAGAACTAAGCACACGCCAAGTATGAACAATTTATTGCAACAATAACAGCAAGCCCTTCGGAATAAGCAGCAATCGGACAGCACGACAACGACGGCGGTGACTTCGAGCGGTCAGCAGATCGAGGGCGAAGTTCTGAGGCGATGGCGTTGACGTTCGTCGACTGCAACGTGTTGCGCGCGCTCCGGCGGCGACTGACTCTGACGGCCCGGGGGCGCCCTTATATAAGGCCAGCTGGTGACAAGCTCCGCCCCGCCATCTGCTATCGATGCTCCCCTAATACGCCCGCGTTTTGGGCTATGGCGCCGACAGCTTACGATCCGCTGTAAAGGCCCATGCACACTTCTGCGACAGCGCGTCACGGCCATGATGAAGGATAGGGCCGCGACAGGCGCGGCGCGACATAGGGACAAGTGCTGCAGAGGGGGGCATGCACACTTGCGACTGTCGCGGCGGCTATTGTCGGCGATGCCGCGCTGAGTGCCGGAGACTGGAATGGTTCAAATCATTCCTAGCGGCGTGACATGCACTGGGACGTCGGTCCCGTTGCCTATAACGATGCTCTAACGCGACTGCGCTGCGACCGCCGGATTTCGCGGAGGTGGCCGTCGCTCCTCTTGCCGCGCCGCGGTGTCGCAGAAGTGTGCATGGGCCTTAACCGCCTTCTTGAGAAACTGATCGTCTAAGAACCATTACAAGCTACGGGAGCCTCGAAAGTTAGTCCCCTATTCATTTCATTCCCTCATTTCGAGGCTCCAGGGCTTGAAATGATTCTTGGACGAGTAATTTGTCCAACTCCTTTTGTCCTTTCCAGGCTCTATAGAAGGCGGCTACGCCGAAGCGTAAGCCGAATGAAGCTCTTATAACAATCTTCGCTTAGGAGTTTCACAACTTCTTGCACCATTGTTAGACGACATACCAAGATTCGACGAACGTCGAACATCTTACACCAACGCCGCCAACATCCTCGAAGTAAAGCAGTTGATATATGTGGTGCAGGAAGGGGGCACAAGGCTATTTCCGCCACCGGCGCAGCCTGCACAAGCATAATTTACTAGAGAATTATGCAAGAATGAATGGAATTGCTGGCTGCCAATGCGTGTCGGAAATTCGAAGCTCACAAACAGGATGCACAAAGATGAATCGCGTTCCGAGGCAGCATACACGTATACAAGGGGCCTACGTGGCATTGCGTCGCGCGGCGATGAAAGTATAAACGGACCTTAAAACACAGTCTTTTTCATTACCTCGATACCACTGGTCATATATAGTCTAAACACGCATCCAAACTGCTTCTTCGACTTCAAGTAGAATCGGAATGTCTGGCGCATCCCGTAAAGGATTAGTGACTCCCTCCATGCTTTTCTACTACCTTAATGCCAGCTGGAAGTCCACGTTGGGCTTTGTGAGTTAGGCCTTATGTACTACTCCAGTCCACCTATCTGGAATCTAATGAATTAATGACTGCCTCTGCATTCGGCAAAACGTTCCATCTATTGACAGCTGCTTGCTCTTCGTGCTTCGTGAAGCGTCAGCACTCTAGGAATGCACTGTTAGGGCGAAGACGTGTGAGTCTCTGACGCTCGCTGTCATGTGTACGCTAATAAGGGGCGTCTATTCACGTGTTAGCCGTAGCGCTTTTCTAGTGTTAATGAGAGTGTGGGCGCCGAGAACTAGGAAGGGGCTCCAGAATACGATAACGAGGAAGGATAACGAGGTGTGACTCGGCTTTTCAGGGTGCTGTCGGAGTGCTACTGGGGAAAGGATATGGAGAGCAGGGGGAGATATAGTGGGTAAAGGACGGCGATCATCAATCCATTTTGGGATGTGCCACGCACTCTACTTCTGCAGGATGGCATGGAGGCAATTTGAACTTATTTAGCCTATGCAGCGATGGCAGCGTATGTACAAGTCAGTGTGTTATCCTACCAGTCAAATCTGCTACCAGTTCACTCACCGAGAGAAGGATTGCTTGGCTTGGACCGGAAATCTGAACCGAGAACCAGGAGGGTGCTCGCGACATCTTGCGCCTCCTCCAACTGTGCTACCACGCGCCATATGAACTACAACGGCAGAAATACCACTTTACTAGTTGGAGCGGAAAGACAAAACCTCATACATCTTCCTGAAGGGGCTGGAAGACTATCTAGTCCGTCAGAATGAATTTTTTGGACAACTAGAGATGGAAAAAACGTCGAGGATGCTGGAATATCTGTTCCTTCCCTTCCCTCTCCCCGAGAACTGGAATTCAACTGTGGACAAAAATAATAGGATCGATCGATAATGGTTGTTGATGGAAATTGTTTAATTAGATGTTGAGCTTGTTCAGCAGTCACTACGTACATATATTCTATTCTTTCCGACCTTGATCGATTAACCCTGAACGGTAATCCGGAGTGATGGTCAAGCGAGCGGCCACTAATTTTGCGCAGACGCACGAATAGACGGGCATAGGGGCAGACTGACAGATTAGCACTTTTATTTATGATAAGGTATTGGTACTATCTCGATTTTTTACGACGACATTCAGCTCGCCGTTGAAGAAAAATTGGCGCTTTGAGAAAATTTACATCTCCTTCTGATCCAGGGAGCTTTAAAAATTGCACCGCCAAAGAGGCTCATACTATAATCACTAAAAGGTGGCACTATTACTGAACTATGTAACTGCGGATTACTTGTTAAAAAGAGCGACACAGTGATCCATCTATGGATCACGGCTTTGCTTGGAGGTTCGTTCCCTAGTTGTTGTTCGAGATACTAGTCGACAATGCGGCCTGCATGTGGAGGCGGGAAAACACCAGCCAATAAGGCCACTTGTTAAGTACGCTCAGTTTCTGGGTGTCAACTCCATTCAATACGATCGACTACCGTTCTGACTGGGTGCTGCGCCCAACTCCCCGTGCAGGCCACATCGCCGACAAGTTCCTAAATTTTAGTATTGCAGTGACACCTCGGAAAGGCAAAGATGTGTGCATCCAGGGTCGGATTCATCAACGACCTACATTTTCCTAGTGTTATGATGTTTTGCTACATAACTTTAACAGAGAATTCACTGCGGAAAGCTTAGATAACGCTACTTATCGCTCACCATATCGCTTGTTAAGCCACGATATTAGGGATTTCGGCTGTATTTTCTCCGTTAAATTGCTGTAAGTCGTTGATGAATCCGGCGTTCCTGGCAGAGCGTTCCAAGCATAATCTGATGCTGGTTGCTGATTTCTCGAGACTACAGCGTCTTTTGCCGGGTCCACTGACCACGTGTCCTTGTTTGCGAGATTAGCGAAGTGTGACTCATCTTCATTTGCGTCTTCTGCCTTCCGAGCAAGAACTAGTTTTGTCAAAGAATTCATGGAAAGGTAAGGGACAGCAGTAGGCGAAGAGACGACCGAGTTACTTGGTTACGTAAGTGCACTGATAACAGTGCGTGAACGAAGGCTGCGACGTGCAAAGTGAGGGAGAACGTGACATCTACGATGGCTCCGTCAGACGCAATCGCTTCGCCCATCTGACTAATGTGGAACTTCTTGTGGCGGTTCATGCCAAGTGTAGATTTATACCCATTTCGAGGTACACAGTACAATGTTTCTGAGTTCTTACCTTTCCTCTCCTGCTTTCTGCTCCATCTTCCACTGCTTTTAAATCCTTCTCCTTGTCTTTGAGGACTGTCTTTACCGTTGACTTGAAATATGTCCTATTCCTAATTGGAATTATTTGTTCAAAAGAGCGACACAGTGATCCATCAGTGGATCACCTCTTTGCTTGGAGGTTTGTTCTCTAGTTGTTGTTTGAGATACTAGTCGGCAATGCGGCCTGCATGTGGGGGCGGGAAAGCACCAGCCAATAAGGCTACTTATTAAGTACACTCAGTTTCCGGGTGTACTTAATAAGTATGGTACCATCTTTCACTGCTTTCAAAGTCGACTCCTTGTCTTTGAGGACTTGAAATATGTCCTGTTCCTAATTGGGAGGTCCACCTCACTAATCTTTTTTGTTCAAGAAAACTTGCCAAGTAACACGTTGTGTACTGGTTGATATGCAAGCAGCATATAAAAGTGGGTTCTTTAGTGGGTTCTTTAGCAGAAAGACAAATGAAGATCAATTACTAATCAATCACACCTGAAATTTTGGTCGAAAGGCTTTTCAACCAGGTTTTCAAATGCGATATGCAATTCGAAATACGGCGAAGACCCTATGCTTCACGTCTCAATCATTTGTAGACGTTTTGGCTCAAGCCTGTGACCCGATATAAAGGATAATGGGTAAAGGACACCGACACTTAATCCCTTTTGGGATGCGCCACGCATTCTACTTCTACGGGATGTTGTGGAGGCGATTTGAATGCGTATGTGGCCATACAATGACTTGCGGTGGCCAGCCGATGAACAAGTCAGCGCTCTATCCTTCCCAGACAAGTATGGTACCAACTCACCGACTCCGGAGGGATGGAGGGCTTGGTTGGCCTGGGCGGGAAATCTGAACCAGAAACCTTGTATCGGGTGCACGCGACAGCCGGCGCCTCCTCCGACTGCGCTACACGCGCCCTACTGACCCGATATTTTCAACAATTTCCACATAATTTATCTGGATGTCGTGTGGTGTCGTTGTGTTCTATGGAATGAGCGTATTCGACATATAGCTATACTGATCACCCTGTCCTTCGATGACATCGTTGGGATGTGGCCCACTCCAACTAAGACTGCGTTGGAAGCGGAATTGGGATGTGGTCGCGTTCTACCGGGAGTCACTTCGGCCAGAAGGTCCTTTCTCGCGCCGTAGCAGAAGTAGCGTAATATCCTTAAAAGGCGGAGTTGGTTTGTATTCGGGAAAGGGAAATTGACTGGCTTCACCCATAAAAAGGCATCGCTAGACCACAGGGGCTGGATTCATGAACGACTTTACCCAGGGTTATGTGGGTAGAGGATAGAAATTTAAACATAACCTGGGGCCTGATTCATCAACGCTTATACCCGCGAGTATGCGGGGGTACTGGGCGTAGACGCACCCACGATGGGGCATTCATGATAAACCTTATCCTCCACATTGTGGGCATACCAGTGGGTAAGGAATACTCGACGATCGTCGTGGGTATATCCTCATACCCAAGAAGATTTCGCGCCCCATTGACAAAATAGCGCTCCAGTGAGATCAGGGGCCGGATTCACCGACGAGTAACCGGCGCGTATAGGGGGTAGAGATACCCACGATGAAGCCTGCGTCTCGGACTCTTACCTTATCTCTACCTGACTCTTATCTTATCTCTACCCCTTATACCCCACATACCCACGGGTTTAACTGTTGATGAATCCGGACCCAGCTGTTCTCGCGAGAGGCTTAGATCTACTTTATCCTTGATTCCTTTCATGAATACGATTCGTACCAGCTACCCACTGCGGTTAGTATATACGATTCCCTTGCGGTATCTCTACCTATACCCACTGCTTGATGAATCCGGCACCTGGTTTTCACAAGAGCGTAGAGGCGGGTGAATGGCGGGGCTGAATTATATTATTCACCGAATTATATCATGTCATTTTTACCAAACTTGCCTTCTGTTGGCTAAGTTTATCCATTACCATTATCCCATCATCTTACCAATCGTTAATCAGGGCTTAGGAGTCCACCCTTGTCCGGAGGAGCTATGAATGGTGTGGACTAGACGACTAAGGGCACTCCATTGTTTTTGGGCGACATTTAGATCGCCAGAGTCTGGTTGAACCTTGTTCTTCGGCGACCAATCGATGAACACACTTTGTTTTCGAAACATTTCGCACAACGACGACCTTTGCCGTCGACTGATAGATGGGCACAGTCAGCAAATGGGGTGCGATCGAAGTGCATTTCGGGGCTTCCTCACGACTTCTGGACTTTTGCCCTATAGCGCTGTTAGGCTGGGCGAGTTCAGAGGAGCGAGCGGTTCTAAGCTCGCCATCTCGAGAACCAGTGGCTGGATTCATCAACGACTAACCCGCGGGTATAGGGGGTAGAGATACCAACGATGATGCCTGCGTCTCTGACTCTTGCCTTATCTCTACCTGACTCATATCTTATCTTTACCTCTTAGACTCCGACTACCCACGGGCTTAATTGTTGATGAATCCGGCCCCAGGAAGATCTGACGGATTGGGCATGGCTGGAAAACTCGTCCATAGGTGTAGTCGCTGAATGCTTTGCTCCGTTAAGTATGTCAGCGCCTTAAGTGGGAAACAGTGGAAGTCACAGCGATTTTGTTCAGCACGACCGCTCGCCTCGCCGGTTCCAGTCAATGCGTTACGAATGACAGCCTCTTCCTAAGCTAGCCTAAGACTTTCGAAATCAAACTGAACGTCTTCCAAGTCGAAACCAGTTTCTTCTACATTAAACTAGAGTCTCTCCAAAAAGGTTTGAATAGTTTTTTGTTCAAAGAATGTTTTAGTATAATTTTCTTTAAAATTTTAATTCACTTGCCCATACTGGAACTACCCCAGAATACATAGCTTGCAATTGTTTAAAAACCTCATTTTTTGAGATAAAATATTGGTTTAAAGCTTTTCTAAAGAGCAGGAATTCGGCCATTTTTTAATATCAGAAGATGAGATTACGCCATGCCCTAGAACGTGTCGTCGCGATTTTAATTCGATTGGTAGCAGAATTTCTGTTTGCATACAGTTTCAGACCCGACACAACAAAAACAATCGTAAAGTACGCATATCCTCACTTTGATGCATCATGTAGGCTGCGTTTACACTATCAATCGAATGAAAATCTCGACGATGGCGTGATCTGATTCTTTAAATATGCTGCACGATTGCTGTCTTGTTAAACAGAACCATTGCTATCTTGTTGTTAAACAAAATTTAATTTATTATTTTTTCTTTAAAATAAAACTTTCATAACTAACTAACTAACTATTACTCTTACTGAGCAGGTGAACTAAAAAGTTTAAGATTATACCAAATTTTCCTTGAACAAAAAATTATTCTAACCGTCTTTCTAAACCATCCAAGTCTGTTGCTTAACCTCTAAGAAGCTCGTTTCGATTTGGAAGATGTTCACTTTGATTTCAAAGGTCTTATGCTAGCTTGGGCGCGTGTAGCGCAGTCGGAGGAGGCGCCGGCTGTCGCGTGCATCCGATACCATGTCTCTGGTTCGGATTTCCCGTCCAGGCCAACCAAGCCCTCCATCCCTCCGGGGTCGGTGAATTGGTACCAGACTTGTCTGGGAAGGATATAGCGCTGATTTGTTCATCGGCTGGCCACCGCAAGCCATTGGCCAATTACGCATTCAAATCGCCTCCACGATATCCCGTAGAAGTAGAATGTGTGGCGCATCCCAAAAAGGATTGAATAACGCCGTCCTTTATCCTTTATCCTTCAAGTGTTCAGAGAGCTGCAGCATTGCTATGGTCTGTGAGAAATACACAAGTCAGCGATAGGGTCAGTCCACAATTATGAAAAGCATTTACTCTATACCCAATCAATAAAGTCTTACATTCGACATTCGATTCGGCAAGAGCTTGTCGCGATCCTTACCTCTTCCACGCTACAGCATTTCTGTTCTCCCGTGCTTTCACACAAGCTTTAAACCTCCCAAATATGTAGTTTCGGTGGTAGCGGTATTATACCCGTTCAAATAGAGCTCACATTTTTTGAGGCATTCTTTTGTACAGCGCGTACTGTTCGGAATGTATTAAACTGAGAGAGTACGGGTGCTGAGAGAAACTCCTTCATTTCCTTCGGAAGAGTAACAGTAGGCGCCGAATGCGATAATGAATTCTTCAATTGCAGTTCGTTCCTAAAGTGCAGAGGAGAAACAATCTGTTCAGCTCTGTGAATCTCCCTTTTTACGAACAACCTGAAGAAACTCGCCTTCAAGAAATTTATCGCCAGCACTGGGGAGTAATTAAAAGAAGGAATCGCTTGTCAGACCGCAACGAGTCTCTTTGGTTGCACCCCATGAACTTCTACGAACGCTCTGAGATCTAATGTTACCGCGGTCTCATTTGTTGCTTCTTTCCAAATCCTCGATTCATGGTACATATTTCTCGAAGACACACAGAGTACAGGCTTCTCTTTGTGGTACACTTATTCGATGCAGTCCAGTGTCTCCTATCCATGTCGGCCACATTGTCTACCAGCGATGATTTCTCCACAGATTACGGCTGTAGAGAGGTTTATAACCATGGCTGGTTGCACTCTTCGAGATCTCTTCGATAACCCTTCAAAAACTGAAAGAGCTCAATTAGAAACTGATGTCACATCCATCTTATTGCCCTGACCTAGCAGCATTATGTAAATTACCTTCTAGTTCGTTCCCTACAAAACCACTTGAATGGCAAAACATTTGATTCCGATCAAACTGGTAAAAAGATCTTCTCTTCTATTAACCAAAAGCTTCTTTCAACGTGGAATTTTGCAACCTACCGAAGTACGACAGAAGACCACCGATCAAAATTGTTAACATACACAATTTTCACGCCACATTAAACTCTTTTCACGTCAAATTGGACACTCTTGGACAAAAAAAGCGCAGTAATTCTCCGCTCTCCAATCTTCAAGAACTTGCAGTGCAGCCAGTTATACGGTCACGATGGTCTTCTTTGGATGGAGACTTGGTTGCGGCATCTCCTTAGGACTCTCTTCTTCTCCAGCCATTGTGCAAAGCGACGAAGATTGTCATAAAAGATCCACTTTTCGTTGAATGTCACGATTCTGTCCAAAAATACTCCTTTAGATTGCGCTGCCTTAACGAAACACAGGTGTCGTGGCGGTTCAGCATCTGCCCGGTGCTCAGTTCGTGTTCCATTTTATCCAATTCCTCTACTTTTCCTATCACATTTAAGTGACGGTTGATAGCGCTGCCTTGGACGCCGAAATGCTCTCTAGATCTCTCACAGTTTCACGCGGAAGCGCTTTCACTATGGCTTTGAGTTGCGTCGTTCAGGAGTGATGGCGGCCCACTTCGTTCTTCATCTTCGAGACTTTCATCTCCGGATCGAAGCCTTTCAAACCAGGAGCGAATTGTGCATTCCTCAGTGAAATCCTCCCCAAATGCAGCGTTGATGTCACGAGCTGCGGTCTCGGCGCTGTGTTCACTTTTCCATCCATATAGATGGAGCACCCGAACATCACGTTGATTCATACGACGTCAAAAACTACGACGTTAAAAACGACGTCAAAAACTGGGCAGGGGCAATTATGTCACTAAGTATATAAATGGTAAGAAAGCGGAGATTCTGCGCCTTCAGAAACTATATACAATGCCTGAAATGGGAACACTCGTAGCCACGAAAAATCGACCAGAAATTGCGGTAGCAAAATCGGCATGCAACGACTTAATACCTCCTTTGGTAAGAAAAGTGTCCGTTCAAAAATAAGAGATGTCCATTTTGATTTGAAACCGGCTCAGTTTAAAAATAAAACGCACAAAGAAACGGTTGAATAGTTGTCAGCTTCCTTCTGTTTTATCATCCTTCATCTCCGGTAAACCTACCTTCATCGTCCCTACTTGAACGCTCTTTTCTTTCCTTTTGTGAGACGTTCAATGAGTTTTCATTTCGAAAGCAGATTAGATCTTAAGATCGTTATATCAGAATAGACAATAAAGCGGCTTCTACTCGTCCGTCATTATCCGTTTTTGTCAGCCTTCCCATTCCGAATGAAAGACGATCATTTTTCCGTTTTCAGGCGTCGACTGCTCGTTCTGTGTGCGATCTTCGGTCTTCATTGTATGGGGGAAGACGAACGGTGCTTTGGTGTCATCGCTGTTAGTCATTGTGCGGGCTTCCGACGGATCTATTATACAAATTTTGTGTTAGACAAAGTTTCTATGGCAGAATATGGAATTCGAACGCAAGGGAGCACAGAACACAATTGACGTCTCATTTCAAGGCTTGCCCATGTGAGCTGCACGCCAAGAAGTGGTGGTTGTTACAGAGCAGTTTGCTGAGTAGAAGCGTTTGAAAAAAAAATCGAAGCTATAGTTCATTTCTCTCTGGATGTTTTCTCAAAGATTTTAGGGCACTTTTATGCATGTATTAGGTTGTCGGATTATAGATGCCGTTTTTGCTCAAAAAGAAATTTCGCTACAAGAAAAGAATGATCATGCCTTAATACAAGAGGTAATCTCCTTTATTACCAATGACATGTCGCCAAGGTCCTCGCAAAGAATGAATGTCTTTCTTGCTTTGTTGAAGGAATTCGGTGGCTGCGACTCGGAGAAGTTGGACACCCAAATTCCGACATCGTCACGGTTCTTGAATTTTTTATCCGCCAAGGCGTTCTACATCGACCGGAAAAGATGGCATTCTGATGGCACAAGGTCTGGGCTATAAGGCCGGTGAGGCTGAAGTTTCCAGCCCAACTCCCGTTACGGTGCGCGGTCGAGCGTTGTTATGGAGGAATTTCACAGTTGCTGTGTTCACTCCTTGTTGACGCAGTGCCTGGTCCACGCGTCTCAGTTGTTATTTGTAAAGGTCTGCCGTAATTGCTTGACCTGGATACAGCACCTCAAAATGCACCAAACCTCTACTGTTTCGCAAAGCAAAGAGCATGACTTTTTCCGTGGATGTCAGACTCCGTCACTGTCTTCGGGACCTCATCGATGCTTCCCCTTTGCCGCTGTCGTGTGGCGTTGTCGTAGTGGATCCACTTCTCATCCAACGTCACGATGTAGTCATAGGAACCGCTGTTCTTGATTTTGCGGATGAGAATTCCAGCGATGGCGACTCGTGCTGTCTTATTTGCGTCACTGAGCTGATGTCGCTGAGATGTGGCGCCCATTTTCCACACCGACTTGGCTTTTCCACACCGACTTGGCTTGCATGGAAACGCAATAGAATTGTGGCATCGGAACCTTTGTGCGAGCTCACGTGTGGTTTGTGTTGGATCCGACTCGACAGCTTCCTTTAATTCCTGGCGCTCCACAACTTCAGGACGCCGTTGATGTTCTTCGTCTTCGAGGCTCTCATCACATCACCGTTTCGGAAACGTCGAAACCATCACTGACATTATCGCAATGATGGAACTTCGTTACCAAATACTTCAGAGAAGATGGGATTCTGCAGCAGTTCTTTCTCGCTTGAAGTCGTACAGCAAGCAAACCCGCACTCGATACTTTTAATCGATCATCGTTAATCTAAAAAATTCTTTCCAAGGATCTACGAATCGGAACGAAACTTTGGCGAAAGACGCCTTTGGAAACACTTGTTAAACGCATGATCCAAGATATAACAGTAGTAGAGAAATGACAAATCGAAAGCAGGCTACACTTATAATCCGACAACCTAAGGGACCGTTTAGTGTTAGACTTATGCTATACTTTGGCGGCGTTGTTATCGGCGACAGTGTTGCGCGGGTTGCTTTGTACTACTTAGCACGTAGCCGAAGTATAAGGGGTCGTTTAGAGTGCGTGCGGCGCACGAGGCGATGCCATGTGTAGTTGCCAAATTGATCGAGCGTGTGATCAGTTCAGCCACTACACATGGCATCGCGTCGCGCGTCGCGCGCACACTAAAGGCCCATGCACACTTCTGCGACACCGCGGCGCGACAAGTGGGGCGACGGCTACCTCCGCGAAATCCGGCGGTCGCGGCGCGGTCGCGTTAGAGCATCGTTATAGGCAACGGAGCCGACGTCCCCGTGCATGTCGCGCCGCCAGGAATGATTTGAACCACTCCAGCCTGCGGCACTCAACGCGGCGTCGCCTGCGATAGCCGCCGCGACAGCCGCAAGAGTGTGCATGCCCCCTCCTTGCGGCACGTGTCGCAGTGTCGCGCCGCGGTCGTCGCGGCCCTATGCTTCATCATGTCCACGCCGCGCTGTCGCAGAAGTGTGCATGGGCCTTAAACGACCCCTGAGGCCCCGTTTATACTTCGACGTCGAGCGACGCGACGGTAGCCAAATCCGCGTGCCCGATCAATGTGGTCACAATACGTGGCGTCGCGTCGCTCGGCGTCGAAGTATAAACGGGCATTAAAGACCTCCGCTCGCCGCTGTGGTGAAGGATAGAGCAGGGACTCCGCCGGCGGCGCGCTCTGCATCCCTGCCCTATGGTTAAGGATAGGGCCACGGCGTTGCCGCAGAAGTGTGTGGGGCCTTAACATAGGTCTTAACGCGCGGCGCGACGCGACGTGATGATAAGCTCCCATATCGATTCATCGTGTCTCGCAACCAATTATGGGAGCCTATTCTAACATCGCGTGCACTCTATACGATCCCTAATAGAATGTGTGACGCACCCCAAAAAAGTTTAACTAAGTGGTCGTTTAGTGTGCGCGCGACGCGCGACGCGATGCATGTGTAGTGGCCAAATTGATCGAGCGACGCGATTGATCAATTCGGCCACTACACATGGCATCGCGTCGCGCGTCGCGCGCACACTAAACGAAACGCCGTTCTTTACCCTTTATCTTTATGTTATCATTGCGAATAAGGAATCTAACCGTAGATACTGTGGTGTAAGTTCAGGAATCGGTCGCTAGTCCTATCTGCTTTGAAAAGGGGATTATTCTGCACGTTGGACGGAACTGTAACCGTGACCAATTAAGCTGTGAAAAAAGTGCACTCGATGTGCCGCAGCGTGCTGGCTGCTGCACTTGGTATTTATTCGATGGAGATCTTGCTTTGTTTGGAATTCGACCCGCGAATTCCACTCCACTCTGCAGGATCTCTATCGCTCCACCCTAACAGGCTACGGTAGCTCCAGCAGCTCCAGGGAGCCTGGGCTAGGTTGCTCCTTGTTCTGAAAACGTAGACGTTCTACTTCTTCTGCCTGTGACAATGGGTGGATGACAGGTGCTGATACGAATTGACAGAAAGTTGTTCTTTTGAAGCGAATTTGTCAGCATGAATCAGCCGGTTCAGATAGGCGTGACCTTCGATAGGTTTGGTTAGGATAGACACCTTAGTTGCGCTTTTCTGACCACAGTTTGTAGTTTTCCTCAGTCGTTGTACCGCGAATTATTCGTATTCAAGGAACGTTTGAAGATCCAGTCCGTACTTCTCTTTCCTTGCTACTCTTTTAATGCAGTTGTTCCTGGACATTCAACTTAGTTTTTTAGTTTTTTTTTCTAAATTTGAGATAATACGTCGCTAGAATTTGTTTTTTTACTGCATGGAATTGAGCACTTTCTCATGTGCTCTAAATATATAATAAATGCATACCGCCCATACGATTTGGTCATTAGCCGAAAAGAATGCTTTTGAGCGTTCGAAAGCGGCTCTTTTGAATAACTTTTTTTTTAAATAAAATATTTTTGGAAATAAGCACATATTTGAGCTTAGCAACTCTATAAGCGGTGGAATTGTGAAACTCATAGTCTGTTAGGCATAAAGAAATTAACTGGTTTCCTATACTCGCATATAGATAAGGTGTTTTCGTCAAGCTACGCTCACTATGGGTATGTGTAGCGCAGCCGGAGGAGGTGCCGGCTGTCGCTTGCACCCGATACCAGGTTCCTGGTTCGGATTCCCCGTTCAAGCCAGCCAAGCTTTCCACCCCTTCGGAGTCGGTGAATTGGCACCAGACTTATCTGGGAAGGTTAGAGTGCTGGCTTGTTCATCGGCTGGTAAGTCATTGTATGGCCAGATACGGGGAACGACCGCTCTACCTCCTGGACCCCTAGCCCGCCCACCCCAACCCTGGGCTTGCTCGAGAGTCCAGTGGCTGCCTTACGAGATAGGGGAGACGAAGGCGTTTGCCACGCCTCTGTTTAAAGGACGGGGGTAGAACGCCACTCCGCCCCAAATACGCCTTGAAATCGCCGGTAGAAGTAGAATGCGTGGCGCATCCCAAAAAGGGATTGGGTGACGCTATTCTTAATCTTTTATCCTTTACACTCACTCTTCAAGTTTTCGTGCCCACTCGATTGATTCTGTCGGGCCTGTATGCATTGTTCAACTGTACTGAGATTTGTATGCCACAAGATAGAGCTCGAGCTGCTTAGCTCAAGTATATGCTTCCTTTCTTAATTGTTAGATTTTTAAAAAATTATTTAAAAAACCGCCTCGGAACGCTCGAAAGCGTTCTTTTCGGCAAATGACCAAACCGTATTCGCGATATCACCTGTCGTCCAGTAGAACAGCGACTCTCTCGGGCGGATGCCAGCAGCGTCTCCATTCGTCCCTGTTGCGTGCCAGAGTGCTCCAATGGATCCTCCTCGCTCGAGGAATGCGAAGAGCGTTATATCGGTCGTTCAGGGTTTTCACGAAGAAGTTCGATCAACGCGTTGGTGGGCGCTCTGGAGTTTTCTTGACATCCCGCAGGACCCAGTCGGTGACGGCTCTCGTCCAGCGGCTGTCTGCGAAGTGCATTACGTGGCCGGCCCACCTAATTTTCGACAACTTGGCCCACGCGACAGCGTCTCTGATCTTATGCGCGGTACCGTACGCGGTACTGTACATAAATAAGTTTCGTATCGTGGTCTTCTTCGATAGCCTCCATAGCTCTTCAATAAACCGACCTTCTTGGTGAATTCCACTCAAAAGGGGTTCTTCTCGTCTTCTTTTCGACTGCAAGAAGTGCTTCAAATAATAGAATGACTCCAGTGCTCCCCACCTGCAAAACGACGACCAGACGGCGACCGAGCGGCTTGCGGAGACCAAGGATCGGGAAGTGGTCCAGACAAAGGGTGAAAGGTGGGAGTGAGGGAGGGGTGGGTGTCGTCATCGTTCGATGTGCATCGAATTCTGTTCATTTCACCCAGCTTCTTGATCCTTCAGTGGAAACTCTGAGATGGGTTTGTATGATGTGTACCCAGCGGAGTTCATCTACGCAGCTTTTATCGTATTTTTCCTCTTCTGTTCTTCTGAAGACTGAATAAATTCAGGGAATTGAATTATCAAATTATCTACATTATGTCACAACGATGTTTTGTTGCGATCAAAACTTCTAGCGCCAGGCGGAACTCGAACCCGTACCTCTCTCTAACCGGGCGGGAATGCTCTACGCCATTACACCACCGGCGTTTTCGGTCGAACGCAACATCCACACCTCGTGGGGCCGATCAGCACTCACCCGTACCGGGATGGGCCGGCCGCTGATATCAGCATGGAACCAGTTAAGCTGATGGTCTTGATAGAAACTATTCAAATTTGTATCAACATTATGAATTATTAAATTATTATAAATAGAATTAATTTGTGAAGAATATAGTGAGTGATGAGCGCGTGTAGCGCAGTCGGAGGAGGCGCGACTGTCGCGTGCACCCGATACCAGGTTCCTGGTTCGGATTTCCCGCCCAGGCCAACCAAGCCCTCCATCCCTCCGGGGTCGGTGAATTGGTACTAGACTTGTCTGGGAAGGATAAAGCGCTGACTTGTTCATCGGCTGGCCACCGCAAGTCATTGTATGGCCAAATACGCATTCAAGTCGCCTCCACGACATCCCGTAGGAGTAGAATGCGCTGGCGCATCCCAGAAGGGATTGAGTAACGCCGTCCTTTATCCTTTTATAGTGAGTGCTGAATAGGGACTGAATAGATACTAAATAATGTCCCGATAATTTCTCGTTTTTTCATTATTCTTCAATCTCCCTTCCTAGTTTTGAGAGTAACATTTAGGAGGTCTTCTCATGTTGTAGTTTATTTGCTTATTTACTTATTCATTCAGTACATTGCTTGGTGGGAGGATGGAAAACTGACATTAATTGGCTTGGTGTAAAGGTAACGAAAGAGAAAAGGGAAAAGTTCCTATTAGGTTCGCCCTATTTTCTTCTGATCTTCTTTTTTGTCAGAATTTTTTTCGCATCTAATCTGCCGTAATTTCTATTAATATTTGCAGAAAAAGCATTAAGAAACGATACATAACAACACAGCGACGAAAGAGCTTAGTCTGGGAGGAGAGAGGGGGCGGGTTGCGCCATATAACAAGCTAAATTTTCAGTGTAATAAATGAAAACAACAACAAAGTAGCTATAATGAGATTATATTAACGGCCTAATGGCATGTAAGATGTTCTAATCAACAACAGGATAACATTTGGACGTTTGTTCCAGTATTTTTTATTCATCTTGATAGATTCAAACTGTCGTGAGGTAATCCACAAACCCATTTTCAGTTGCCCAATGAAGTCAAAACATCCTTAAGCGGGTTCGAGTCCCGCCTTGCGCTAGAAGTTTTGATCGCAACAACCCATCGTTATGAAAACATTCTTCCATTTGGTGGATGTGGATGAACCCCTCTGGTTTCTCTCTTAGGCCTACGAAAGAGATTGGATAAACTAATTGATTCTCCATTATATGGCGCAGAAGTGGAGTGCTTGGCACATCCCAAAAAGAACTCGACCAACGTTGACACTTATCCTCTCACTTTCTTCCTAGACGTTCTGGGGCCGGATTCATCAACAACTAAACTCGTGGGTATGCGGGATATAAGGAATAGAGATAAGACAAGAGTCAGGTAGAGATAAGGCAAGAGTCAGAGACACAGGGTATCTCTTCCCCCTATACCCACGGGTTAGTCGTTGATGAATCCGACCCCTGATCGGTTCTGCGGTGGTCCATCCGTAGAGAGTTGGATAAGGATAAGAGAGAGTAATCGGCGTTAATCAATCCCTTTTGGGATACGCCACGCATTCTACTTCTGCTGGATGTCGTGGAGGCAATTGGAGAGCGTATTCGTCTGTTCAAGGTGTGGCCAGTCAATGGACTGCTCAGTGCTTTTATTATTCGTGACGCATTTCGCTCCAATTCTCCGACATTGGAGGACTGATCTGCGCATGACCCGAACACTGAGTCGACACGGTGCGGCCATAAGCAGGCGCGTTCCGCACTTGGGCTACGCGTGCTTAGGTGCTTGTAGAGAAATGAGATTCGGTTCCCTACCCTGATTACTCCGGGATCCATAGGATGGACGGAAGCCCGAACAGTGCAGGTGTTATGCAAATGTGCTAGATGGAAACTTGCAGGCACAGACTCGAGTCCTGCCTGGTGCAAATCATTGACAATATTTGGTCATGTCGCAAAGATGGGCAGCATTGGGAGGTGGTGGCGCACCTGCCAATCACAACCAAGCAGGGCACTAGCCAAAGACACGCCGGCCAATTAGAATGCTGACGCTGCACATCCTATCTAAATGGCATGTCATTTTATTGCGATCTGATTGGCTGGTGCGCTCCCATCTCCGAATGCTGTACCTGTTCGCGACGTGTACCGTTGAAATATTGGGGTCTGTTGATATGTTCCATAGTTTGAACGCTTGCCTTCATCTTCCGCATCTTTCCTTACGGAAAGGATGTTAGGTACGACCTTTAATGATTAGAACAGTTGTGGGGGTCACTTGAGCAGAACTGAGCGAAAATTGGCGAACCCCTTTGTAGGTTCCAGCCACTTCTACTGCAAATGCCGTCGTAGCTGCACTCGGCGCTGGAAAGCATCAGCAATTCTTGCGTAGGAACGCGACGACCGAGAGAAAAAGGAACTCAACAATTAGTTTCGCCAACGAGAACGCGGAAGGACGGCTGCGAGCAAGCCGTAATGCGGGGCTGGGGCTCGAAGTGCATTCCTCGGGGAGGTCTCGCTTTTTCTTCGAGGTGGCTCTGTCTTTTGCACGTCAGCTAGTAGCTCTTTCCTATCCATAGGAGAGCTGTTCTGGAGAGCAAACTGGTCGTGAGCTCGCTGCCTGGCCAAGAATATCCGTCGATACCACTCGGAGACCAGCGTTGAGAGCTGTGTACCCGAATGCACAGTAAGATAAGGCTATAAATTTTCTGTCAGTTTTTATTATTTATTTATATAAGACATAGACAAAGGGCGCGTGTAGCGCAGCCGGAGGAGGTGCCGACTGTCGCGTGCACCCGATACCAGGTTCCTGGTTCGGATTTCCCGCCCAGGCCAATCAAGCCTTCCATCCCTCGGATAGGTGAATTGGTACCAGACTTGTCTGGGAGAGATAGAGCGCTGACTTGTACATCTGCTCATTGTATGGCCAAATATGCATTCAGATTGCCTCCACGATATCCCGTAGAAGTAGGAAGCGTGGCGCATCCCAAAAGGGATTGAATAACACCGTCCTTTATCCTTATCCTAAGACATAGACAGCAGTCTAGCATACAACAGCATTACAGCAGTTCTACTAAAACTCAGTGCAAATTACGCTATTCTGCCGCCAAGCATGTCAACTTCTCCAACACTATTTTCTTCATTCTTCACTGTTCCTTTCAAAAACTCGGATTGTGGATTTGGTCCAGGCGCATGAGGCTTGGCAAATGTACACCAATCCACTGCATGGCTTTTTCTATGTACTAGTTGTTAATATGGCCTATAATCGAAGGGGAGGGGCGTTCATCTGACCAATCAGATTGTATTGAACATGCGTGCCACCCAGAAGAAATGCATGCGGTCGGTGCTCTGATTGGCTGCCGCGCTCCAGCTCCCCATGAAAGCCACATTGGCGACTACA
Organism: Heligmosomoides polygyrus bakeri; assembly: GCA_947359475.1. Classification (NCBI taxonomy): domain Eukaryota; kingdom Metazoa; phylum Nematoda; class Chromadorea; order Rhabditida; family Heligmosomidae; genus Heligmosomoides; species Heligmosomoides polygyrus. The sequence continues at coordinate 100,050,343 of OX375866.1, forward strand.
TAGATTGCTATTCTCGGCTCGTGATAGCGCAACCGGAGGAGACACGGGTTGTCGTCTGTGTCTTGAATTAGGTTTTTCGTTCGGGTTTTCCGCCCTGGTTTTCCGTCCAAGGTCGATAGATTATTACCACACTTGTCTGGGAAGAGTAAAACGCTAGCTTGTTCATCGACTGGCCACTATAGTGTGCTTTTGACAAAATTTTATCGAACCAAAGGGTGAACGTTTTTTTGATCTCGAAAAATTTCGAGTGAATGAACGAAGGAATTTATTCGCTCGTCAATTTTTCCGAATGATCGAGAGTCGAATAAGCCCCATCTTTCGTTTATTCGAATATTAAAATAGTCGAATAATTTGTTCGAATCAGGTTCTCTGCTTGAAGATTAGAAGTTTATTCGATTTTCGCATAATATTCGAACATGGCTCCCTTCCGATGTTCAAATTCCAACGAATAGTCGCTATTTTAAAACCATCGATGTTCGAATTCGAACGAATATTCGAAAATCTAAAAACATCTGATCAACATCTGACATTCGACTGTTCCAATTAATATTTGAATAAGTTATTCGAATCACTATTCGACTATACTCGTTAGAGTACAATTACACTGGCCACCATAAGCCATTGTATGTACGAAAATGCAATAAAATAATTAACTACATGTGCATTCAATTTGTTCTCAAAACGCCACGAAGTAGAGTGCGTGGCGCATTCCGAAGAGGGATAGCGCCGTCCTTCACGCCTTATCTTTACACTCTTCTCTCAAACACTTCAAGAACCATATGGGAACTTGATACACTTTCCTTTGTCCCTCCTAAAAAGTTCTAGTAGACGTTATTCGAATCAATCCGTCGAACAACGTCTCTTATGCCCAATTCTTTGAGTGTTTTTTGAACGTCGAGTAATTCGATAAGAGGCGGTAACGCTGCTTTCCGAAGCCTATTGGACCTCTCCATTCTGATAGTGGAGCTTCATAAGTGCTTAAAACAGCTGCTATGTTATCTTCAGCGTCTGTAGGGCTGAGTGGTAGTCTAAAAATTTGGTCCAAAACATTCAATCGTCGGGCGATTGTCATCATCAAGGAATGAGCATGGCTCACTCCAAGGCGACTAAACGACGACTAACTTTGCAACTGGCTTAATCTAGCTATGTTTACCTATACTCTTCAGACGAGCTACGTTCTATGTAATGGATATAAAGGATAAAGGACGGCGTTACTCAATCATTTTTGGGATACGCCACGCATTCTACTTCTAAGGGATGTCGTGGGAGCGATTTGAGTGCGTATTTGGCCATACAATGAATACGGTGGCGAGCCGATATACAAACCGGTGTTCTATCCATCAGACAAGTCTGGTACCAATTCACCGACACCAGGATGGAAGGGTTGGTGGCCTAGAATGGAAATCCGAACCAAGAGCCTTAAATAAGAGAGAGCGCGACAGCCGGCGCCTCCTTCAACTACGCTACACTGGGCCATGTAATGTAATGGATACACGCATGGAATATCCTTCATCTCAAATCAGTTTCATTAACCCTCAAGTGGCTGGTATCGAGGTTGTGAGCTATTTGTCTGCCATAACGATGTTTGTTGCGATCAAAACTTCTTGCGCCAGGCGGGACTCGAACCCGCACCTCTCTCTAACCGGGCGGGAATGTGGAGGTTGCGTTTGATCAAACGGCGCCGGTGGTGTAATCCTTCATGTCCTTCGCGAAAGCGTGGATGCCCTCATTGCTCAGTACGTGAACTCTGTGTCCCGCCCTCAATGCATCCTATAGTGACGATGGTTCCATGTTCATATTAGTGAAATCCTGAACGATGTGTCATGCTTCCAGTTCTACGAGAGCACGTGAAATGGTGCGCGGTAGCGCACTGGGAGGAGGCGCTGGCTATGCACCCCGGATCGAGGTTCTAGGTTTCGATACAGCCGATGCCAATCTAGCGATGCACGATGAATTGACAGCAGACTTGGATAGGAAGGATTAAACTCCGACTTCCCCATCGGTTGATCACAGCAACTAATTGTATAGGTCAAGTAAAAGGATATCGGATAACGAACGGTTCTAGACTATTCCTTTGAAGGATGCGCCACGCATTCTACTTCTACGGGATTTCGTGGGGGCAACTTGAACGCGTTTTTGCCGCGGTTGACTTGCCGATGAACAAGTCATTAGTGTTTGGTTTCCCAAACAGGTCTGCTACAGATTCACTGACCCTATCGGGATGGAAGGCTCGGTTAGTCCGAGCCGACAACCTCGGGTACACACGACAACTGGCGCCTCACCTCTGAGTTACAACGCGCATACACTGATACAGTACAGTGATAAAGGAGAAAAAGGAGAAAGGACGGCGTTGCTCAATACCTTTCACGATGCGCCGCGCATTCTACTTCTACGGGATGTCGTGGAGGCGTTTGTTTGGCCATAGAATGACTTACGGTGGCCAGCCGATGAACAAGTCAGCGCTTTATCCTTCCTATACAAGTCTGGTACTAATTTACCGACACCGGAGGGATGGAAGGCTTGGTTGGTCTGGGCGGGAAATCCGAACCAGGAATCTGGTATCTGGTGCATGCGACAGCCTGACCTCGTGTGGCTGCACTACACGCGCCCCAGTACAATGATGTACCCGACATAAGTTTTTCTAACGAAGTTTCTAACATTCCTCAAGCTAAAGCAGTCAATTAAAGCAGGCCTCTATTAAGGTAGAAGTAGAATGGCGCATCCCAAATAGAACATGAACAAACATGAACACCGATCTTTGCAGTTATAGTGGTCGACGTTAACTAATCCCTTTGCGGGATGCGCCATACATTCCACTTCTACGGGATCTCGTAGAGGCAATTTGTATGCGTATTTGTCTTAAACAATAATTTGCGATGACCAGTCTGTGGACTAGTAAATATTTAATCCTTCCCAGAGAAATCGTCTACCAATTTATGTACTGACCGCGGAGGGATGGGAGACTTGATTGACCTGAGCGGGAAATACGAACCAAGAACCTTGAATCGGTCTTCTTCCGCAGCGCCGCCACATGCCCTCTGGTCCTCGCATAGATGCTTATTAGCAGCTTCGCAGTTCACGTGCTGAGGAGTGGAGGCTTCCATTGCCCCCATCCAGTTCATGTCGAACTCGAGCCTTGCGAACTTCATCCTCCATCCTCTCATCTGTTGTGAGCGAACTGCGTCAAGCGGCACTTGCAGTCGATAAAGTGCAGGTGTCAGCGGTGCCGCTCAGCTGGCACCGCTGCTGCAGCGAGGCGGCGGCAGCCAGCAGTTTTTCGCGATCTTCTGCAGCGCCGTCGGTTACGGACGGACGAAAGGACCGGTCAGGTGAACAAATACCGCCGGTCGTCGTGTACTCGTCGTCGACGAAGTCAGCGTCGCGTGATGCTGCTGACACAGCTGCCGCACTGCGTAAGCGAACGACTCGCTACAGCTTCGTGGCTTCGGGGTCGGAGTTCTCTCCGACTGCCGTTCTGTTCCATATTCCTTGTTTTTGTCCAATTCGACGGAAAATGTTGTATTCATTCTCTATTCTTATTCTTGCTACTAGCTCTTTGCGGGAAGTTCACAATTTTTCAGACCTCATCGTACACAAGAGTCTTCCCTGATGACACCGTCTTAGTTCAGAGGTGCTCAGATTAACCATAACCTGCGTGAGAGTCATGTTTGTCTTCTGCTTCTTCCTTCACCGGACATTTTCCCTCAGTAGACATGTGGCTTGTATTCTGTGATTTCGTCTTCGTGTCTTCCTTTTTATCTCTCTGCCTTGATTTTTTCATGTTTTATTTTCTTCGGGCGCTCCTCCTCGGGAATTCCATATTATCTCACTCGAAAGAATGCCTTGCAGCCGTGTTATATAGCACCCACTTCTTCTTCTTCTTCTTCTTCTGCGGATTGTCTCATCTCTTCCTCTTAATTCTGCACTTCTCCTTTCTCGTCTGCTTACTCTTGCTACCTCGAAGTTCCTTCAGATCCCAATAGAACTCTTATGTCATATGTCTTGCCAAATGTCATCTTCTCAACATGTTCAGAGTAGGCCAAGTCCCAGCCTACGTGGAAGTCATATGTCTCTAGGTCTCCTCTGTCTTATTCTTCTTCCTTCGCTGGAATCATTTGTAATCTAAGATGCTTCACGACACTCAAAGGAATTATCCATAGGACAGTAGTCAGGCCTGCCCTTCTCTACGGAAATGAATGCTGAGCAAAGTGTAGAGGACAGAAAGGGCACTTATGCACCGCTGAAACGAGATTTTTCAGTTCTTCGATGGGCCTGGGGATAGGGGCGAAGGAAATCCGCCGGGTGGAATGATTCAAGTCATTTCCGCCAGCGGCGCCGCTGGCGGCGAGCTCTGCGTCTCTGCCCTATGGTTAAGCATAGGGCAGCGGCGACGCCGAAAAAGTCTGCGGGGGCCTTAAGACCTGAAGAGAAATTCCCCCAAACTTGGGTAGTTAAAGCAGGCGCGTGGAGCGCAGTCGGAGTAGGTGCTGCCTGTTTATTTATTTAACTACGTCTCAAGGACGCGTACTATATACGAGAACAACAAAAAATAGGCCGTGCGACAACTAAAAAACAGAAACTTTGTAATATAAGATTGAAGCGGCAACGTTAGACATTAGTGCAGGATTCTCAGAAGCCTTCCATCTGCATTGAAAGAGTCATACCATTTTCACGTCGAATTGAACACTTTTCATTCAAATTGAACACTTTTCACTTCAAATTGGACACTCTTCTAAGCTAGCCGAAGACTTTTGAATCAAACCGAACTCTTTCAAATTGAAACGATTTTCTTCTACATTAAACTAGAGGCTCTCCAAAAGGTTAGGATAATTTTTTGTTTAAGGAAAATTTTAGTATAACTTTGTCTGAGGTTTTAGTTCACTTACCCAGTAAGTGAGCACATTGTTTGAAATTTTATAACACTTTCATTTTTGCGAGAAAACACTGGTTTATAGCTTGTTTTGATGAGCAGGAGAGCAGCCATTTTTTAGTGTCAAAAGTGGTTGCACGATGAACTCGTGGCGATTTTGATTCGATTCATAGCAGAATTTCTTTTTGCACGGATTTTGTCACTTGCTAAAGGTGCAAAAAACAACTGTGAGGCACACATACATATATCCCACTTTGGTCGTTCATGTAAGTGGCACTTATGTCATTACCAATAAAATAAATGTATCGGCGAACGTTTTGAGTGCATGGCGCGATCTGATCTCTTAGAGCGCTATTTTGCCGTGTTTTAAGGCAAATTTTAATTTAATATTTTTTTGAAAGACAAAAGTTTTGTAAAATTATTACATATGAACTAAAAAATTTAGAAGATGTATAACCAATTTGTCATGAACAAAGAATATCCTAACCATCTTATTGAGTCTGTAGTTGGACATGCCTGTGGGTCTTTTCGATTTGGAAGTGTTTGCCTTGATTTCAAAAGTCTTAAAGCTAGCATAGAAGACTGTCCAATTTGATTTTGAAAGTGTGCAGTTTGACTGAAAAATAGTTCATATAGGATAGCTCCTATGAGTATTGTCAGAGGTTGTTTCCGGTTGTCGTATGTATCCCAAATCGATTGAAGGTTCGGTTCCCGTCCTGGCCAACCTGACCACTCATCTCTCCACGATCAGTGGTCAGCCGCACTATGAAGCTCATCTCCTGGATTGGCCAACGAAAGTCATTTTACTCCAAAAAGGCATTCAACTGCCTTCACGACAATCGTAGGGTTAGAATGCGTGGCGCATTCCACAAGGGATTGATCAACGTAGGCCTTTACCATTTATCCTTCGTATCTCATTGTAAACAGACATAGGAGGCGTCGCGATGAAGGTTCATAGAAGCTTTTTGCAGTTTGGGGTTTCTCTACTTTTCTCACAAATGTTGTTGTGCTCTTGTGTATCAGCTTGTCTTCGCTGGGAACTCGTCATCAAGTTCTGTAGTCAAAGGCCATCTCTGAATACTCTGCTCTTTCAACTCTTCGATGCTGCCTCTGAAGATGAGATCACTTTAGTTTATCCATGAAACAGCTTCTCTCCCGATGTATGTACCAAAGAGCGCAGGACTCGAAGTGACCCTGATTTACGTTCCCCTGCTAGAACGACGCAAACACATCTTCCACCACGATACAAACAACACATTAACTGAAGAATGGTATGCTGACATCAATCTATGGATACTCAACTCCTTCTGAAGTCGTTTTTCCTCTACCGGTTTTTGAACTCGTGCTGTGGATGCCAAACCGTTTACTGACGTTGACAACTTCTCGTAAAACCACTGACCTCTCTGTTAGGTGCTGCCATCAGCAGTGTTGCATTATTTAAAGGTCTCTGTTGAGCGGTTTCTGAAATCCATCGGCTGCATGATTGGCTTCGGAAATTCTAATGAGCTCCTTCTATGTAAGGAGGCCGTGATAGCAGTATCTCGGTGGTGTACAACTTCCTACATGTAAGGCATCGTTCGAGTCTGCTTGCCCTAATAGAGTACTTCCTGAAATGCTAAGATCGAGTTAGGAAAGAGGCTGCTGGGAGGGAGGTCAAAGGCGTCGAAGGAGACCTGGAGCGTCCTCGCTCACACCCATTGGATACGGTGTTAAACAGCCCTTAGCGTGTAGCGCAGTCGGAGGAGGCGCGACTGTCGCGTGCACCCGATACCAGGTTCCTGGTTCGGGTTTCCCGCCCAGGCCAACCAAGCCCTCCATCTCTCCGGGATTGGTGAATTGGTACCAGACTTGTCTGGAAAGGATAAAGCGCTGACTTATACATCGGCTGGCCACCGTAAGTCATTGTATGGTCAAATACGCATTCAAATCGCTTCCGGGACATTCGGTAAAGTTAGTATGCGTGGCGCATCCCAAGGGGATTGAATAACGTCGTCCTTTATCCTTTATAGCAGCGCGTATGTTTCCATCTCGGTGTAGAATAAAGAAAAGTTCGAAACTCCTTCAGCCGTTGGAACAGAACATACAAATGCGGAAGCTTTGCAGACTACTCGAATGAGATCGAGGAGCAAAACAGATGGTGAGTAAAGGACTCCATAATCAAACCCTATTTGGGGTTCTAGTAGTGTATTGCTTGAGCTCTACACAAGGCCTTTAAAGGTGTTTGTTTGCCAAAGTTTCGGTGGTATCGCCTTCTTCAGAGCCTGAAAGGAAAGATCAAGTCAACTTATGGCCACCGTATCAGGCGTCGTCGCCTCAACCTTTCTGAACTGGAAAGGCTTTATTATTTCAGGCGAGAACCGAACCAAGAGCCTTGATTCGGAGAGCGTTTGTCAGCCGGTGCATCCACCGACTGCATTGCCAGGCGTTTTACTAATAGACGGACTACAGAAAATCCATTACAATTGTGCAAAGTTGCTGAGGTGATTGGTCTAATGAAAAATGAAAAAAAGCGAAAAAACTAAATACCAAGCGAAGTGGTGAAGTGAGCGAGACCGAGGCCTTCCGTTAAATCTGTCTTGATTACCACGCCTTTTCGCTGATTCTATTCGTTTCTGCAAGACGTGTGGAACCTTATTAGCTTTTTCCTTCTGTTATCGTTTGATGGGATAAGTATGAAGGGTAAAGGACAGCGTTACTCAATCCCTTCTGGGATGCGCCACACATTCTAGTTCTACGGGATGTCGTGGAGACCATTTGAGTGTGTATTTGGTCGTACAATGACTTGCGGTGGCCAGCAGATGAACAAGTCAGCGCTCTATCCTTTCCAGACAAGTCTGGTACCAATTCACCGACCCCGGAGGGATGGAAGGGTTGGTTGGCCTGGGCGGGAAATCCGAATCAGGAACCTGGAATCGGGCACACGCGACAGCCGGCACCTACTCCAACTGCGCTACACTCGCCCATATCGTTTGATAGTGAGGGCTAATTATGTGCATCATCCCGCAAATTCAAATCATTGCTCAAGCAGTGCGGTTGAAGTGAATCCCTCTGGTCTGAGAATTCCCAGTCCATACACGCCGCTGTTTATGCCTGATTGTGCTCCATGGCCTTCGAGGCGTTTCCTATGCCTGTACCGTCTCCTTCGCTTGTTCTTCTAGTGTCACGTTGCCCTAATAAATCACTGTAACAAAGAAAACACTCCCTGAACACCGGTCTTGTGTTCAGAGAGCGAACTGACTGCCCTGGCAAAGTCGCTAGTTCACTTTTTGACGAACTACTGCGCGAAAACACGACATTGTTACAATGATCATTGATCAGCTCAACCACCTCCTGAAATGCATGCTTGAGTTGGCATACATTTGCCTTTCAACTCCTTAGAATTCGGAGGCCTTCCTCAGGTTTTGAGTACGGTAATACGCCGTATGGCGCATGTAGCGCAGTCGGAGGAGGCGCCGGCTGCCGCGTGCACCCGATACCAGGTTCCTGGTTCGGATTTCCCGCCCAGGCCGACCAAGCCTTCCATCCCTTGGGGGTCGGTGAATTGGTAACAGACTTGTCTGGAAGGATAGAGCGCTGACTTGTTCATGAAAGTCATTGTATGGCAAAATACGCATTCAAATCGCCTTCACGACATCCCACAGAAGTAGAATGCGTGGCGCTTCCCAAAAGGGATTCAGCAACACCGTCCTTTATCCTTTTATCCTTTAATACGCCGTAGAGCAGTCGGCAGAAGTGGCCGATTGTGCGCGTAGGAGGTGATGGAGTTCAATTCTACACCCATTCGCAGTATCCCTTCATGGTCAGTAAAATAGTTTCGAACTTTCTTGGGTGTTGGGGGAAGAAAGTGACCTGTACGTCCAGTTCTTCTTGTGTGTGGGTGGAATAGGGATAAAAGGATAAAGGATGGCGTTGATCATTCCCTTTGCGCCACACATTCCACTTCTAGGGGATGTCGTAGAGGCAATTTGAATACTTATTTAGCCAACACGATGACTTGCGGTGGCCAGCAGATGAACATGTCAGTGCTTTATCCTTCCCAAACAAATCCGGTGCCAACTCACCGACACCAGAGGGTTGGAGGGCTTGGTTGACCAGGGCAAAAAACTCGAACCAAAACCTTGAAATCAGGTCACACTACTCCCACCGACTGCGCTACCACCAAGCGCCCATGGCTCAGACATGCGTTGAAAACGCCTCCTTCTCTGTAAATATGGAAATCGTAGTGAATACCGCAGCGTTTCTGATGCTTCAATGTCGTTTTAATGCTAAACAGGACTACCACAGCTCTAAAGTACCATTCTTGAAACCGAAATTTGTAAGTAATCTAAATCTGTAAGCAGATTTCGTCCCAACATTTTCAAAAAGGAAACTGAAGGCATTTGAGAGGCGACCTTTTCATGGAAGGAATATGAAATACTGGACACTTTTTTCGTTTTTTTTTTTGAAACTGAATTTAACACCAGGGCACTTCTATCTAAAAAGGAAGATATTTTTCCCTACTCCATGTTGATCGGAAGAATTAAAGTGACATTTAAACTAGAAGAAGGACCTACACCATTGTCACGTCAAATATGACACTTTTCGAATCGAAGTGGACACTTCTAAATAAGTTTGAAGGCTTTGAAATCAAACTGAACACTTTCTACATCAAAATAAATTTTTCCGCATTAAAATTGATATTCTCCGAGACGGCTTGTTAACTTTTTGTTTAAGTGAAATTTGGGATCAATCCTATTCCGGGGGGGGGGGTGCAAATAACTAAAAAGTGTGTAAAAAATCGACTTGAGACTTACCAAGCAGCTCCTTGAGAACGAGATGGAACCTAAACTAGAAAAATTCACGAAGAAAAAAAAAACGAAAAAATGCATTTGTTTTTGCCGCGGTTGTAAGCAGGCAAAGTTATGTGCCCTTGTTACCATGTTAGATACTGGTTTTAACATGTCAGGCGGCGGTCAGCACACGTCATGCCTAAAAAATTTAATTTTTTGTTTCTTTTAGGTTCCATCGCCTTCTTTAGGAGCCACTCGGTAAATGTCATTTCATTTTCTACACACCTTTTAGCTATGTGGTCTCCTCCCCCCCCCCAACTAGGATATATTCAAATTTTGCATAACTTTCTTTGAAGTTTCCCAATTCAATTCGGCAATAATGAACGCACGTTTGAAATTTTATATAATTTTTATTTTTTAAGTAGAATAATCTACAAATTTTTGTTTCAAAGAGCGGAAGGCAGCAATCATTCCGTGTACTAAACGCGTGATCATGTCATGCACTGGACTAGATCGTTTATTTGATTGGTAGTGTGTATTCTGCTTACTTGAAACAGTGATGTTAGGATATATATGTTTTTACGTTTGTTTTTGTTGTGTCGTTTACATCTGTATTGCTCCACGCAAACAGATTTTTTAATATCAATAAATCATAATATCGTCGGCGCAGTCGAGTACGTGGCGCAATCTCTTATATTAGTACACTAAATGGTTGCTGACTTTCTGCGCTTCAAAAAAAAACGTCTTGTGTTATTTTTCCTGTGTAGATACAAATTATGAAATTTCGAACAGCGCCTTCACTTATTCGTGCAGGTGAATTTAAATATTTGAAAAAAGTTAGCCTAAATTTTCCTTGATTCCTTGAACAAAAAATTATTCTAATGGTCTCGGAGAGTTTCTAGTTTAATGTAACAGAAAATTGTTTTGATTTGAAAGGTGTTGAGCTTGGTTTCAAGTGCATCAAGCTTACCGAGAAGAGTATCACCTGTATCACCTGTCGTCCCGTTGATCATCGACTTGCTCGAGCGGGCGCCAGCAGCGTCTCCATTCGTCCCTGTCGCGTGCCAGAGTGGTCCAATGGATCCTCCTCGCTCGAGGGACACGAAGAGCGTCATATCGGTCGTTCAGGGCTTTCACGAAGAAGTCCGACCAACGCGTTGGTGGGCGTCCTGGTGTTCTTTTGACATCCCGCGGAATCCAATCTGTGACGGCTCTCGTCCAGCGGGTGTCTGCGAATCGCATTACGTGGCCGGCCCACCTAATTTTCGACGACTTGGCCCATGCGACAGCGTCTCTGATCTTCGAACGTCGGCGAAGCTCGGAACTCCGGAGGCCTTCTCTCACTTGCGTGAGTCGTGTCACTCCGAGCATCGTCCTCTCGATTCCACGCTGCGCGACGCTGATCGCGTGTTCATCCTGCTTTCGTATAGCCCAGGTCTCTGAGGCGTATGTTAGGGCAGGAAGAACAGTGGAGTCGAATAGGTGGGCACGGAGTCGGACGTTCTTCGTTTTCTTCACGACTTCTTCGACGCTCTTGAAAGCTCCCCAAGCCGCTCGTTTCCTCCTGCTCAGCTCTGGTGCTAGGTCGTTGGCCATGTTGACTTCGCGACCCAGATACACATAGCTGGAGCATTCGGAGATGTTCGTTCCGTTGAGCGAGAATGGGGCATCAGAAACCCATCCGTTCTTCATGAACATCGTCTTCGTAAGATTCAGCTGCAGTCCAACGCTTCCACATACACGATCGAAGTCGGCCAGCATTCGCTCCGCCTGAGTGATGCTCGGTGTTATGAGCACGATGTCGTCAGCGAAGCGAAGATGGTGCAGTTGCCGGCCGTCGACCTTCACTCCCATGTCATCCCATTCTAGTTCGCGCATGACGTTTTCGAGGGTGGCGCTGAAGAGCTTCGGGGATATGGTATCCCCTTGTCGAACCCCTCTCTTCACGTCAATGACGACGTCGTTGTAGAATGGTGAGATCTTGGTCGTGAATCCACTGTACAGCTCTCGAAGGACTCTGATGTACTGAGTAGGAACGCCCTGGGTGAGCAGGGCTTCCATGACCGCTTCAGTCGCGACGGAGTCGAATGCCTTCTTCAAGTCAATGAACGTAAGGCAAAGCGGCAGCTTGTACTCTCGCGACACTTCGATGAGCTTCGTAATGGTGTGTATGTGGTCGATCGTGCTGAATCCTCTCCGAAATCCTGCTTGTTCGCATGGCTGTCCTTCGTCCAGCGTTCTACTAATCCTATTCAGGATGACTCGAGTGAACAGCTTGTAGACTACGGACAGCAGGCAGATCGGGCGATAGTACCGAGAAGAGTACACAGCTGATTTGACCAGTGCCCCGTTTGGGTTGGGAAGTGCCCATTTGGTTTGAAAAATACCCAATTTGACGTAAAAATGGTGTATATATAATATATATTAAATATGTAGATAACATATATGTATGTATATCATTTTCAGGTCAAACTGAACATTTTTGAGTGCAGAATGAACACTTCTGAAACCAATTCAATATCTGGCGGATTTCCCGCCCAGGCCAACCAGGACTTTCATTCATTCTTTCGGTGTGGGTGAAGTGGTACTAGACTTCTCTGGGAAGGATGAAATACTGAATTGCCCATCGACTTGGACATCACTAGTCATTGCTTAGAGGCCAAATACGCGTTCAAGTCGTCTCCACGATATACAGTGAAAATAGAATAAAGGATAAAGGGCGTTATTCAATCCTCTTTGGGATGCGCCACGCATTCTACTTCTACGGGATGTCGTGGAGGCGATATGAATGCGTATTTGATAATACAATGACTTGGGGTGGCCAGCCGATGTACAAGTCAGTGCTTTATCTTTCTCAGACAAGTCTGGTACCAATTCACCGACCCTGGAGGGATGGGAGGTTTGGTTGGCCTAGGCGGGAAATTCGAACCAGGAACCTCGTATCGGGTGCAGGCGACATCATCCGACTGAGCTCCACGCGCCCAAAACTAGAATAACTATATATAATATCTAAATAAGTCTATATATAAATTTATCTATATAAAATAGAAAATGTGGCACACCCACAAAGCGATTGACCCACGAAAAGCTTATCTTTTATCCTTTATCCTCTATCATCAAGTCATTTGGCATTTAGGCATAAAAAGTGTCGAGGATGCGTCGTAAAAGCTAAACGCGTTTCTTCTCCCAAAGAGTTTTTCAACGTGGGACATGGCGAGGACATTCTGGTTTTCGATTTCTGTTGTTCATTTATGTACTAGTTGTTAGAGCTGCCTACATGGGGAAGTGTTCTGGTACAATTTGTTAACGTTACCTACATAGGGAAGGGAGGACGTGTCGGCCAATCACAGCCAACTAACGCACTGACCAAACGTGCGTAAGCCAATCAGCCAATCGTAGGCACCGATAGCGGAAACCCTCTCTGATGTGCACCTCTGTTCGACACGAAATGATTGATCCGGCGCACCCAACTTCCATGTGTACGTAGACCACGTTCAGGCCCACCACTGTTGATGGCCCTGTTGCGTGTTGTGAGTTTATGACAGAAGGCAGCGGATACAGCTTCTTGTCTTTTCAGAACATTGAGATGACTTCTGAATGAGAGCAGTGCACGGCGCAATCCCAGAACTAGGATGAAGATGTGAAGAATTTTGAATTTTCAGAAATAGCCGCTTATTGACATGGGATTTGGTTTAGATTTGGGACCTGTTCATCGCTCCTGCCTTTTGCTCCATTACGACCAATGGGCCCTACTCCCTCGTCCTTCTCTTTAAAAGGATAAAGGGCGGCGTTACTCAATCCCTTTTGGGATGCGCCACGCATTCTACTTCCACGGAATGTCGTGGAAGCGATTTGAATGCGTATTTGTCCATACACGACTTGCGGTGACCAGCCGATTAACATATCAGCACTCTATTATTCCTAGACAAGGTCTGGCACCAAATTAACGACTCAGGATGGACAGAAGGCTTGGTTGGTCTGGGCGGGAAATCCGAACCATAGACCTAGTTCCGAGTACACGCGACAGCTGGCATCTCCCCCGGCTGCGCTAAACGCGCCGACTCCTCTTTAGTCTCATATTTCTGTCTACTAGCCTACCTTTTGATATTTTTTTACTTATTTTCTGAAAGAATAGTCTAAGAGAGGGGTGCTGAGGTTAAATCTATCCCAGCACTTCTTCATGCCCATTATGTCTCAACGCTTTCGTGATTTGTTGTTGTGCCGACCCGTTGCTCACGCAACACTCCGGGGGGGGGGGGGGGGGGGGTTAAAAATGAAGTGACAGGTGTCGTTCGATTCCGTACCTTCGTTCGCCGAATGCTCTTCGCTGACCGCATCTCCCAATCTCTATGTACGCTGCTCCTTCCGACCCTGCGGCAACAGTTGTCCGTCCGGAAAGGGACTTCTTCCGTCGCTGTGCCACCTTCCACCACAGAACAGTCCGTTCTTGCCGCGTTTTGCTAGCTGGGCGTTGTCTCATGACCGGAACAGCTGTCGCCCGTCTGGAAATCCAAGGCAGTTACTCGTTCGAACGCCACGTGCTCGTCGTGCTTCGTGCTTATGTTTCGAGATATATTGCGCTTTTTCATTGATTTATGTCTCCAACGCTGTCGATCTTTCAGATAAAATCTCAGAATAACCGTGATGTTCGCTAGACTTACGACCAACAACAAAAGATGAAGCGTGCAGGTTTCAATATGGAGGTGGGTTATCTCCCTTGCTTTCAGCTTCGCTTATACACTATTCAACAACCTGTTTATGTCCAAATGTACTAATGCGGCGGAAATATATGAGAAATTGCTCTACACGTATTGTTTAAGCCCAGAGTTGTAGTTGTTGTAAGAATGCGTAGCTTCGAACGAAATTGTCGCCTCAGACGGGACTGAAACGCACACCCTCTTCCTTCCGTGTCCCCTGTCCATTTTCTGGCTTTGTTTGGTGACAACTGAAGACGGGGCCCGCCCATTCGTGCCCGATCTAGTACCCTTGTTCAGTTGTCGCCAAATAAAGCCAGAAAATAATCAACTTCTCGAAACCGCTTACAATGGCAATGTGTTTATGTTTAGGTGACTTGTTTTCAATGAATTGTGCAGGTCGATTCTTTATTTGTTGTAATCGACTCATAACCTTTTTAACACGTTGAAGACAATGTCGCTCAATGGTGCGCGACAGTATATTAATTATTTTAACTAGAATAACATCCGGTCCATCCAAACATCGTCCGGAGAGGTTATTCAGGATGGTGAACACGATGCTAATGTCCTTTTAGACGAGTACAGACGGCTTTCTTCTTAATCGATAGTCGTGTCAGGCTCACCGACTTTTTAATTGAGCCAGCCAGTAGGCGAACACATTGTTCGAAATTTTATAAAAATTGTATTTTTTGAGGAAAAATCTTTTTCTTCTTCTTCTTCAGCGTTTGCCCGCTTCGTGGCGGGGTCCGCTAAAAAACTTGCACTGTCATGAACCATGTGATGTGACATGGGTGTTCGTAGGCCGGCCTGTCACAAGGGCCTGTCGCCTGATTTTTTGCGGAAAAATAATGGATTAAAACTTGTGCTGAAGGACAGGAAGGCGGCCCCATTTTTAGTGTCAAAAACGAGATTGTGCCAAGCTGTCTTCCAAGAGCTCACGATTTTGATTCGATTGATAGTAGAATTTCTGTTTGCTGTTTAACACCTGTGTACCATACAACAATAAAAACTGTAAAGAACACAATATGCTCACTTTGATGGTTGATGAAGTGGTGTTCACACTATCAATCGAATAAAAGTTTCAGCGAAATTTTTAATTGCGTGGCGCGACCTGATCTTTTAAGCGCTCTACGCTTGCTTCTTCCTCTTTGTGCCTTAAGGAAAATTTTGAGTTAATATTTTCCCTCTAAAAATAAAAATAATATTAAATGTAAAAATGATATTAAATAAAAAATAAAAATATAGATTTATGGGGGGGGGGAGAGGTAACCGGCCGCAACGGTTGAGACCAAAGATTATGATCATGTTTGGCATCCCAAATTTATCCCTAGACGAAGTTTTGAGTCACGATATGTCGTGTCAGACACAGTAGAATCGCTCTTGTCGTCAACGTGTTAAAGGAAAAATTTACCTTGTGAAATTTTCTAATTTTTTAAACATTTTTCAAATTTATCTTATTTCTTGTATTTGTGAATTCTTGGATGAACAATTCTCATGCCGTTGTCAGCGGTCACAAAATTTTACGAAAAAAGAAAGAGCGTAAGAAGAAAAATGGAAATGATATACCATTTTCAAATCAAATTGGACACTCTTCAAAGCTAACCTGGGATTTTTGAAATCAAAACGAAGTTTTCCAAAAAGAAATGACCTTTAAGCAGGTTAAAATACAGGTTCACTGAGATAGTTAGAATAATTTTTGTTCAAGAAAAATTTGGTAGAATTTTTTTGAATTTTTTTTTAGTTCAGCTGCTCCAACAAGTGTAATATTTTTGTAAACATTTTTTCTGGAAAAAATAATAAATTAAATTTCGTTCTGATGGCAGCAACAAAGTAGTGCATTTAAAGACTGGATCGCGCCATGCATTCGAAAAGCAAGCCTGAATGTTTATTTGATTGGCAGCGTAAATACGGCTTACATGCAGCACGAAAGTTAGGATGTGGGCGTTTGACAACTCTTTATGTTGCACCGTTTGCAGTTGTGAAACTGCATGCAAACAGAAATCTTGCAATCAATCGGATGAAAATCGCGAAGTTTCGGGCAGGGGCATAGCGCAGTCTCTACTTTAGCAATGTAAAATGGCCGCCTTTCTGTTCTCCAAAACAAGCTTTAAACCACTGTTTTTCAAAAAATAAAATTTTTATAAAATCTCAAACTATGGGATCTCTTACTAGAAATTAAATTAAAACTTCAAAGAAGGTATTACTAAAATGTTTCTTCAACACAAAATTATTCTAAAATTTTTGGACATTTTTTCGGCTTGGTTACAACAGCGTCGGTCTTGCTTAGAAGTATTCAATCTGATTTGAAGAAGGTACACATATATACCATTTTCACGTCGAAATGGACACTTTTTAGCACAGCTTTTTTTAAAGTTTTAAATCACCTACGGAATAGGTGAACCCTTTTTTTGAATTTTTATATTTTTTTTTAATTTGAGGAAAAATAATGGTTTAAAATTTGTCATAAAGAGCAGAAACGCGGATATTTTTTAGTGCCAAAAGAGAGGTTGCGCCATAAACTCTTCCAACATGTCGCGATTTTTATTCGATTGATAGCAGAATTAGCTTTTGCGAGGAGTTTGACACCTGTTAACAGTATAACAAAGGTAACTGTAAGAAACACACGTATCCTCATTTTGATGGATCATGTTAGTGGCGTTTATACTATCAATCAAGTAAAAATTGCGGCGAAAATTTGGGTGCTTGGCGCGATCTGAACATTTAATGCGCTGTATGCTCGCCTCTTTGCTGTGGTTTAAGACAAATTTTCATTTATTGTTTTTCTCCAATAATAAAATTTTTATAAAATACTGGTACATGTCGTGATAAAATTTTTAATAAAATTATTGGTACATGTCGCGGAGGTGAGCAGCATTGGTAGTTGGGAGCAGGCCAGCCAATAATAACCAAGCAGAACACAGACCGTACACATGCCAGCCGATCAGGACATCGACTGTACACGCCCTCTCCGGATGCCCAGTAAGTGCGGTCTGATTGAATGGGGCGTTCCCACCTACCAATGCTGCCCCTCTTCGCGACATATACCATTATCTATCCGTCCTGTTTGAGTTTGTAGTTTAACCTGCCTAAAGATCGTTTTGATTTGGAAGAGTTTGCACTGATTTCAAAAGTTCTAAAGCTGGCTTAGAAGAGTGTCCAATTTGATTGGAAAGCCGTCCAATTTGGCGTGAAAAAGGTATATCGAGAGCTATTCAGTGACAGTGACAGTAACGACCGGCCCAATCGATGGAGTCAAATGAAGCTGTGCTCACTTCCAGGTGTGCCCGATTCCGTTACCTCCGCGGTCGACTGCTGTGCCCACGGCGTCGTCGTCGTTTCAGCGAATTCCGACGTCCCCTGCGGCAGGCGGCGAGAAACTGGTGCGAAATCTGTGGAAAGTTTGGCGGATTTCGTAAAAAACAAAAATCAATAAAAATCGATTGCAGGGTGGCACGAATTTCACGCGGAAGCTGCAGGTGGTAATCGTTATGGACCAGAAAGTGCAGAAGAATCTTCGTGTGCGTGAGATGGCCCTGAAAGACGTGCAGAACGTCGCCGATACGCTAAATGTCAACCTCACCGTAAGAAACCACCTACTCGCCTTCTAATGTGGAATCTTCGTAAAATATTGGTTTTTGCAGCAAATCGATTTCGATCGATTGGACTTTGGTGAGGCAAACGCCCTGGACACGTTCTACAATGCCGATGTGGCGTTGGTCGATGTGACCGTGCAGCAGCAACAGCCCAGCTTATGCTATCATATCGGTAGGCCATACGCACGACAACTCGTCGCTTTGTGAGCGGAGCACGTAATTAATTGCTTTCTAGGCGAGGCACTTCAGTCTCGCAAACGTTTAGTCTATTGACACGGTCTGTTATGCGAGAGTCACGACTGGAGCGGTCTCAAGGGGACTGTAATTTCTCTGACGGAGCTATTTCATAAAGCTGTAGACCGTCTGTGCGTCCATACATGCGCGCGAAATTACCGGCCGTTCAACCGTTCTTAAATATCATCTATCGTTCTGGAAATTAACGGGGATACGGACATTACAGCAAAGAGGAACAGTAATCGATAAATCAATATCAATCGATAACGTCGATTTTTGGGCTCATAGCTGGCCATTTGAGATGGAGATGAGATGGGGCATGAACAACAGCTAGGCGGGATTCACAGCAGATGAACAACATTGATGGACTGATCAATATCGATCAATCGTTGGACTTTGGACACAGAGATGCCCAACTGAAACGCTATGCTTGTTCACGAAGAAGACACAACCAGTAGTCGAATATGCCGCTTAGCTCGACATCGTTCAATATCATTAGGATGCGCCGTGCACACCGCTGTCACCAGGTCTTGTAAACCATGTGATCACTTGCTCAGCATTAAACTTGGCGGGGTCAGAAGGTGAACAAATCGTCGCTTTGTCGTTTCCAGGGCAGCAATGATACCTCTTCTTCTTCTTCTTCTTCTTCTTCTTCTTATTATTATTATTATTATTATTATTATTATTATTATTATTATTCATTTTCTTCTTCTTCTCTCATCTTTCTCCCTTTTCTTCCTACTCGTCTCTTTCTCCTTCTTGTTGTTCTTCTTTTATCTCCTTGTTCTGCTTCCTCTTCCTAATTTTCTTCCTTTTCTTCGTCTTCCATCTTCCTCCTACTTCTTATTCTTTCTCTTACTCTTTTTCTTTTTCTTCCTCTCCTTTTTATTATTCTTCCACTTTCTCTTCTTCTTCCTCTTTTTGTTATTCCTTTTCCTTTCTTTCTTCTTCCTCTTCCCCATTTTCTTCCTTTTCTTCGCCTTTTTCTTCCTCTTTCTCATTTTCTTCATTTTCTTCGTCTTTGCTCCTCCTCTTCCTCATTTTCGTCTTCGTGTTCCATCTTCCTCCCATCCTTATTCTTCCTCTTCCTCTTCTTCTTCTTTTTCCTTTTCCTCTTCTTTTTATTGCTTTCCTCTTTCCCTTTTTCTTCTTTTTCATTCTCTTTCCTCGTCCTTTTTCTTTCTCTTCCTCATTTTCTTGTTTTCTTCTTAAATCTTCCTCCTACACCTCATTCTTCCTTTTCCTCCTTTTTCTTATACTTCTTCTTTCTCTACTTCTCCTCCCTTTTATTCCTCTTCCTCGCACTTCTTCTTCCTCTTCCTTTTCTTGTTTTCTTCTTCTTCGTCCTGCTACTTCATATTCTTCTTCAGCGTTTGTCCGACTCCGTCGCAGGGTCGGCTTTTCCGGCGCCCCGACACCACCTTTCCCGATCCTACGCTGGATCAGGGTGGGTACCAGCTATTTTGTAGTCTGCTTGTGACCCATCAGACCAGCGCAGCTTCGTGCACACCTTAGGAAACCATTTTGGTCGAAGCTGAATGCTTGGTTGGGTTCGACTCAGAGCGAAATCTAAATTCATTGCAGTCGCACCCTGCGAACCACCGCCTCGAATCAGTTAGGTGTGCTTCTGGCTGGTAATCATGTTTCGACCTGGTTAGGTGCTTCAGTGACCATTCTGGGATAGGCTCTGAAGTCTAAATCAGCTGACTTCACTCCCATCAGTCGGCCAATGAACGGTAAAGATAGCCTTCTCCATACCCCATAGGGTAAAAGCTATTTGAAACGTAAATTTTTCCAGGTTAGATGAGCCGTAGAAATGGATATTTGCATTTTAGGAGTCCGAGAAAGCATGAATCAATCCTACAACATCCTCATGACGTACCACCCACAAGATTCCGAGTATCACATCATCGACGCGCTGAAGGTAGGTCAGACAGAGTATATTTAGCTATCTTTCTCCTCGCATGTCATTGTCATTGTCATTTTTCCTCTGATCATTGGGTAGTTATACTGGCAAATATAATACAATGAGATACTGTGGCGGGATCTGAAATGCCTCTCCATTTGCGAGGTGATGTCACGGGATTCGCCTGCGTGTGCGAAAAATGGAGTGACAGCGTTGGATTAACTGGTATTGTTGGGACGGCTTGCGCGTTAGTCGACGTCCTATTCTCACATGGATTCTGCTTTCTATCAGACATTTTCCACGGCAGCATGTCAGTGTCCTGAAGTCAGAGCTAGCGCTCTACGTGTTCTTTTCTAGCCTTTAAGTAGAACACTACGGGTTTCTTCCATACTGCATTTAGTTTATTCGTGCTGACAGTACGTGACAGTGAACATGGCTTGTTTCACGAACCATTACAGTTTTGAAGTTACCTTTTATAGAACTCAAAATGGACACAAGAAGGAGGAAAACGGCTAGAAAAGGCCGGTTGGGGACTAGTCGTTCATGTGGCCTATATGAGGAAACGGGACCTGTCGGTCAATCACAATCGACAGTACACGCCCTTCTATGTAGGTGACGCGCCCTCCGGCTTGAGAAAGAAGAGGCAGGTGGAAAAAAGTAGAGGCAAGGCAACACATAGAATAGAACAGGAAACGTGTTTTCAAAATCATGTTTACTTATTGTATTTACTTGAAAGTAAAAATGAGGAAAACCTAATGACTATTACGTACATTGCGTCCCGGCGAGCTATGCACTCAACAGGAGAAGAATTTCGTCTGCATTTCGATTCAACTGAAGGAAATCACTCCTTGGCTGCACTGCCTTCTGGTAAGGAAAAAGGATACATGTCGCGAAGACGCACCGCAGAGGGTACGGGAACGCACCTTTACTCTCACCGTGATCGCGGCAGCCAATCATGTGCCCAGCCTGTGCGACTGAGGCGATGCCTGACTGACTGCCGCGGTTACTGTAGGAACGACACTTTCCCGCACCATGCGGTGCGTTTTCGCGACCTGTACCGAAAAAATACTGTACAACAATGGGAACACCCCTCTGGGAAAAACACGACAGCGCGAGCTCCATAAACACTCTCCCAGAACGATTTTGCAGGCAGTAAATGGTTATGGTTGGCAGGAACTGCCCTTCACAACAGTAAGGGATCTCATGTAACAGTTTTCGCCTACCGGATTCCAAATAAACTCTTGCTGTAGCTGGACCTGGTTGAACTTTACACTTGTTTAACACATTGGCGACAGTATGAGCCACCGGTGGCTCATACGTGACTGTCCGCGTGGGATAATGTGACCCACCGGTGGCTCATAACTTCTCGCTCTATTTTTTCTGTTCTGCTGCCGTCGGTTTTTACAGATGTTTTTTCTGATCTCTAATCACTGGTATAGGATAATTTCTAACAGGAACAAGCAAGAAAAACGTCGCTGCTTCCAATAGATATATCGAAGTAAAAAATTTTACTAGGAGAGAAACCAATTCTACAATCAAGTCAATTCAAGTCAGTCTTTTTCGCCCAAACTTCATCTACGGGGATTATTGGGGGTGCTGATCACGGATCTGACGTCCGCTTTGGAAATTTCGGCCAATTACGGTAGGTACGGATGAGGTGGGCTATCAGAACCATGGACACCAATTTCCTCCAAACTTCGTATATGGGAGGTTATTTGGGGTGCTGATCAAAAATCTAACATCCGTTTTTAGTAGTCTATTTTACAATCATATTCTATCTATTAAGAAGCATATGAAATCTACAATCAGATCAATTCAAGGCAGCTTATCAACTTCAATTCAAATCAGTCTAATATAGTCATACCCAAGTGCCCATGGCTGAAAGTAGAAGAATATCTACTAAAGGACAAAGGACGGCATTACTCAATCTTTTTTAGGATGCGCCACGCATTCCACTTCTGGCGTGGAGGCGATTTGAGTGGGTGTATGGCCTATAATGACTTGCATTTGCCAGCCGATGAAGAAGTCAGCTCTTTATCCTTCCCAGACAAGTCTGGTACCATATCCCCACTCTGGAGGTGCGGGAGGCTTGGCTGGCCTAGGCGGGAAGTCCGAACCAGAACCTGGCATCGAGTGCATGTGACGGCCCGAACCTCCTCCGACTGCGCTACACGCGCTCAATAGTTAATAATTGGACAAAAAACCGAACCCGAACAAGAACGAACACCATAACCAATAGATACGAAGAAATGGAAAGAAAGTACACGAAGCAAAGAAGTCGTCCGCGAGGGACATTATGAGCCACCGTGGCTCATACCGCGCGCGTCCGACACGGCTTTCTTCTGCAACACTGGATTTCTGGAACACCTGGTGAAAATGTCCCAGAAAGTCTATAGAGGTCTTGCTCGGTAGATTTTTTACCTCCAGTTGAAGCCTTTTTTCTAGATCAAATAAGTTAGACCGTTTGAACTGATTACTAGACATTAGAAATACTTTAGTTGGATAGATGGCAGTAATATGTAGAAGATTAAAAGAGTAAGAGTTTCTGAAGGTGCTGTTTCACTAGTACGTGGAAGATCAGGTAGTCCCTTAGGGTTGTAGTGTGCGCAAATAATAAAATAGATTATTTCATTGAATAAAATAGATTATTTCATTAAATTAGCTAAATGAATTAACAATTATTCAGAGCTGTTTTGGCCTATTTAAGGTGCTTCATAAAAAGTTCGAGCTATAGAATTCCTTGAAGGTGAAAGCACGCAGTGAAGTAGAGCTGTGCTCTCTTTCACTAGCTCTTGAAATTTAAAATAATCCCTTCGGGTTGTATTGTGTCCAGATGACGTGCAATAAATAGCCGCGTCTGCTTTTGAGGTATGCAGTCCCGGTTTTATTTAGCCACCTGTGGGTGGCGTTTCTTTCAAAACAAGCACGCTTTTCGAAAAGAGGGTTCACGGGAAGCTCTTTGGGAAGTCCTTCTACTCCTGGGTGTAGAAAACTTTGTATTCAGCTCATTTATCTTGACAATCCCTCGTTCTGTTGCGATCAAAACTTTTAGCTCCAGGCGGGACTCGAACCCGCACCTCCCTCTGACCGGGCGGGGATGCTCTACGCCTTTACACCACCGGCGCCGTTTGATCGAACGCAACATCCACACCTCGTGGGACCGATCAGCAGTCACCCGTATACCGGGATGAGCTGGCCGCTGATATCAGCATGGAACGAGTCAAGCTGAGAGTCGTGACAGGAGCGTTTCAAATCAGTTTCTTTAAGCGTCATGTGGCTGGCATCGAGGCTGTAAGTTGTCATAACGACTGACAACTTACAACCTCGATACCAGCCACTTGAGGCTTAAAGAAACTGATCT
Source organism: Heligmosomoides polygyrus bakeri (assembly GCA_947359475.1). Lineage (NCBI taxonomy): Eukaryota > Metazoa > Nematoda > Chromadorea > Rhabditida > Heligmosomidae > Heligmosomoides > Heligmosomoides polygyrus. The sequence continues at coordinate 100,073,770 of OX375866.1, forward strand.
GAGTTCCTTGTTCTATCTGCCTATAACATCTGCAAGGGTAACGCAACTTTAAGTATATTCGCTCAGATGCAAATACTCCGATCGCTGTGGATAGGAATTACGGGATTTATCCTAATCGGAGGGGGCATATACTGTTATTCCGTTTCCATTCCCTATCTTTAGGTTCTACGAGAGCTTCTTCTGCTGCCCATCATGCGAGGGCTTTCATTCAAATTCAGTGGATATGGTTGTGTGGCATGGAATGATCTGGGCAATTGGCACTTTAGGGTTGCCCCCACCAACTACGATAGATCCGGATTAGGAAATAACAGTAATAGATTCATAGAAATATCTAGCGCCAGGTGGGACTCGAACCCGCATATCCTGCTGACCAGGCGGGAATGCCTGTGACATTAGACCACCGGCGCTGTTTGATCGAACGCAACATCACCGTCGGACCCATCAGCACTCACCAGTTCGGGTCCCGCCTGGTGCTAGAATTTTGATCGCAACAAAACATCGTTGTAACAGCTTATGACCTCGACACCAGCGACTTGAGGCTTAAAAAAACTGACTATGAGTTGAATCATTAATAGAAACGCGAAACAGAATAAGATGCGACGCATAGAGACGAGAATGCATCAAAATAATCAATGACTTCTGACAAAAGTCGGAAGCATGGCGTATCCTCAGAGCATTGACGACGACCAGGAGGTTTTTCTTTTGGATTGTAAGTACGGTTTCTTAGTGAAATAGAGTGAAACCAAGTTAAGCCCTAAGTACCCCTGTGATCCTAGTACGCGCCATGTCTTCGATTGCCGGCCAAAGTATTAGTGTTGACCTCGAGAATGTGCCACGAAATGCAGGACTAACACCAAAATTTAACGAGAACTCATACGTTTCCGCTCGATTCCCCTCTTCACGTTTGAAAAACGGCCAAGAACCGGTCGCACTTCCCATGCACTGTGCACATTGGCGGCCCATAATGTATGGCGGCACCACCGCATTCGAGTGCCGGCATTTATAGTGATGTCATCTTCAATGACAGCGGCCAGTTTTTCCTCAGCAGTGCGTCTCAAGACGTCCCTTCGTCTGATTGTGAACCACAAGTCGGCGTACGCACTGGTTTTCGCAGAACTCATCGTGGAGACTCGTCCAGCACCTCAACATGTCGTGTTTCAGAAGACCCATGCACACCTGCCGATGATCGTCTACATGAAGTGTCCGGAGAGCAACACACTTCAGTCGTACGACCGAAGTATGAATGTGAGTTTGCTCAGTTGTTTCTCCGGCTCAATTCCTTCGTTTCTTTCCAGTTTATCTTATTTAATTGTTTAATTTTTCATTACTTTTAATTCTTTCAACCTTGGCAGAATTATTACAGAATTACTATACAGTCTCAGATGTGTGTGAATGGTCATTAGCTGTTGTCAGTTAGCAGGTTCTTGAGAATTTCCCATGTCTTGAACTTCAAGGTCGCGCCATGCAGCATGATTTTCAGTGTTAATTCAATTTAAGGATAAGGATAAAGGATAAAGGATAAAGGACAGCGTTACTGAATCCCTTTTGGGATGCGCCACACGCATTCTACTCCTACGGGATGTCGTAGAGGCGATTTGAATGCGTATTTGGGTATACAATAGCTTGCGGTGGCCAGCTGATGAACAAGTCAGCGCTGTATCCTTCCCAGGCAAGTCTGGTACCAACTCACCGACCTCGGAGGGATGTAAGGCTTGGTTGGCCTGGGCGGGAAATCCGAACCAGGAACCTGGTATCGGGTGCGGGCGACAGTCGGCGCCTCCTCCGACTGCGCTACATGCGCCCAATTCAATTTGCAAGAAATTATTCGAAAAAAAGTATGCCCAGGTTGACTTCCTACTTTGCTGTCCTTCCGCTTGAAGAAAAGAACTCCATCTACGCAAGTTAAAATGGACAGCTAATCATCCTTGGATGCGCCACGCATTCCGTTTCCTATTAGGCATATGCGCTGTAATTTATTTCACTGTTCAGCTTTTGATAATAAAGCTCCAAATAGCTGAATATTCACTGACGATGTTTCAGACGTTCATTGACTACTTTCCGTGCTGTAGAAACAGATCGATGCTAGTCTTTAATTTGGCCTATCTGGGCGGGGAGGGCACAATAAACGGTATATGTCGCAAATATGGGCAGCGTGAGGAGTCGGAAACGGTCCAGCCAATCAGATCGTATCGAATTCGCGTACCATTCGTAGAAGGCTTGCATGTTCGGTGCCCTGATTGAATGGAATGCGTTCGCAAGGTAGTCTGCTTGGTTATGACTGCCTGGCGCGCTCCCACCTCCCATTGCTGCCTATATTCGCGACATGTACCCAATAAACCAATAAGACCGCACAGAACGCACTTGTCTTCTTGAAGGGAGGGAGGGTGGCGCCGCACACGCTCGCTTTGGGTTCCCTTAGGTCACGCTCTGAGCTGGATGTCAAACTAGAACTGCATATCGCCTAGTTCTCAGTACCTTCCTTGAGGAGTTTCTCAACGACCTAAAGTCGGTAGTAAAACGTTTGTTTTCAGGCTCACTACTTTTAGTCTTTCGTTATGACTCGGACTAGAATGACACGGCGATACTAGTCGTTAATATGGCCTACATGGGGAGTGGGGTCCGTAATGCGTTGCGCAACTAGACGAGGGCCAAAGCGAACGAGAGGGTCACCGATGAGTCCGTGCACGGTCGTTACCTGATTGGCTGGCGCGTATCCGGCTGGGCCTCTGATTAGTTGTATTTGACTGGCGCGTACCCCCCACGCCATGTAGGCCACATTAACGACTAGTACTGGTTTGGCCTTGGTCGATGTGGTCCAAAAAAGGCTTTGCGTTTTATAGCAGGCTTTCAAAAGAATGTGGTGGTGTAGGCCCTGCGCACTTAGACATAGGGTCCGACAATTAATTCGAATTCGTCTCTTATTTTCAAACCCGCTAGAAGAATTCTGCGAATAACGGCATTTAAAAAATCCTGGATCTTGGGAGGATTCAGGTAAGAGTATCTTTAACAAGAAGGATTTTCGGATGATCTAAGTAACTGGTTCATCTTCGGGTCTTGCATCGGATATCCGAGTCGGGTAGAACATCAGATTTCTGATCAAAATCGGTTACTCCAATTTTCTGAAAATCCGATTCGGTGGAAGTCACCTCTCTCTGATACGGGCAAGACCCGTAGTTTTCAAAAGTTCAATTATTCGAACAATCCTTTTAATCCGAGTTTGAAAAATTCAAATTATCCGAATTAGCGTCGGATCCAATGTCTACTGTGCATCCAAAAACGGAAGGAAGGAACTAGAGGACTCACGTCTTCAGTGTGCAACAAGCTCCAGTGAACTCGAGCGTCCAGCGATGAGAAGCAAGCCTCGGCGAGTTTCCTTCCGTCGGCAGCCAGCCGTCGTCGGTCGAGCTCTGAGAAAGTGGCGGCGAACGCAGCACGTCGTCGTCGTCATCATCTCATCGAGCATGATGTCATCGTCCATTAAAACGCGCGACACTCACACATCGAACCCGAGCATTAGCATAATTTCTCGCGACGCGACAGAAGGAGAAGAGCATAGCGGCACTCTCTGATCTTCGGCAGCCGTCAGGAGTCGCTTCTGCCCGGCCTCCCCGGATTCGTCACTCCCCTCCTCCTCCCCCTCTTCCCACTGTGCGGCCTGGAGCTCCAGCTACAGACTGTGGAATACGCTCGTCGCCGCCTGCTCCCACGGCGTATCTGAGCGCGCTATCAGCGCCGATCGAGCTGCACGTCATCTGAAACTGTGTGTCTGTCTGTGTGTGATGCGACGAATGAATTGTCGCTGACGTCACCTCGTATCCTTGCTTGAAAAGTGACGACACCACAGCGCCGCTTATCCTTCACCAGCAGCTGCAGTCTGTCTCTTGGACAGCGTCTCGGTGACGTGCCATCGCTCTGCATGGAGTTCTACTGGGAGGTATGAGGCTTCTAAAGCTTCTTCGCTCTGAGCTGGACCACTGTAGGTGTCTTGTGCCTTCTGCTGAAGCTTGGCGTAGTTACTTACGAATACTGAAGCATTCGTTTCTTTCTTAAAAAGCATACAGAATAGGTTCTTAAGATAAAAAGAATAAAGGATAAAGGACGGCGTTAATCAAACCTTTTTAGGATGCGCCACGCATCCCACTTTTCTGGGATATCATGGAGGCAATCTGAATGCGTACTTGTCCAATACTATGACTTGTGGTGGCCAGCTGATGAACAAGTCAGTGTTTCGTCCTTCCCAGACAAGGCTGGTACCAATTCACCGACCCCGGAGGGATGGCAGGCTTGTTTGGCCTGAGCGGGAAATCCGAACCTGGAACTTGGAATTGGGCCCACACGACAGCCGGTGCCTTCTGCGCCAGTATGGATCCCCATATCATACTGTCACATTGTGAAATAAGGAAGGCATTCGTAACCTGAAATCTTGTAAGAAATCTACTAAGGGGTAAGTGGTGGATGTAGAACATCAGATAAGCTGACGAAGAATGTTATGCAACGACTACGTCTTTGACACATTCAGCAACTCTGCAGGCTGAGCCGAAACTATGTCTGAACTCCCTTGCGGGCTTTTTTCCGGGGAATATCCTAAGAACTCGCTATCTTATCCTAATCCTAAGAATAGGGGAAGGGAGGGGAGCATGGACTAGGAGGTGATGCGTGCACCCCATATTCCTGGTTCTGATTTGCCGTCCAGACGAATCAAGCTTCCATCCCTCCGGGGTCGGTGGACTGGCACCAGACTTGTTTGGGAAGGATAAGGCACTGAACTGTTTATAGGCTGGTCATCATAAGTCATTGTGCAGGTCAAATACAATTTGCTAGTTTGCTTATATGTAGTTGCTTCCACGACATGTCGTGGAATTAGAACCATTCTACGCATTCTACTTCTACGGGATGTCATGAGGCAATTTGAATGTTTATTTGGCCATACAATGGCTTGCGATGGCCAGCCGATCAACAAGTTAGTGTTTTATCCTTACCAGACCAGTCTGGTACTAATCCACAGACCCGAAGGAATCGAAGGTTCGGTTGGCCTGGGCGGGAAATCCGAACCAAGGACCAGGTGTCGGGTTCACGCGACAGCCGGCACCTCTCCAACTGCACTACACGCGTCCTTCAGCTTCCTTATGGTGTCATTTATAAAGGTGTCTCGCAGCAATCGTTGGTCATGTGAATTCAACTTTTATGAATCAAATGATGTCCAGATGGTGCTGTCCAGCTTTTTACGTTCCAGACTAACCGCGCTGGTTTGTATTGGAAATTTTGTAAAAATGAATGTATAAATATCGGAGCAGCTTAATATCTTTGTGGTGTGCTATGGATTCAACTTCGACGAGGCATTGTGAAGAGAATTGAAGTGGGCTTGCAATATTAGCTCTCATTAGCAATAGAGTAGAAGGCAGTGGTTCATTCCTCGCAGTTTTCTATCCCACCCACCCCAACCACTCGCTAGAAACATATGTAGGTGTCCTTGTTCTTTCGGGCGACCAAACCACAAAACGATACACGCAAGCCTACAATCTGCTAGACCTTTTCTTCATTCTGCGCTTGTCCAGCTCCTATACACAACTGCTGTTCCACCATCATCTGGTGACTGCCTTCCAGCGTCTATTTGAGACAAGATGACGTTTCGGCTCGTCATCGGGTAGTCTATAATGTCACACGCATGACTCTGTAGTGGTGGTTATTCATTGACTTGTCTCAAACGTCATGCATGACTCTTCGAAGGCTTCGGCTGCACTTTGACGTATTCTCACACAACAATATTTCAACAATTTTGCCGAACAGAAACAAGCGGATTGTCGTGTTTGGAATGACACTGACATCATTTTGTTGTTGCCGGTTTCAAAAGTCTCCCAACTTCTTCGAGGCGTCGCGCTTTTAGAGCGTCAATCGGTCTCACGAGGCAGTTATGCTGGAATTCTAAAGGCGTCTTGGATTTGATTTTTTCGCCAAGTGAATAGGACTATCTGAAAAGCCATGCAATACGTATCCTTTAAAAAATAATATAACAACTTGCCTGGTCTCGTGTAGCGCAGCTGGTGGAGGTACCGGCTGTCGTGCGCACCCAATGCCAGGTTCTTGGTTGAGATCTTCCGCCCAGGTCAGCCAAGCATTCCATCCAGGGGTCGATGAATTGATACCAGACCTGCTCGGAAAGGATAAAGCGCTGACCTGTTCATCGGCTGGCCACCGCCAATCATTTTCTGGCCAGATACGCATTCAAGTTGCTTCTACGACACCCCGTGGAAGTAGAATGCGTGACGCTTCCTAAAAATTAGCCTTTTCTTCCTTTTTCCTTTACTTATCCTTTATTCACCACCGAGCTTCATGGGACTTATGTTAGCTCCTTCTGTGAACACGTGCAGATTGGAGAAATTTGTTAGCGGTTTAGCGAGCAAATGGAGTGGAATTTCGTAAATTAGATGATCTCCGATCCATCCTAGTCGGGAGGGTTCACACGTACCGTGGCAGTTATGCACATGCAACCATGGCAGAACGCCCCATTCTCTGAATGCCTCCTCATAGCAAATCGTAGCAATGAAGTCCATGAATGAAGGGACCTTGTGCCTCCGCCCGAAATTGAGCAGAAATATGTATGTACGCTGAAATGACTTCTGAATAGACAGTGATTGACAACTATGACCAAATACACCTCCACGACATCCCGCAGAAGTAGAATTCATGGCGCTTCTTAAAGGATATTGAGAAACGTTGTCCTTTATCCTTTTATCCTTGTTAATTATTTGCCTGAAAGAAGTTCAGCGGTGCAGTCGGAGGAGGCGCCGGCTGTCGACTGCTGTGCAGGTCGGGGATTCTGGTTCAGATTCCGCGCAGGCCAACGAGCCTTCAACCCTCTGAAAACACCAGGGGAGGTATTAGGTTGGAAAGAAGTCTTTTCATTTTTTTCAAAGATTTATTATTTCACAACTACAAAGTGAGTTCCATCAAACTTTCTGGGTAAGAGGTGTCACGCATTCTTCCAAGGTCCCTGAATATCTCCCAAGCCTGTCTGGAAAGCATATACATTGAGTTGTTCACCACTTGCCGCTTCATTTCACTGCATAGGCCATACAGATGTTGTAACTGCCTCATCGATCTCGTTTTAATGACGAATCCATGGCTTATCTTCAGGAGTTGAAACAAACCGTTAGCGAAGTTGATTGACACCAAGTTTTCTGACTTGTTACCATGTTCGTCGTGGCGTCGAGATCGACAGGAGAGAAAGGGGCAGACTGAAATGTCGTCTCACGTCATCTTCGCACCCGTCGTTGATTGTCACCCTACGTCATTCATCTCAGAATTTCTTCGCCGGTCAATTATACGGCTGAACAATGACGCAGAAACTAAATCTGGCGCTTTATTCCGAGCCCTTTCCGCTCTATATTGGATTTTTCCCAAGGAAGTAGAAGGAAAGGCCTCTGCTTTCCAATCAAAAACAGCGCTCCTGGACTAGAGCGCTTCAAATCTCCCACCTGACGTTTGGCTTCTTGTTTTTCTCGCACCTCACACGGTTTCCTTGAAGAGTTAAACTATGGGTCTCAGTGTCAGTGGATGCGCCAGGCGTTCTATGTACTCCCATGTATCGATATCTAAACTGTGCAGAGGCTTCTTGTTGTTAAGCGATAGAGGGCAACCATCTTCGGTTATCATAATCTTTATTTTTCTTCTGTCTTCTGATCTGTCTCTTTTCATTTTCTTTCTTTCTTTATTGATTTTTTCATGATACTGTGCAATCAGTTTGAGATCACGGGTCGGATTCATCAACGACTTACATAACTTTAACAGAGAATTCACAGCCTCAGATAACGCGGCTTATCGCTCACCATATCGCTTGATAAGCCGCGCTATCAGGGATTTCGGCTGTAATTTCCTCCGTTAAATTGCTGTGAGTCGTTGATGTTTCCGGCCCATATTTCGCCCACAGAACGACCTGCCATGTAGTAGAAAAGAGGTGTTTTCTATTCCAGTCAATTCTGGTAGCAAATCATGATAAGAAAGGCTTAGTTGTCCAGGGCACGACGCGAACCTTGAATCGATCTGAGGTTCACGCAAGAGCCGGCGCCTCCTCCTACCGTACTATATGAGTTACATATGCCCGTTTCTCGGTGTTGGAGGATGGATACGCAGTGCAAAGTCTTCTTCCGAGAATTTCCGTAGCAATTCACCATCACCCATGTGTTGGAAGGCCTTGACTGGAGCCGAACCTAAAACATTGCATTTGCTATGTGAGAGACCAGAACCTTCAGACAGCGACTCGAAGTGCTTGCGTTACTTCTAGATAAAAGGACAAAGAACGGCACTAGTCAATCTTTTGGGATGAACATCCATTCTTCTTGTACGGGATATCGTGGAGAGAATTTGAATGCGTATGTGGCCATACAAAGGCTTTCAGTAGCCAGCCGACCGAGGAACAAGTCAGCCCTTTACCCTTCCCGGACAAGGCTGGTACCAATTCACCGAACACGGAGGGATGGAAGGCTTGAGGTTAACCTGGGTGGAAAATCCGAACCAAGAACCTACTATCGGGTTCACATGACAGCGGTACCTCATTCGACTGCGGTACCGCACTGCACTCTATTTCTGGATAAATGTTTATAAGGTGTAATTCTAAGATGTTGTAGTCACAGAGAACCATGAGTGTACCCAAGAAGGGGTAGACATTTAAGAACAGTTGTCAACTTGTCCTGAAATTCGCAGTCAGCACTTTTGACTGAATTTTTATGGGGTTGAACTATTGTTCTCTTTAATTTCATTGCGAAACGCACCACGATTCGTGGTAAAAGTAGTATGTAGTTGAGTATTTCGAAGGGTTCTTTGGGTACATAGCTCTTACGCTAAAGATAGATCCGTGTGGACGACTCTGAACTCATACATATTTGAGCCATATCTCAACGGAAAGACTGAACTGCTAGGGGTGAACGTCGCTTTTCTTGCAATTCCATCTTCAAGTGGCTCATCCGAGCGCTCCGAACTCAAAGACGATAGGCCCGTCCTGCCTTGCACTTATTCGGCATCAGAAGCCTTCTGATGTCAATCCTCTCCAGGCGTTCAAGATAAAGAAGGCTTTGTCCTGGCAACGCTTCATTAGGTGATGTAAAGAGGATTTAAGAACAGTCTGGCGAAATTGGACCCCGCCTATTGAATGACACATTAAGCAAAGCACATTCCATTAGGCAGACCTCTCCGAAGGCATTTGTTGAGCACCAGACGCTGACGTTAGCGTCCTGTGACGCTGAAGACGGCGCTTCTTCATCGTCCACGCGGTGGTTATCATCGGCCTACACTCATTCTTTTCTCAAGTCTTGGACCTTCTTGGATTAAAAAACACAACGTGCACCTCACTGTGAAAACCAACCTCTTTTGGTGAAACACGTTTCATTTATTTTCTTACAGATTTATAACTCAGTTTTTCTTTTTGTTTATTTATTTATTTATTTAATTGCACTCTAGGGTGCACTACAACGTCAACGAAGTCGACAAACAAACAAAATAATCATTAAAACCACTTTTACAATTACCATCTGGCTACACTGATTATATGGTGACTCCCGTAGTAATGTACTTATGCTGATAATATGTGATGTATAGAAGGTTACGGACCGAAAGAGGCGTTACTCATAGGAATATGTAAAAGCTTTTAACCCATCAGAGTTCAAACATAGCTTATGAAAGCTAAGCGCGCATATCGAAATTTCAAATATTTGTGTAAATGTTAAAAGGAAACGTGTTTTACGTGTTAGCGGTAGGAGAGGTCAGCCTTGGCAACGCAACTAACAGCAGTTATTCTGGGGCGGGCCGGTGACACAGGCGCCTCTTTGATCTGGTACGAACCCCAGGCGTAAAACCCAGGCCCAAGTGAACAGATGGTAAAAACCAAGTCACTTGTTGACCTCTCCTTATAGCAAGTGGAACAGTAATTAAAAAAAAAACTACTGCAAAAGGAAAAAACGTCCGAGTTATATTGTGCGATGAATTCACGAGCAGAGCGCTGTTTTCGCTGAAGAGGGTTAAGAGGCATGATATCGGTAATATTGAGAGCATTGCCATTCAAAGAGCCCTTTTAGACTTTTGGATAAGGTAGCGATTATTTCTAACGACGCGAGTACCAAACAGGAGCCAGATGGTAAAAACAAATCCAAAGAAAGGTCTCAGCGAAGGAGGTACACTTCGGCGTAGGAGTCTTTCAATGTGGATCGTGGCATTTGCAGATTTTCGCGTAGGCAGTAGGATCACGCGAAGTTTGCCGAAATTCCTAAAACCTGCAACACATCTATTTTCTTCAACCTTTCCTTGAAAATTCTACTGTCTTCTGCATTTAAAACTTTCCTAGGCATGTGTCTGAGCCATCGTGCCACTCTGTAAAAAACGAAGTTAAATAACTGAGTGTAGTTCTTCTTCTGAATTATCGGATAGTGGAGGTTAAATCCTTGATCTTCTGTTACTTTGTTGATCTTTTGTTACGAATTTTACGAAGCTACTTCTATCCTAATGTTCGTTCCATTCAGAATCGATAATCTCTTTTCATTTAGCCAAACAAACGTGACGTGGACGATGAGTCAAAGTTCAAAAGTTCGAATAAGGTCACATTCAAGTCGAGGCTGAAGTCATCTCTGAAGAGCGTGCAGATCGAAGCCAGGTAGGCACTTTTATTCCTATTTTGTTTCTTTTACACTTTAATATCTTGCTCTTGAAAATTTGAAGAGGGAGCATTCGGTATCTCTTCCTATAGTAGTACATCTATGCATAGCCTTCTGGATGTTTCTGCGCAGCTTCCACCCAAGAAGTGCCGGCCCATTTTTCGGATATAATGCCGATGAGGCACAAACGTTTGCTTCTCTCTCACTGCTCTTGTCCATCGTTGAGAAAATGCCTCCATCGCAGGGAAAACGGCGCTGAAAGCCTAGTTGGTCGTGAGTATACAGCGAACGATTCGATAGGGTATTTTGTCAGTACCTTGCCCAGTTGGTTGCCGACATGTCGTCAGGCATCACAACCCTTTGAAAAGTCTGTTTGATCACAAAATTCAGGCATACTGAAGGCAGCCATTCCTACAAGGCCATAGAGGTACAGAATTCCCACAGCTTTGTCGGCAGAACCCTATATGTGTGGGGTGGAAGTGTACCACATTAGGATGAAAACACATGGCATGTTCCAAAGAAATCGATCGATGTCTATCGCAGGAATTGCCTGTAATGCTGGTACGAGTGCTTCTGGTTTGAAGCGGTTGATAAAGGTGTTCCCCTACTTACTGTTAGAATCTTATCGCTCACGTGACTGTAATCCTGAAACACCATGAAACGTCAGATTAGCAGCGTCACAAGATGCCATATGAGTGGTATTCCATGTCCTGGCATGGCTGGAGTGCTGTGAGTTTTCCTTCTATGAATATTCACGTTATATTTAACAAGGTCATCCAGGGGCCGAATTCATCAACGACTTACAGCAATGAACTGAGAAACTACAGCCGAAATCCCTGATAAAGCGGCTTGTCAAGCGATATGGTGAAACAGTTCGCCGCGCTATCAGGGATTTCGGCTGTGTCGTGCCCCGGATGAGTCCGCTGCATCGGTGGTAGAACTCATGCGGCCCTCAACCCGTTGCCACGTGTGAGGCACAACCGGAGTCGAGGTCTTATCCATGCGCGCTAGCTCTTACATTACCTGCCACGTTGGGGTGAGGCCCTTGTTACCCCGACTTAGCACACCTCATAGCAATGCGGATGTTATTTAGGATCTTTCCCTGGGCTGCTCCTGCGCTGGCCCCCGACGACTCTCGCCAATCTTCACATCACTCGCGTGATACAATTGAACCAGCCGACCTTCTGCAGTATTTACCACTGCGCTCAGAATAAGCACTTTCCTACTCTCGAGTCACATGACAATGTGCATAGATAACATACTTCATGGCAACCCAATACGTACACAATACATATCAATATAGGAACACAATTGCCTACGAGCTAAGGCTGAGCCCCGCCACGTTACCTACGGGTCAGCCCCAAGCGCAAGCCGCAGATCCTTCCTCGCTCCTATCCTGGAGCCTGCGCTCAGGAGGGCGGTGGCTTGGTCGGCCTCTGCGGTTACCTCTGTTATAGTCTCTGCGCGTCCTGTCCTGGTCGTCCTGGAGTCCTGCGCGGCTGGTCGAGTCGATGTCCCGGTGGAGTGGACACTGCGCTGACGATGGATTGCCGGAGCGGAGAGCGGACCGACCGCTCGGTGCGACGACGAAGCCGAAGACTGCCGGATGCACGCGGAAAGGCGTTTATAGTGCGTCACGGCGCGCGCGACCGTATGCTCTCCGCGTCGTGTCCAGGACACCTCTCAGCGTGTGTGCCCCTTGAAGAGTCGTTATGGACGTGACGAACGTCACGACAGGCAGTATTTTCTCCGTTAAATTGCTGTTAGTCATTGATGAATCCGGGCCCAGGTAGACCATCTTTAGGCTGCAATTTCCAGCGATTCGTCACAGTGGTTTAGTAAAAAGATACGGTATCAGGGTAAGTGATTTGGTACTAGTCTAGCTGGGAGGGATAGAACACCATCGGCTGACCATCGCAAGCCATAGCATAGGAAACTACACATTCAAACTGCCTCAACGACATCCCTCACAAGGGAAGAGTCAGAAGCGTATGTCTGAACGGGGAGAGCGAGTCATATAGGGAGAATCCCCATCCTTCATTTAGTGTAAAAATGTGTTTACTTTTTGCCAAGTCGTTAAACCCAAGGAGTAGGGTGGTCTTTGAAGTCACGATAGTCACGAATACGGCGCATCACGAGTTTGGGGGTCTTGTACGCTTGCAATGCGTCTGCCGGTAAGTGACTTGGGGCACAGTGGATAGCGGCGTTGTTTCATGCAAGGGAGGTAGAGAGTTCGGTTCTTCTGCGCTACTTTTGCAATTCAATTGACTGGTTGAGATTTGAGGAGTTTTGACGTCTACACATTTCCCAGGCGTTTAACCAGCTGTATGCTGTGGAGAGTGGCCTTTTTGCTACTCGTTTTATTACTGACCGGTTTCTTACTAAAAGGCAATGAGAAATATGTCCAACATGCCCTTCTCTCCTTCGATGCTGTTTTACTATGCTCCCCTTCTTCGAGCATGTCTTCGCCCCACAGAAACCCGATATATGCTGTATATTATTCTGAATTCTGGGTTTGGGCAATGGTCGAACCTTCAGTCAATTTGTTTCGCACCTGAAACCCGTACGTCCTTCCGTTGGCGCTGCAAGAAAGAGCAAGAAAGAGCACAAATTAGTGTGAGGCCTGCTATATCCTTCACAGATTCGCTGTTATTATGAACACCATGCGCGGTGTAGATCGTTCCTTGATGCTCAGCAGGACTCCTTATTTTGTCGTCCGGTCTGTGTCTAATTGGGACAGGCTTAGCTGCTCCGCTGACGTCAATCGTTCGGGTCCAATGCCTCGAGCGGCTTCAAAGAGGCTCATTCTTGGAACAAGAACCGAGCGATGGGACGTCAGCTGCTTAGATCGTCTCCTTGGTGCTAGCGCAAAGATTCTGAAGGCCTCTTCCGTCATTTTCTGCCATTCCTGAGCAGCAGTTGCTTTGATTCCTCATCGCTTCATCTCGCCTCCCTTCCGTCGTTCTCATCGCGCCGATGTTGATCTAATCGGAAAAGCGTGAGAAACGGCAACGTTTGACGGTTGATCGTCTCCATGTGTCATGTGTTACATAATACTACTTTAACTGTCCCTTGTAGAAGCCCAGCTGTTTGCAGTCAGTTTGTAGCTGTTATTTTCACACTACGGTGTCGATCTGCAGCAACCACTGTATGCTAATGGCACATTTCCAGTGCGCATTCGCGTGAGAAGTTCCTTTCCGACCTGCGTAAAGCCAGAGAAATCACGGATGTGAACGAGACGAACGACTTCCTCGACAAGATGCGCTGTCGACTGGACAATCCGGACGTGTTGTCCGTCGACACCGTGCATCAATTGATGATCTCGTACAGGTAGGTCGAGCTTGAAACACAGCTGTATTCCTCCTCCCGTCAACGCTACGAGCTGCTTTTCTACGATATTTTTGCAGGGATAACCAGAATTACAATGGGATGATCAGTCTGGTCGAGGACTTGAGTCGAATCGAGGACTGCACCCTAATAGACACCCAAGTGATCCGTTATCAGTACGCGTTTGCACTGGCTAGGTGAGCTCAGTGAAGATTCATTTTTCAGAATTGCAAAATAAAAAATTAAAAACTTTGCCTAACCTGCCTATTGATCTTCCTTAAAAACTGACTATAGAATGACAGGCTAGAATCAATACGGTATCCATCATAGTGAGCTGAGAGCAAAAATCGATATTTTCTTGATATGTTTCGGACGATATTGTTGTTTCGATATTGTTCGCGTTTTGCGGAGGCACTGTAGGCTATGCTCAATCCATCTTAAAGGATAAAGGATAAAGGACGGCGTTACTCAATCCCTTCTGGGATGCGCCAGCGCATTCTACTTCTGCGGGATGTCATGGAGGCGACATGAATGCGTATTTGGCCATACAATGACTTGCGGTGGCCAGCCGATGAACAAGTCAGCACCCTATCCTTCCCAGACAAGTCTGGTACCAATTCATCGACCCCGGAGGGGTGGAAGGCTTGGTTGGCCTGGGCGGGAAATCCGAACCAGGAACCGGGTATCGGGTGTACGCGACAGTCGCGCCTCCTCCGACTGCGCTACACGCGCCCCAATCCATCTTACAAGTTTCAAATACCCAATGCTGACATAAACCGGTAAAGCCAATCAAAATATTTTGGGAGATGTCGATACGGAGTCACAGAAGGAATATGAATCGCCTCTATCGGGATTACTATAAAAAACCAAGTATATAATATTATAATATACACCATTTTCACGTTAGTTGTACACTTTTCAAATCAAATGGGACGCTTTTCCCGTCAAATTGGACACTCTTCTAAGTTAGCCTAAGCCTTTTGAAATCAAAGCGAACTCTTCCACATCGAAATGGCCTTGAGGCAGGTTATACTACAGACTCACTAAGGTAGTTAGAATAATTGTTTGTTCAAGAAAAATTATGTAGAACTTTCTTTGAAATTTTTTCGTTCACCTGTTCGAAGATGTGTAATAATTTTATAAAAGCTTTATTTCTTATTCGAATCAATAAAAAAATTGGGCGCGTGGAGCGCAGTTGGAGGAAGCGCCGACCGTCGCGTGCACCCGATACCAGGTTCCTGGTTTGGATTTCCCGCCCATGCCAACCAAGCCTTCCATCCCTCCGGGGTCGGTGGATTGGTAGCTGACTTGTCTGGGAAGGATAAAGCACTGACTTGTACATCGGCTGGCCACCGCAAGTCATTGTTTGGCCAAATACGCATTCAAATCGCCTCCACGACATCCCGTAGAAGTAGAATGAATGGCGCATCCCAAAGAGGATTGAATAACGCCGTCCTTTATCCTTTATCCTTTATTTTTTAGAAAAAATAATAAAAACTTAAAATTTGCTTCGCAGCGAGGCAGCAATCAGGTAGTGCATTAAATGACAGGGTCGCGCCATGCACTCGAAAAGCAAGCCGTAATGTTTATTTGATGATTTTCACAATTGTTCATGTTGCATCGCTTGAAGATGTGAAACGGTGTGCAAAGAGAAATTTTGCTATCAATCGAATAAAAATCGCGACATCTTGGACGAGTGTATGGTGCCTTTTTTCTTGGCACCAAAAAATTGCCACCTCCTCGCTGGTTAAAGCAAGCTATTAACCATTGTTTTTCTACAAAAAACGAGAATTTTGTAAAATTTCAAACAAAATCTTCACTTATTGGGTATGTGAATTAAAACTTCAAGGAAATCATACTAAAATTTGCCTTGTACAAAAAATTATTTTGCTCTTTTTGGAGAGTTTCTAGTTTAATGTAGAAAAAGCTTATTCATTTCGATTTGGAAGTGTTCGCTTCGATTTTAAAAGTCTTAAGCTAGCTTAGAAGAGTGCCCGATTTGAAAGAAAAGTAAAATGTTTGTGAAAATTGCCAAATTTGACGTGAAAATCGTATATGTAATTTACAGAAAAAATAAAATTGGTCAGAAATTAGTCCTCAACACAAAGTTGCTCACGGGAATAGATGGCATGTGACCGCAAAGGTGAAATTCTTGAAACAATCTGAATCACTGCCTATGGAGTTGTAGAACACACGTTCCATTACTTATGGCTAGCTTGAGAATTCAGAAGATATAATTGTAAGTTAGGGTATCACTATTGCAGACGGAACAAGGAAGGTGATCGAGAGCGCTCCCTGGCCACCGTCATGAACATCATCGAGTCGACAGCGGACAAGGAGGCGCTGAGTCCGGATGTGATCTGTCTAGCAGGTACACATTCTTGTCCGTATGACTTATAACCTCTTCAAGAGCTCTCCATAGTTACTCTGATGCGATTCATCGGGGAGATGCCCTATTTTTTCTTCGCTGAGCCTTCTGTATGCTTCCATCACTCTTTTTTTAGTGTAATCCAGGTCAGTATTGACCAATTCAAAAGTATTTCCAGGTCGTATCTATAAGGACAAGTTCATCGCCAGTAACTATGAGGATCGCGAGTCCCTGAACAACGCCGTTTCCTGGTAAGTCAGCATCACGGTGTCGTAGACCACAGCCTAGGCTTAACAGTGACTTCCCAGCTAATCGATAATCGATCGAATTCCAGGTACCGTAAGGCGTTTGAGATGTCGCCACTGGAGCACAGTGGCATCAATCTCACGACGTTGTTACGTGCCAGCGGTGAACACTTCGAGAGCAACGCGGAAATGCAGCAAATCGGTTGGTAACCATTTTGATTTAGTTATCGATTGACAATCGATTTTCTTTGTGTGGTTTCATAAGGGAGTCAGCACCCAGTTCATGGAGGCTAATATCAATTTTATCCTCATTTTGTTCATAAATTTATAGACAACAGAGATTTCACAATCTTTTCCCGAAGCACGTAGCAGGAACGAGAGATCACTACATATTTCTTCCTTTTTTATACCATTTTCACGTTGAATTGGATACTTTTCAAATCACGTTGGACACTTTTTAAACCAAATTGGACACTTTTCAAATCAAACTGGACACTTTTCAACACAAATTGAATAATTTTCACGTCAGATTGGAAAATCTTCCCAGCTAACCTAATCGTAAGAGTTTCCAAATCAAAGCGAACTCTTCCTAATCGAAATGAGCTTCTTCTACAATAAAATAAAGACTCTTCAAAAATGCTATAATAATTTTTTGTTCAAGGAAAATTTTAGTAGAACTTTCTTTGAAGTTTTAATTTACTTCCCAATAGGAGAAAACAGAGTTTGAAATTTTATAAAAATTTTCTTTTTTTTTTTTGGAAAAGCAGTGATTTAAAGCTTGTTCTGAAGAGCCGAAAGGTGGCCATTTTATATTGCCAAAACAGAGATTCCACCGGAACTTCGCGATTTTTATTCGCTTGATAGCAAAATTTCTGTTTGCATGCATTTCACATCTGCAGACGGTGCAACATAAATAAATGTAAAAAACACACATGCCCTGATTTTCTTGCTGGATGTAGCAGTATTTAGACTATCAATCAGATAAACATTGCGACTTGCTTTCCGAGTGCATGGCGCGATCCAGTCTTTTAATGCATTACATGACTGCTGCCTTGCTGCGCTTTAAAACAAAGTTTAATTAAAAATAAAAATTGTGTAAAACTATTACATTCATTCGAGCAGCTGAAGTCAAGAAAAAAATTCAAAAAGTTTTTATGAAATTTCCTTGAACAAAACGTTATTTTTACCATCCTGGAGAGCCTGTAGTTTAAACTGTAGGAAGTTTCTTTTGATTTGGAAGACGTTCAGTTTGAAAGCTCATAGCCCAGCATAGAAGAATGTTCAACCTGACGTGAAAAGTGTCCAATTTAGTTTGAAAAGCGCACAGTTTGATTTGAAAAGTGTCCATTTCGACGTGAAAATGGAATTTCTGGACAAATTCTCTAAATGCCGTCAAAGATAAATATGACGACCTCCCCGTTCTCGACATGGACCATTTTTCCAACTGCTTCCAACTGCTTGTTGTAACTTGTTCTATCAAAAAATGTTGTTCTCATTTAGCCGTTGTGCTCAACTCGCTGCTAGGACGAAAGGGAGCTCTGCATCAGCTCACCGACTACTGGGACGTGGCCACTTATTTTGAGGCAAGTCACCGTTAATTGTTGTCTTTGAATAATAAAATACTAAAATTGAATTATTCTGTCCTTAAGATGACGTTCTGCTTCCTCCCGAATGCGTTGTTCGTCGTGGACGACCCGTAGGGTCGATTTATTTGTGCAGTCTTGAGTTTTCCTATCCAGCTAGCGAGCTGCAAAAAAAAACATGGAATCATGGTAATCGGTAGCGTACGAAAATCGATAGATCGATCGGTATTGATCAACCAAAACATGCAGACGCGTCACTCTGTCTACATGTTTTTTTACCGTACCACTCACTGCCTGTTGGGGTACATCAACTCCTTACCTCTTCATATTTTAGAAAATGGCCTAGTGCTGATTGTTATTGATTTATAGGCGATCGATCACATGGTGTTTTAACACAGTTGTTCAAGCCAGGAGTTTTGATCTCAGCAAAACATCCTATAGCAACAATCACATGATAATTCCATAGGTGTTGCTCTAAAGGAAATACATTCTAGGTGTCCGTTCTGGCTGAGAACTACCAGAAGGCGTGCGAGGCTGCTTTGAAGATGGCGATGCTGAAGCCGCCCGTCTGGTAAGCGACGTTCGTTTAAAGGTGTTAAAGGTTTCAGAAGTTGTAAACCGAAGACAGGATTTTCCTATGCTTCCGTGTTAGAACACGGCAGGTGGAAGGAGAAGGAGTCGGCTGTCGCGCCCACCACAAATCGGAGGTTCATGGATCAAGTCCCGCCCAGGGCAACTATGCCTTCCATTCCTTCGGGGTCGATACATAAGTACCGGACGGAGTATAGACTTATTCATCGCTGGGCCGCAGCAAGTTGTTGTGTAGGCGAATATTGGGTGCACGATATATCGTTGAAGCAGAATGTGTGGCGCATTCCAAACACGATAAACACCATTCTTTATTCTTATCCTTTGTTGTGGTGAACATTTGGTAAAATTCCAGTACACTATTGTCTGTTGTCAGATACCTAGCTAAAGAGGAGACGGTTGCAACTGTCTGCTACCTTACCTGCTACCTTTCCCTTGGGATTGGGCCATGTATCACACTTCAGTGCAAAGTGTGGAAGCTTTTGAATTCATTCTAACCCAACCTTGGCAACGCACTGCTGTGTGGCACTTAGGCCTAAGGTATACATCCGCGTGAAGTCCGAGGACGGGCACGAATCGTGCCAGGACCGTACAATTGGCCACTTGCCGCAGCAGGCAACACCTCGGCAACGAGTGGTCAGGTGCAGGGTCCCGGCACGATTCGCGCACGTCCGCGGACCCTCCCGAGCGAGTAAACCTTAAAATTAGGGCTGTGTGTGAAAGGGCAACGGTCGGAATTACTCTGAAATTCATTTTCTGCTAAAAGCCTAAGACCTAAGAGTGTAGTTGGGGAGGTAGTTCTTCCAAGGATTAACCGCTAGGAAACCCAAAAAATATTGCAAAGCTAATTTAACCACGACCTTCCAAAACACCTGTCATTCTTCCAAGAACCTCTGCTTCAGGTTCCTCAAATCAACGATGGAGAACATCAAGTTGATCAATCGGTGCGCGGCCACAATTAGCCCGATCGAGAAGGTCTGTGGTTGGAAGGTGTTGTCGATTCCTATGCTGCACGTTTCTCTCTAAGAAATTCCGTATTTAATTGCGGACACATATCAGGAGAAGCAGCAGTTCCTGTTCTGGTCCGAGTTCTTCATGGAGGCGATCGACTCGGAGACCGACGTCACCTGTGCTCGTTTCCCGGTGCTGATACAGGAGTTGACCAAGGTGCTTAAATCGTTCATCATAGCCGAGGAATGCCACAATATTCCTCGTAATGGATCTCTAGGCAGTGGACCGCTCTAGACTAACGTCTAGTGATCTATTGAATGTCTTCTCTATCTTCCAGGAAAAAAAATCGAAAATTTACCTTTGGGGCGTGTGAAACTCTCTTAAGGTCGTCAACAACTCAGTGCATTTCAGCAATTCACGCCCTCCTACCTGACGTTGAATGTCACCGAGAAGTCAATGATTCTCAGCCACGTGCTCGAAAACAGTCAACAGAAGAAGCCGCCTCCAGGTTAGTGCTTCGGAAGTGCTCTTCACCCCGTCTCTTCTGTGTACTTCTACTTCTTCTTGCAACCATACACGGATTATATCCGCTTGGATGGTCAGTTTATTACGGGAGTACAAGGCCTGATGGATTGAACACAATTTCGGTGCTTGTCGTTAATGTGGCCTACGTTGTGGTGGGGGAATCTGTCTGTCAGTCACAGCCCTTCTGGGCGGACCGAACACGCACAAGTGAATCGAGACACCGATTGTACACGCCTTTCTGCGGGATAGGTGCCAAATTGGTCTAGTGCACCTCCCCTGCTCGCCATGTAGCCACATCAACGACTAGTGATAATATCATTAAAAAAATAATACACACCTGAATCACTGCCACGTCAAACAATCAAATGCTTTTAATTGATCGACTTCGGTGTCCATGTAAAGTGTAATTCCCACCACGTGCTTGTGAGCGTCTGCGCAAAATTATTGGCCGCTGAACGTGATTCAAATCACGTGAACCTAGCGAATCAATCGTTTAAATTCGGCCGATTTTTCGTTCGTGACAATGCAGTCGAAAGGTGATCCATATCCATATAAAATTATGTTTTCCGCGTTGCTTCGAAGTGGAGGAAGAGCAACTATTTATGCCTCAGGCTGACTTTAGCATAGGTGGAACAGGTACTAGTCGCTGAAAAGGCCTACATGGGGAATAAGCGGCCGCGAATGGGCGTACAACAAAGACATGCTAGTATAATCTGCTTGCGCCTGTTCGTTAAGTGCTCTGATTGGTTGTGAGTAGCTGCCGCGTCTCCGCCTCCACATGTAGGCCACACCAACGACTAGTGCCCTGGCATTTAACCTCGAACAAAATTTACAATGCTAGCTTTTTTTGGTACTTGCGTCCCAAGCAGTACGATGTCAAAAGTATAGTGCTCTCTCCTTATTTGTTCTCCTATGAGGTATAAGTTCGTCCATGAGTCCGCAGGTCTCCCGTCCACGCAATATTACTGGCCGCTGATCGGGTTTCACACCATGTCAACAAGATGGGGCTCCTACAATGCCGCCGTACAAATCCGCACATAGGATGGAAAGACCAGTTTCTTACAACCGCTCAAGCAGATCCAAGAAAAAACCGCAAAATCAATTTATACCATTTTCACGCCGAATTGGACACTTTTCAAACCAAATTGGCCGCTTTTCATGTCAAATTGGACACTCTTCTAAGCTAACCTAATACTTTTGAAATCAATGCGAAGTCTTCCAAATCGAAATGAGCTTCTTCAACACTAGGGACTCTCCAAAAATGTTAGAATAATTTTTTGTTCAAGGAAAATTTTAGCAAAACTTTCTTTGAAGGTTTAGTTCATCTACACAGTAAGTGAACACCCTGTTAGAAATTTTATAAAAATTTTATTTTTTGAGAAAAAAAAACAATGAGTCGAAGCTTGTTTTGAAGAACTAGAAAGGCGGCTCTTTTCTTTGCCAAAACAGAAATTGCGCCATGCACTCGTCCGTCCAATTTGATTGGAAAAGTGTCGAATCTGACGCGAAAATGGTATGAACGAGCTGATACATCAATTTTTCTCTTTCATGAAGCTTATAAAGGACAGCTCCGTGAAGAAATGATAAACATGCTTAAAAAATGAGCAATTTGGCCCGCAGGGCTGTCGAGAACATACTAAACCAATCAGGCTGCTTTGAGCGGGTGGTCATGCATGGTTAACGCTGTGATTGGCCACCTCTGCGCCTCATCATGTAGGTCACATTAACGACATATGCCAGATGGAGAGGAAAATCAGGGCATTTTCTTTGCATGCGGTTAATCTAAGAAAGTGTTGGTTGGTTCTTGTGCTCTGGGACAGCGCAGACAGTGATTCAGGTATTCATCGTTGGCACTTCACGGCCGGCAACATCAAGGCGGTATCGGCATCGAAGCGCGACGATCGGTCGATGTTCCTGTACGTGCACGAGAACTCGGACGACTTCAATCTCGTCTTTCCCTCGGCCGCCCACTGCAACAAGTCAGCGACAGTTGTCCGCGCTGTCTGTTAGGCTGTTCGTTATTTTCTCGTCATTTACAGGGTCATCAGTTCACTGATGGAGATGACCGAAGCGGACGGTAACCAGGGCAAAGTGCTTTCGAATCTGGACGGCGAGAAGATGCATGTAAGTCGGGCGTTCAACCATCAGCACAGCACCTGGTCGGTCTGGCGAAATAGCGTTCTTACTCCTGGCATGTCGAAAGTTGGGAGTACGGCGTGTCAGGGGGAAGAACGTACACCGCCACTCCGTTGTACGTCGCATTGAATGGACGAGATTTCCAGTTCGAGTACGAGCTAACGTCGAGCGGCGAGCGTGTGGTGCTCGGGAAAGGCACGTACGGTGTCGTGTACTCGGCTCGAGACGTGACAACACAACGGCAAATTGTCGTCAAAGAAATCGAAGTCAAGTACGACGAGGAGGTAATCGATATATCGATTTTCAATCGATCAATGTTTCTCAGCCTAATTGTTCGCTTTTCAGGTGCAACCGCTTATGGAAGAGATCAATCTGCACTCTACCCTCAGCCATCAAAACATTGTACAGTACCTAGGTTGTGATGTTGTGCACAGGTGAGCTAGAAGGACATTTTCGTCACAAGCCGTGAATGTGGCCTGCATGAAAAGCCGGGAACGCGCCAGCTATTAAGAGGAGCACCTACCGTACACTCAGGAATTGCTTCCCTTGCTTCCCTTTGTGCCCTTCTGCATGCGCGAAGGGATGTATACGGTCGTTGCTCTGACTGACCAGCACGTTTCTGCCTTCTCATGTAGGCCATATTTGAGACTATTACCAAATTTCCTAACACAAGTCGATGAGCCAATTAACGGCCACGGCCAAAGGGTTACAGTTTCCATCTTCTTAATAAGAAGGAGCAAACTTTGCTCCATACTACACAGTAATTAATCAACGGATCTAGACTGACAAAAGTGGCCCATCGGAGAGTTGATATTGATTAGTATCGATTTCTGGTAGTTGTTGATAAAAATCGTTAGGTAAGTAAATCTGGAGCATACCCTTCCAAAATGGGCCATTAATTGAATTTTCATGTTCACCAACAACTCATTTCTTAGTTAGTCAGCAGCTTAGGCGATTTCCTAATTGAACGGGACAAGTCTGAATGTGTACGTAGATCTACAGAAACCCCGCGAAAGGTGTAATGCAATATTGTACACATTAAGACTATCCAGCCATTTGAACCACAAATTATAAAGGACGGCGTTAATCAATCTCTGTTCGAAACGCGCCGCCTATTCCTTTTTTGTTTGCATGCGGAGGCGTAGCGATCCACTCGGTGACAACCCTGGTCCAGCGGGTCTCTACAAAACGGATCACGTGACTGGCCCACCTAATTTTCGACGTCCTGGTCCATTCGACAGCGTCTCTGATCTTCGAATGTCGACGAAGCTCGCTACTCCGGAGGCCTTCTCTTTCATTCTGACGTTCTTTTATCCTTACAAATCACAACGAAATCCATTCCTTTCCATGGCTCTGTGGGCGCGTGTAGCGCAGTCAGAGAAGGTGCCGGCTGTCGCCTGCATCCGATACTAGGTTCCCGGTCCGGATTTTGCTCAGGCTAACCAGGACTTCCATCCCATCGGGATCGATGAATTGGTACTCGGCTTGTCTGGGAAGGATAAAGCGCTAACTTGTCCATCGGCTGGCCACCATAACTTCGCTTTCACGATATTCCGTAGAAGTAAAATGCGTGGCGCATCCCAAAAGGGATTGAGTAACGCCTTCCGTTATACCTTATCCTTTATCTATGACTCTCGGGGCTGAAGGTCCCGCCGGACCTTGCTACTGTGAAGGTAGTTGTCGTATGAT
The DNA here is from genome assembly GCA_947359475.1 of Heligmosomoides polygyrus bakeri. Lineage (NCBI taxonomy): Eukaryota > Metazoa > Nematoda > Chromadorea > Rhabditida > Heligmosomidae > Heligmosomoides > Heligmosomoides polygyrus. The sequence continues at coordinate 100,097,822 of OX375866.1, forward strand.
TTCGACACATTGACACGAAGTCGTCCATTTTCAGGGATACCGGTAACGATGTGTTCCTCATCTTCATGGAGCACGTGCCAGGTGGCAGTTTGAGCAGTCTGTTACGGTCGAAATGGGGCCCGCTGAATGAGCCGGCGATGGTGCTGTACGGAAAGCAAATTCTCGACGGATTACGGTAAGCTTTCCATTGGCCCTTCTCTTCTCTTCCGTACAACTGTTCTTTGTCTAGATATCTGCACGAGCAGAAGATCGTCCATCGGGACATCAAAGGCGACAACGTGCTGGTGAACACGTACAGCGGAGTGTGTAAGATCAGCGACTTTGGAACGTGCAAGCGACTGGCTGGACTGAACCCCGTCACGGAGACGTTCACAGGTGCGAAGCGACTTGAACACCATGAAAAGGAACCTCTAGTCTGAGCCCTTTAGGCACGCTGCAGTACATGGCACCCGAGGTGATCGACCACGGTCAGCGAGGTTACGGAGCTCCGGCTGACATCTGGAGCTTCGGCTGCACGATGGTCGAAATGGCCACCGGACGGCCTCCATTTGTCGAGGTTCGTCGAGGATTCAGGGCGTAGCTTTACAGTAGCAGTACTTAATGGGAGTTGTGCTACTTTCAGATGCAAAATCCTCAAGCGGCTATGTTCCGCGTGGGCATGTTCAAAACGCATCCACCACTGCCGAACGACATATCCGAGAAGTGCCGGCACTTCATAAAGAGGTTAGTGTTTCGAAACTGTTTCTAAAGCTTCCGGAGCGTTTTTCAAAAAAAAAATACAAATCGGCACTGAAGTTCCGTAAGTTGCTCTCAGCTGTAGACCAAGATTGGTATCGACCTTTTGTTAGGCTTACGTTTCTGCGATCTAGCCTTTGTGGTGGGGTCGGAGTGATCCACCAATCGCCTGTAGCTGGAGTTGCCTCCTCCAAATAATGTCGTTAATTTGGCCTACATGAGTGAGCGAAGATGGACCAGATCAAGCAGCTCGCATCGAACAAGGCTGCCATTCAGAGGGGAGTCCAAGGTCGGTGCTCTGATTGGTTGATGCTTTCTCTCCAACCATGAGTAAAGGAAAAAGGATCGTTAGTCAAGCCCTTTTGGGATGCGCCACGCCTTCTACTTCAAAGCGATCTCTTCAAAGCGGAGGCAACTGAAATGCGTTTTTGGCCTGTGCAATCACTTGCGGTGGCCAACCGATGAACAAGTCAGTGTATTATCCTTACCAGACTAGTCTGGTTCCAATTCACCAACCTTGGTGGGACGGAAGGCTTGGTTGGCCCTGGCGGGAAATCCCACCAGGAACCTGAAACCGAGGGCAAGCAACGGCCGCAGCTACATCCTCCTTCTGCTCTACCATGCACCTCGCCGCCGATGTAGGCCACATTAACGACTTGTACTTCGGAGATGGAAGAAAGACTTCCTGGAATGCACAACTGGCTTATAGCAAAAGGAAATCCAAGGCGCGTCAAGTGGCTTACTCTTCGTCTGACTTTAGCTTAACAGTAGTGTCTGTGGTCTGAGTTAGACCTCACACCTTGTTCAACTCACGAAAGGGCCAGCTTTTGGGATGCGCCATACTTGAACGGAATGACGTGGAGGCAACTGAAACCCGTTTTTGGCCTGTATAATACCCTGCGGTGGCTAACAGATGGGCAAGTCAGTGTTGTATCCAGACCAATCTATTCTAGTAGCAATTCACCGCCTGAGATGGGATGGAAGGCGTGGTTGGCCTGGGCGAAAAATCCAACCCAGGAACCTGGAATCGAGGGCAAACAACAGCCGCTACTTCCTCTACTGCGCTACCGTGCACCACGCCGCCAATGTAGGACACACTAACGACTTGGACAGACGTGCATAACCATATTATCGCAACTTTCTCGCGATCATAGGACGATTCGTCGGATGTTGTAAAAGAATTTCGCTTTGGGCTTTATCAGATTGTTGCGCTATGCAAACAAAAAACTCCTTATAAAAGAGTCATGTGAGAAAATTCACATGGCGCTCTTCTCATCTGCTGTTTTATTTATTATTCATATTAACTTATTGTAGGATGTTTTTAGGTTACTCTAATGTGTATTGTATTTGTATATTATACAGTTTTGGTTTAATTACCCAAGTTTGAGATAAACGGTGATCTACGACTCGTATTTGTGTTGTGCACCGAGGACAACGGACAACTGAACTGAACCACCGACTCTCGCTTACATATCATCTGATGCTTATCAGTGGTATAGCGGCAACAACAGCCAACGGCAGGGGCTCGCTTCCGTGTTCCTCATTCCGATTTTTGTCTGTCCCTAATATCTTCGAATATGTCGTGGTGTTCCGTTGAAAAGGCCCCGAGAGAGTGGAGGCCAGTTCTGTGAGTAAAACCAGCAGAGTCGAATGATGTGTAAGAACAAACAGTGGCGCCAACGTTCAGTGGTGTATTGGCATAGCATCTTGCCTACGAGCAAGGGTGCGGGTTCGAGTCCCGCCTGACGCTAAGATTTTGAGCGCAACAAAACATCACAATGACAGTGAAGTCGAATGGCTCGAGAGCTCTCCTTTTCAGCTGCTTCGAGCCTGATCCGCTTCAACGACCCAGTGCACTGAAGCTGCTCAACGACCCGTTCATTCAGCAGTACCACCATTCGTGAGTATTGTCATTATTTACATTAATTATTAAAGTTACGCTGTGGGCAGGGGCCCTGACAAATTTGTTTATTCTAAGAAATTATAGTACATTCCTATAACTTGTCGTTGATCTGCAAAAATCATAGATGAAAGGCCTGATAGAGATCGCCTTCTAGTGCCCTGCGGCACACCTATCTTTGGGGGGAATCACAAAAAAAGTAGCGAGTAACGTCGGCGGTTTCTGAAGTGTTCAAAGAAGCACAAAAACATTTATCTAAATTTCCAAAGTAATACAATTTGTTGTTAAATTATTATTGCTCGAGAAGACCCAGAAAACTTTCACGAGGCTAGTTTTTCACCGCACATATCCGGGGTCGAATCATACAATGCCATGGCATTTTGTTCGGATGACAGAAGAAAATGGTTGAAACGTTTACTGCGCAGACGTGTCATAGCCTACCTTATATCATAATTCATTCTATATAATAACGCGCTAAGCGCTGAGTCATACTATCGATCGGCCGCAGAAATTAGTCATAAAATAAGATGAAAATGAGGGAAAATTCACCTGTATCACCTGTCGTCCCGTTGATCATCGACTTGCTCGAGCGGGCGCCAGCAGCGTCTCCATTCGTCCCTGTCGCGTGCCAGAGTGGTCCAATGGATCCTCCTCGCTCGAGGGACACGAAGAGCGTCATATCGGTCGTTCAGGGCTTTCACGAAGAAGTCCGACCAACGCGTTGGTGGGCGTCCTGGTGTTCTTTTGACATCCCGCGGAATCCAATCTGTGACGACTCTCGTCCAGCGGGTGTCTGCGAATCGCATTACGTGGCCGGCCCACCTAATTTTCGACGACTTGGTCCATGCGACAGCGTCTCTGATCTTCGAACGTCAGCGAAGCTCGGAACTCCGAAGGCCTTCTCTCACTTGCGTGAGTCGTGTCACTCCGAGCATCGTCCTCTCGATTCCACGCTGCGCGACGCTGATCGCGTGTTCATCCTGCTTTCGTATAGCCCAGTTCTCTGAGGCGTATGTTAGGGCAGGAAGAACAGTGGAGTCGAATAGGTGGGCACGGAGTCGGACGTTCTTCGTTTTCTTCACGACTTCTTCTACGCTCTTGAAAGCTCCCCAAGCCGCTCGTTTCCTCCTGCTCAGCTCTGGTGCTAGGTCGTTGGCCATGTTGACTTCTCGACCCAGATACACATAGCTGGAGCATTCGGAAACGTTCGTTCCGTTGAGCGAGAATGGGGCATCAGAAACCCATCCGTTCTTCATGAACATCGTCTTCGTAAGATTCAGCTGCAGTCCAACGCTTCCACATACACGATCGAAGTCGGCCAGCATTCGTTCCGCCTGACTGATGCTCGGTGTTATGAGCACGATGTCGTCAGCGAAGCGAAGATGGTGCAGTTGCCGGCCGTCGACCTTCACTCCCATGTCTTCCCATTCTAGTTCGCGCATGACGTTTTCGAGGGTGGCACTGAAGAGCTTCGGGGATATGGTATCCCCTTGTCGAACCCCTCTCTTCACGTCAATGACGACGTCGTTGTAGAATGGTGAGATCTTGGTCGTGAATCCACTGTACAGCTCTCGAAGGACTCTGATGTACTGAGTAGGAACGCCCTGGGTGAGCATGGCTTCCATGACCGCTTCAGTCTCGACGGAGTCGAATGCCTTCTTCTGGTCGATGAACGTAAGGCACAGCGGCAGCTTGTACTCTCGCGACACTTCGATGAGCTTCGTAATGGTGTGTATGTGGTCGATCGTGCTGAATCCTCTCCAAAATCCTGCTTGTTCGCATGGCTGCCCTTCATCCAGCGTTCTGCTGATCCTATTCAGGATGACTCGAGTGAACAGCTTGTAGACTACGGACAGCAGGCAGATCGGGCGATAGTTGCCAATGTCGTGCACGTCTCCCTTCTTGTACAGCAAGACGGTCTTGCTGGTCTTCCACTGAGATGGAACCTTGCATTCGGACAGGTAGCGTGTGAAGAGCCGCGCCAAGGTGTTGATGAGCGCTGGCGGGAGGTTCTTCAGGTGTTCAGCTCTGATCCTGTCAGGACCGGGTGCTGTACGTTTCTTCACCGACGAGATGGCGTGTCGGATTTCGGAAGAGAGAACAGAGGGGACGACGTATCCATCCTGCGGAAGATGGCATGGGGGCAGGTGGACGTGGCTATCGAAGAGATCGGAGTAGAAGTCGTCGATGACTTTCTCCATGGTCCTTCTGGAAGAGGTGTTGGTCCGGTCAGGACGTCGGAGAGCGGTCATCTTGGTCTTGAAGTTGGCGAAGTTCCGGCGGGCATTGCGGATGCTCAACCCTGCCTCTGCTGCTTCAGCCAACACTTCCGCCCTTCTCTCTTTGAGATCTTCCTTTATCGCCGCTCTGCATAGCTTCGCAAGCTCGGACGTCAGTTGGTAGTTGCCTGACGCTCGTGCTGCTCCACGCTGGCGTATCAGCTCAAGAGTTTCCGGAGACAGGCGTCTCTTGGTGGTCTTTAAGCTCTCGGCTCCCTTAGCACTATCGTGGAGATGGTGCACGAAGCGATCGTATTCCTCGTCGACGTTGTCCATGACGGCATCTTCCCAAAGGCCGACAAGAGAGGTGTAGAGATCCCAGTTGATGGTCGTTCTGGGATTCCTCTTCTTGAACTTCGCGGCCTTCTCTCCTTGACGCGAAAAGCGGAACCTCGCGCGAAGGAGGCGGTGGTCCGATCCCGTGAAGAACTTGGGGACAACGGAGACATCGGTCAGGCAATACTTACGATTGAAGATGATGTGGTCGATCTCGTTGTGGAACTGGCCACCGGGGGATTCCCAGGTCCATCGTAGGGAGGGAGGCTTCTGGAACTGCGAGTTTCCATGGATGGTCTTGGTCGACATGATAAACTCAGACAGCCTTTCACCTTGCTCGTTCCACTCCAAACCGTGGGTTCCGATGTGAAGTTCTTCCGGCGACCTTCGTGGCCCGATCTTGGCGTTGAAGTCGCCGACGATCACCTTGTAGAAGGTGTGATCTTCCTTATAGAACTTCTCCAGCTCCACGTAGAAGGCCTCGACGTCTTCGTCGTCGTAGTCGGATGTTGGGGCATACGCGACGAACACAGTCAAGGCTGGCACGGAGCCACATCGCTTCAGTCGCAGACGTCCGATTCGGCTTGTCAGAGACTCGTACGAATCGATGTTCATGGCCAAGTGCGTGTTGACGAGGACACCAACGCCGCCTACTCCCCTGCTGTCGCATGTTCCAAGGAACAGTTCTTCTCCGGAGTCGTAGGCGGCGTGTAGGGGGTGGTGTCTTCTCGTCTCGGTCAGTCCGATGACGTCGTACTTGATCTTCCTGGCTTGCATCATCAGGTCCTCGACGGATGCTTCCGACGCAAGCGTGCGGGCGTTGTAAGTACAGATCGTCATCCTAGTCCTTCTCAGTTTGCGCAGCCTGGTTAGGCCCTGAGATTTTAGCAGCCTCTCCGTACTCGTCCTTCCCATCGCTGCAGAAATGGGGGCTCTTTCGGGGTCAGGGGAATGAGGCCCTTTAGTGCTGCTGTGTTTGACTGGAATACAACACGGGTAGCTAGTCAGGCTCTGTCGTGCGGGCGGGGTACTCCGGGCTGCCAGCCAGACTGCCCGAAGGGACGGGGCGAGACTTAAGGCGGCCTCGAATCGCCTTACATGTACTCCCAGTCTACCGAGTGCAAGCTTTTGGCCGAGCCGACACAGTTACAATCCGCACAGTCACGGACACATCCACGCACACTGTGCACGAACATGCCGCTCCCACGCACAAGGAACGCGTCGACCCGACACAGCAGGAGCAAGGAGTCCATCCTCTGCATCCCACCTGCGTCTCTGGGCAGTACACGGTCGCATTTGGTTCGCGTTTAATTCCCCTATCCACCACCCGGGGACGCGCCACGTGGCCCTGCGACAAGCGGCCCGAGATCCCTCTTAACAAGAGAGCCCGAAGGCTCTCTATCGAGGGAGATCCGTGGGAGAGAAAATTACGGCCGAAAATAGCGAAAAATGCCAAGATGTCTTCTCCCTGCCTGGGAACTTCAGCCCTAGGGAAACCGTGATCGCTGAACACGAATCTGAATTTCGTTTGTGAAGTATTGATCGCCATCGATCGATATTGATCAAACTATCGATTTTTTCTTAATTTCGTCCAGGCGGTCCGAAACTTTACCTCTGGGGGTAGTCGATGTCGCTCAACACGAATCTGAAGTCCGTTTTGGAAATATCGATCGCCATCAATTGATACTGATCAAATTACGTGGCGCAAAATTAGCGGAAAATACCCAGACGTTCTCTACATGCCAGGGGATTCGGAAGTCTTGCGGAATACGTCGCATGACGTGCCTGTGAATCAGAAGACGTGCCAAAGACTTCGCTCAACGTGTTTGGGGATTCAGGTAGACGTGCCGAAGACGTGGTCCGCTAAGGGGGCATCATTGAGGGGGTTCCAGTAATGGAGGACCGTTTCACTAGGGGAGGACCAGTAGTGAGGAACCAATAGATCGCCCTATCATAATCACAATATACTGTACGTACTGCGAGCCTTTTGTACTCCTAAGGAGGGAAGAAAGCTGTGCAAGTAGAGCAGCTAACTTGATGTGATTCTCCTTAGCTTAGTGATACTGCAACATCGCACGAAGCGCGCAATTGCGAGGCACGCCGATAGGCGTGACGTAGCACTTGTTCGATAATATTATATTTGTTTTATCAGAACGTTCCTGGTGAAACTGTTTACATCTTTCATTCGAACATTTTTTCGAATATTCGATGAAACTTCTTCTTCGAATGTACTCGATATTCGACTAATCAGGAAGTCACCATTTCGAACGTTTGCATATTCGAATTCGATTATTCAAAAAATCGCGTTTATCGAATGCTTTCGAGTTGAACTATTCAGAAAAATCGTGTTTTTCGAACGTATCCATGTTTGGGTGCTTTAAAATTTCTCGTATTCGAAATCAATCAAATATTCTAAAACCTTAAAGTACATAGAGCTTAGTACACAACTACAGTATTGCTGATTTTTACAGTACGTAGCCATAAGGTCATTTTCAGCTCCAACATCTCTCGCACAAGAAGCGGTTCGGTGAACAAGAAGCAGATCGACCACGTCAACAAGCATCGAGGTACTAGATTGTTCATTTTGAAGTGCATGTTGCATGTGATTGTGAGCCTTCATCTGAGATTCACGTCATCTAATGTGGATTCTGCTCCATAGAAATGTTACCACATTCGCGACTAGGTGTTGAACTACTGCTATAAGTGCTCATAATCGGGCAAAGGTACTTATCCTGATGCTCCTGCGCCTTCTTATGCTTAAAGGATAAGGGATAAAGGACGGCGTTACTCAATCCCTTTTGGGATGCGCCACGCATTCTACTTCTACGGGATGTCGTGGAGGCGGTTTGAATGCATATTTGGCCATACAATGACTTGCGGTGGCTAGCCGATGAACAAGCCAGCGCTTTCTCCTTCCCAGACAAGTCTGGTACCAATTCATCGACCCCGGAGGGATGGAAGGCTTGGTTGGCCTGGAAAAAGGCTTGCCCGGCGGGAAATTGGAACCAGAAACCTGGTATCGGGTGCAGACGACAGTCGGCGCCTCCTCCGACTGCTTCACACGCGCCCTTTTAAGCTTACCATTGGTCAAACATGGCAGTGAAAGTATAACAAAGCGCCTTACAGCTAACTCCCTGAGAGGAAAAGGAGTAAGAACTGAGTGGCATAGGCAGGTACTTGTCCTAGAGATTGTTGAAGGCCCTACTAGTCTGGGAACGGAGAGCACCCAGGTTCTGCCACCAAGCTACAGCCAATCTTTCTAGGGCTAAGCATCTGACCTTCAAGATAGTGGAGAAACTGTTTTAAAATTCCATTGTGAGGAGGAACTCTGTTTCTTTTCATCATCAGCGGTTTCAACGAATAACAATGGAGAGTACCTAAAACTAGTATAGTTGTGCTCTCGAAATTTTTTCGAATATTCGGATAGTTTCGAATGCTCACAAATTTCGAATATTTGAATTCGAGTACATCCAAAAAAGCGATTATCTGAACATTTGAAATCCAATACATTCGAAAAACGCGATTTTTTGAATATTCGAGGTCGAATGTTCAAATTCGAATGGAAATTATTCGAATGCGTATTCCAACTGTTAGTTCGAGCACATCTGTAGTACTACTGGATGGGATTCGTAGGACGGAAAATTTTGAGTCGTTCTGAATTTAGAAGCTCGTTCCAATCGCAAAGTGCACTGTGTCGAATTGGGTCGAGGCAGTTTTTTGCGATTCAGCGTAGTGTTAAGGGTGGACCACTCAAACAAGATAAAATGACAAGCGATAAGAGAAAACGATCTCCCCTGACGCTCTGACAGACTTTCTGGCCTCGAAAATTTCCCTTTCGCGTTCCCTGGTAGTCGTGTGTACTTTTTGAAGATCTTGAACTAGCCATGATCTTAAAATTCATTGCGAACGAGTGCAGTATCTTCCCTTTAACCGCTAACCCTAGGATCTTCTGTTGTTCGTAGGATCTTCTCTTTTCGTAGCTGCTTCTGCCTGGCCTCTGTTCGTGCCCACGTTTCGTTCTTTTTGTCAATGTGCCCCTGTGAGCAGCAGCTGTTCAGGTGGGGCGGGCCGTCTATTCCCGACCTTAGCCCCGAAGATCTCTGTTCAGACGTCATCCAGTGGTGGAAAGAACGCAGATGTGCGCTCTTCTAAAGAAACGCGGCCTTATTACACTTAGACGACCTCGAGTAGCAGCGGCTTGACAAGTGTGACTAAGGGCCAGATTCATCAACTGCTTACCGCCCTTTAACGGTGAAAATGCCGCCAAATCACCTGATATGACATTCATCAGCATCGGTGTTTGGCGGTATTTTCACCGTTAGAGGGCGGTAGCGATAGATGAATCTGTCCCTAGGTGTGACCCAGTGGTAATCGGAAAGTTACCCTATACCAATGATGAATGGCCTGAATCCAGGCGTAGCTTGTGGATAGGGAGACAATAACTCCTTGTAGCTACTCAGAAGCCTACTAGAATTTTTTTCCCGATGGGGAAGTGGTCCATTCCTGGGGCAATGGCCATGTTCAACTACGTGTTTCCGTCTTCCATCAAGACCAGTTAACCTCTTGCGGTCAACCTGTACCAGGAAAGGAAACCTCAGGAAAGCCTAACATTGCAACGAGGATTTCGTGGACGTCGTGTTCAATGAAACGGAGATGGTGATGCAATGGCATTACATAGAGTATTTGGGAGAAATAACGGCGTTGCTCAATCGCTCTTAGGATGCGTCATGTATTCTACTTCTACGGGGTATCGTGGAGGCGATCTGAATGCGTATTTGACCTAAACAATGACTTGTGGTGGCCAGCCGATGAACAAGTCAGCGCTTTATCCTTCCCAGACAAGTCTGGCACCAATTCACCGACCCCGGAGGGACTAAAGCCTTGGTTGGTCTGGGCGTGAAATTCGAACCAGGAACCTAGTATGGGGTGTACACGACAGCCGGCACCTCATCCGACTGTGCTCCACGCCCAGTGGTGTTTTGGCAAGAAACCATAGGATGGGATCTATCCTAGTCGGGAGGGGGCAGCCTTAGTGTCAGCTGCGTACATCATCCCGTGCCATACAACAACATCCGCTGAATTTAAACAAAACCTTCGCATCATGGAACAGCTTCTGAAGGTCTCTTAGAAACTCAGGGAATGATTGGAGACGCGGATCATTATGTGCCCCTCTTCGATTAGGACAGATCCCACGGGATGCGAACCCCTCCTGCTACTAGAATCTCCACCGCTTTCGAACATTATAATGGCTGCTTACGACCTCGATAATAGCCTCAAAGGTTCCAAATAAATCTGTAAAACACAGAGATCCTCAACATTTCTGTTATAGGTTGACCCCTCCATGATTTGAGGGAGGACTCCATCGAATCCGCTGAAAATATGTGGATATCCAGGTGTGGGAAGTTCCATCTTCTATCTATCTCTATCTTCATCAGAGTATCCATGAGCTTCTGATGAATAAGTTTTGTCATAGCTTAAAGTGGCTGCATTTCTGGGAAGATTACACTTTCTAACCAGGAAAAAATCTCTGTCTGAAGGATGAAAATCAATATACAACGAATCTCCACCTTTTATGTAGTAGAAAAGTACGTTCCATTTTGGCAAATTCCTTGAACCTACTGAGTTAGGGGCTCCGATAGTTTAGTATGAGGTTGCACAGTCGCGCAAGCAATGCCTTCTAGATATCGAATATGCAGAAAAATGAAAAGTACTTCAAGGCAAGAAATCGAACATGTTACTGTGTTTCCGAGAAGCAAAAATTCTGCTTTTTTGCATATTCGATGTTTGGAAACTATTGCATTGTAAGACTGTGCGATTCTATAATAAAATTTCACATCCTAACTCGGTAGGCTCAAAAACTTCGCAAAAATTGAACAAATTTTCCAGTATTTGAAGGGCAGACGCATGTAGAGCAGTCGGAGGAGGTGCAGCATGTCGCGTGACCCAATACCAGGCTCTTGGTTCGGATCCCCGCCTAGATCAACCAAGGTTTTCATTCCTCCGGGGTTGGTGAATTGGTACCAGACCTGACTGGAAAGGATAAAGCGCTGACTTGTTCATCAGATGGCCAACGCAAGCCATTGTATGGCCAAAAACACGCATTCAAATCGCCTCCACGACATCCCATAAAACTAGAGTGCGTGGCGCATCCCAAAAGGGATTGAGAAACGCTGTCCTTTAGCCTTTTATCCTCCATTTGGAGGATGGGGATTTTCGTAGTTGTTTATTTTCACTGTTCAGACCTGAGACCCCTTCCTAGTAAGTTAGGTCTTCGTGAAGGTAGACCAAGAATGGGAAGCCAGATGTGGTTTGGTTGCTTGGGTAAAGCTAGCTGGGGTAAGAAGGCTAACTAGCCAGAGAGCAGATCGAGTTGCTTCCCTCTTCACTGCCAGGCTGCAGAGGCCGAGGCTTCCACGGCGCTTGAAGGCCAGCAATTTCAGACCGAATTCCATTGAGTGGGCGATTTATGACCGGATAAATGGTGCCTTCGGTGAATTGTTGAGCCCTCCCCCGTGGGCGAGTTGCCGCCGCAGGGGCTTGTGTCGTGTAGCAGCACCAGCATGTGCAGTGTCAGTCCACGTCGAACCGCTTACTAACGCCGTATCCCTAATGGCTATTGAGAAATGCTGCGTTCCACGTCACACATTGGAGGCATCGGCGTCAGCGATCGCGGTTCGGTCGAGATGCCCACCACACCGCAGTCGACTACCGCCGTCGTCGAGGAGAAACGACTGCATCTGATGATCGACAACAGGTACTGATCGTTCAAGCACTGCAGTGGCCGCGATGCACCCGCGCGGGTGTCGCGAGGTTTACGGGACTCGGTGCTAGTCGTTAATGTGGCCTACATGTGGGGCGGGGACATGTCTGCCAATAACAATCAATCAGGGCCCGACCGAACACGCGGGAGCCAATCAGGAAACAGACAGTACACACCGTCTCTGATTGGCGCGCCCCTTCGACGCGTCGTGATTGGCCTGTTGGGGATGGTCCCCCATCTAGGCCACTTTAACGACTCCTACTCAGTAATCCTACGGTAACCTAATCTTGTTTCAGCCGAACGAGAACGATCTCATGCAGTCCGGTGCCGGACGGCTCTGTGAGCGCTGGCACGTCGGTCTCACACCCGGGATTCCCGCTGAGCCAGCCGTCTAGGTAAGCCACACCACTTCCAACAATTTAATCGATACATTGATCGCTATCGATTTTCAGCCCAATCATGGATGACAACACTCACCCTCAACTGGTGCCGTCGCCGTGCATGGGTACACCACGATCGGGTACTGCTACACTGTTGAACAGGACAATATCAGACGAGAGTTCGAACAGCTCGAACAGGTGGGCGTGGCTATGCAATAGTGGGTGTGGTTGTATCAGCCTGTGGGCGGCTTGGTCATCCCAGTATTTGTGCGTTTAAGCCGGTAAGCGGAATGGAGGAGCCATTAGAAGTATTAGAAGCGATCTATTCAATTAAATGCCAGCCCTTCGAAAATACGACCTTATGATGGGACGCGCCCTATCGATTTCGCATTTCACTTGATACGAACGGCTGTAGAGGAAGAGGCTTCTCTTCTTGCTCATTAACTCGCCGTCGGAGAGCCTCGCGTCGGAATGGCTAACGAAATTCCGTGCATTCATTTAAGTGTCGTGACTTTTTCGAATAGTCTCGGTAATCTCAAAGTTTTTTGCTCGTGAAACCGCGGCATCTCCTTGGCATTTTTTGTGTGTCAATATTGCTGTACCAAACGAGGTCGTAAGGTGGATCAGTTCATTGAGCGGCCTAACAATTCGTCCTGCTCGTCGTCTTCAGAGGACTAAAAGTGGTTCAAGACCTTTATCACCTACCCGACCAAACACCTCCTCAACCCCACCACCCGATCTTCTTCTTCTTTAGTTATTTTATTTATTACATTCAACACTACACACCAGGGGTGCACATTAAACGGTTAACGATTTAACGAATTTAACGAATTAGCGGCATTTTTCGTTAACGGCATTTTTCATTTTCGTCTGGCTTAACGACTTAACGAAAATTTTTAGAAATTTAACGGAATTTTTAACGGACGGTTTTCTCAGTGTGTTTCCCACATTCGCCCTCAATCTTCACTAATTTAGCAGGTCTCATCCTTCCAAATAGGACTGTTCCTGAGAAAAAAAACTAATGAAATCGGCAAGAATATTTTTATGTTTCCATGGATTTGTTTTGAATTTTTGGAAACAATGCATTTTGTGGGCGCGTGCAGCGCAATCGGAAGAGGTGCTTGCTGTCGCGTGTACCTGATACCATTTTCCCGGTTCGGATTTTCCTCTCGAGCAAGCTAAGCCCTCCATCCCTCCGATGTCGGAGAATTGGTAGAATTGGCACCATACTTGTCTGGGAGGGATAAAGCGCTGAATTCTTCATCGGCTGGCCACCGCAAGGCATGTGTACGGCCAAACACGCATTCAAATTTCCTCCACGATATCCCATAAAAACGAAATGCGTGGCGCTTCCCAAAAGAGACTGAATAACGCTGCCCTTCATCCGTATCCTCTAATGCATTTTGGAGCTTGAAATTTCCTCTTCGAACCCACAAGCACGTCAACGAAACCACAAAGATGCTTGTCTAATCTCTTCGTAAGATATGCATATCCTCACCTGGCGTTGCTTATCCCAGAATACTTTTGTTCGCCACCTGAAACAGTTGAGGCGGAGACGACGTTTTCGGCCGTTGGACTTATTTTAAACGATTTTGAAAAACGCCAACAACAAAAATTTGGAGAGCTACTTTTCCTGAACGTTAACAACATTGACGACGTGTCACACCTTGCGGCAGCGTGTGACTTTGTGACATGATGTCGTGTCACGGCCCCGACGTAGCAATGGATTGGTCCAGCGCACCAGGCGCTCGAAAATCGTGCGTTCGACAACGTGTTAACATCCACTGACAGGCTATCAATTGTATTTTATATTAGTTCTTTCTGTACCTAATGGGCTGGGGCCCGCCCCGAGATTGTATGTACATGCTCGTAGAACAGCCAGACAAGGGACTCCGGGTTCTGCCTGATCTCACATTTTAAGATGCGTCGTCGGTGATCATCTCAGTGATAATTCCTAAGCTGTTTTTGTTTCAAGCCCCGTAGATAATTTGTTGTTGAAGGCCTGTTTATTTTTCTACTTGAATTGTTTATTTTAATTGCAGTGTTGCCCTACATTCTTTGAACTTAGCTGCTGACCTCTTGAAGTTGAAACCCATAGGTTTTCCCTTGATTTTTCCACTTGAAATAATGGTTTGCAGCTAATTGTGTTTTTAACGAAATTTAACGATTTACCGGAAATTTAACGAAAAATTTTCGTTAAAAAATTTCGTTAAAAATATTTAACGCACAAAATGTTGTGTGCACCTCTGGCACACACGTCGACACTTATGTGAAAACGGAACTCATAACGGCAATAAAACGAAACAACAAAGAAAATGTAGACCACAGCTTACGTGGTACGCAGGCATCAACGACGAATTAACGGAATTTTTCGTTAAAATCTGGCTTAACGACTTAACGAAAATTTTTAGAATTTAACGTAATTTTTAACGGACGGTTTTCTCAGTGAGTTTATCACATTCGCCCTCAATCTTCACTAATTTTGCAGGTCTCATCCTCCCGGCTTTTCCTCCAGGCCAGCTTTTTGAAAGCATTGTGACTAACTGGAATTCGACTATTTGCACAGAGCTTTTCAAACACTGGCACTGTTCTGTTCACAAAAAAAGAAGCGTCTGCAATTGGACCTAGCCGTTCTGAGATCCGGCTTGACAATTCCATCCCTAGTAATTGATGTTCTCACTGTAAAGAAACTTCCAGCATTGAGACCGCAACTGCAATAAAAGAGTTCATGGAGTAGTAGCAAGTCATTTATTTTTCTTCTGAATGACAATGTCTGCTAGCCGAGATACTTATTTCTGTCTAGAAATGAGGGGATAGCGCCAATGCAAACCGTAGACTTCTATTTTTTTTACTTGTAAAATTATTTTGTATTCTTCCAAGACATCTACGGTCTTGCATTTATAGGGAGAGCGTACCTCAAGTAGCGGTCTAACATGTGTTTTGTAGACCCGTGCGAGCACGTTTGCATCCCTGGTTCGTAGGGCTTTGAAAACGTCATTAAGAACTCTACTTGCTTCGTCAGCAATTGTTCTGCAGTGCTTATTGAAACAAAGGTTTTTTGTGACCAGAAAACCTAAACTCTCTCTTCCACCTCCTGAATTGTTGGTGCTCCATCAATAATGTAGCGATGATTCATATTGGACACACCCAGATGTAGCGACTTGGTTTTTTCCTTAGACAGCGGCAGCTCCCACTCCTTAGGCCAATCACAGACCAAGTTGATTGCATGCTGTAGAGCCTCAAAATCTTTACAAAATGCAACCTACTGTAAATTTTAAGGTCATCAGCAAACATGATCCACCCTACGTTACTCCTGGAAAGCCGCATATGTGAATCATACGTATAGATGGTGAACAGGACTGGAGGTAGAACTCCACCCTGTGATGCTCCGCTAGGCACAGGTCTGGGGTTTGAACAAGATGATTTAACACGCACAGAGAATGTGTGACCAGCGAGAAAAGCACTAATGCATGAGACAATTCTAGGATGGAGCCCACTAGAATTAGCTTTATGACTAGTTTATTATGGTCCACTTTATCGAAAAAATGCAAAATCAAAGTATACAGTGTCAACATTCTTACCGTCATCGATAGATGCTGTCCAGTCATTAAGGGTTTTTAACATAGCAGTTAATGTTAAGCTTCCTTTCCGGAATCCGTGCTGCTTCGGTGATATGATTGACTGGGCATCTAAATATATGAGCTTCTATTCACTTTTCAAGGATCTTTTCAAAGGCACGGGCAAATGCGAACGTTACGCTAATGGGTCAAGAATTAGTGGGAGCACTAAACAGTGGCTTCTTTGGGATCTGCATAACAAAAGAGTGTTCCTACCTCGCTGGAACTTCAGCCTTCATCAAGCTCAGATTGAATATATATTCGAGTGGACCCGCAATGATGTGACTTATGCTTTTGGTAGCGGGATATCGTCCGGCGTATTTGAGCAGAATGGGTGCCATTTATCCAATACATGAAATATTTCTTCCCTATAAAACCACACGGAGTCTTCCATTGTAGGGAATTTAGGAGTAGCAGACTCATACTGGGTGTCAGTCGTAGGCTGACTAGAAAACGATTGTGCAAAATCTTTTGCGAGTAACTCAGCCTTCTCCATTGTACTTCTTGCTAGACGGCCTCCTCCGTTATCAATGTTTCCATAACTGGACTATTTCGGAGCTTATAGTTTACCAGCTTATAGAATAAATTCTTATTCTCCGACTTCATTACTCTTTTTTCTCGATTTGGACGTTAAACTTATGAAGTTTACGATTAAACTTCTCGTTAATGTCTTTGAAATACCTGAGATCCTTAGGATGACAACTCGTTTTGGCATTCACGGGTCCTTTTTGGGAGCATTGATGCTAGGTAAGATGGCTGCATCGCCTAACAGGAACTTCCTCTCGTGGTACGAAAATTTCAATACAGTGATGAATTATAGAAATGAAAATTTCGTACTTATCGTTGACTGATGACGCTGTGTTCGTCATACCGTACCAGTCAATATCCATAAAATAACTTTGAATTTCTCCAAGATCAGCTCTCTTGAAATTCCTCTTGAACAAAAGGGGTGTTTCCAACGATTTTGGTAATTGGATTTTAAACTGCACTATCGAATGGTTATTAGCCCCAAGATGTGGTCCAACGACTACCTCCTTTACCAAATCTTTCTGATTACATAAAACGAGATCAAGAATGCTATCAGCAAGAGTTGGAGTTCTGACAACTTGAGATAGAAAATAGCAGAGCACATTCCTAGAAATTGTTTAGAGATCCCAAACTGTGCTTTAGGAAAGTGACCCACTCAATGTTTGGAAGATTAAGATCCCCAGTGACAATGCAAGGATGGATGCGGGACGCTAAATCACTAATTGCTTTAATAAGCTGCTTCTTGCTCGACATAGCAACACATTAGCTAGTTTGCATCTATTTGCGATCCCTGGCACCTGGCAGGCCTCACTACCTGGCAGACGTAAGCATCTGATGAGCTAAACTTAATCGTTTGGCTCATCAGATGCTAATCGTCATACCTGTATTTTTTCGGAACCACTGATCAGCTAGATACTCTTACGTTGCTGCTAGTACTAGCGCCAAGTACTCAGGGCGCACTGCACCTTCAAAGTAGTCTTTAAGAAGTTCGTGATTAATTAATTAATTAATTAATGCGCCGAAAGGCGCGCTATTACATCAACGAACAGTAAGCAAAACTCATAACTCAAACAAACTCAACAGTAGAGATTCAAGACAAGAAATGACTAAAAACTAGAAAAAAGCTAATATAAAACTGAAGAACATACATTCCGAGCGCTCGTTTACAACGTAAATTTTGTAGCCAAACGGCGAAAGTGCAGGAGGGAAAATGCTGGGACTGATCATGATAAACGACTGAAGAGAACAATAGAATTAGTATATGCATTTTTCCAGTAACAGAAGTCTCGCAATTAGAGACATTCATAAGCTGACAGCCCACACCAAAGGATAAGAGATTGGTGGTGCCCTCCCCTGATAAGGCTCCTGGGAGCTGACCATCGAAAGAACGAAGCATAGCTATAACTGCTAATCTTGTCTGGCAGCCGCGCTGGGCCTAAGAGGTGTATCCAGTCATAGATTGAGTTGATGGGTTTCAAAAGCTTAGCATATGTTGTTTATTTTAGAAGGGAACATCATCAAATTTGCGGTTAAACAGCGCCGGTGGTGTCAAACGTGCGGTCAAACAGCGCCGGTGGTGTAAGGCGAACATCGCTGCCCGGAAAGCAGAAGATGCGGGTTCGAGTCCCGCCTGGCGCAAGAGTTTTGATCGTAACAAAACATCCTGTAACAGCATATAGCCTCTATATCAGCCGCTCCAGGCTTAAAGTAATGTGTTCAAGCATTGTTACTAGTAAGGTTCTCAGCTTAATCGGTTCCATGCTGATATCAGCGGCCGGCCCATCCCCGTATCGGGTGGGTGCTGACGGACCTCGAGCATATCGCGGATGTTACGTGCGGTCAAACAGCGCCGGTGGTGTAAGGCGAACATCGCTGCCCGGAAAGCAGAAGATGCGGGTTCGAGTCCCGCCTGGCGCAAGAGTTTTGATCGTAACAAAACATCCTGTAACAGCATATAGCCTCTATATCAGCCGCTCCAGGCTTAAAGTAATGTGTTCAAGCATCATCAAATTTATTTAGTCTAACTGCCTAGCAATTTGCTTAGCTGCCGACGCCTTGAATAAAGTCAAGAAGCCGAAAGTGATCAGAAGCGTAGAACTCGGAATGCTCTTCTACAGAATTATACTAGCTAACGCATATCAGAGACACCAGTGGCAGATAGAATGTCTATTTTCTTTAAGGCAGTCTTGAATTATGAGTACGTTTGGCACTGAGCCAGAGCTGGAGGAAGGCGTTCAAACCATTTCGTAGAGCGAACCACAAGAGAATTTTGGCACAATCCTAGTAGATAACGGCCCGAAATGTGAGGGTCCAATTTGAAGCATCCGCGTCTCCCATGTGATGGTCGGAAGCGACAGTAGTTTGATGGCCGTAGTCGAAGTTCTCCTTTTAGAAGTTTAAAAGCAAGAAGTAAGTCAGCAAAGATCCTTCGATAGTAAAGAGTTTTCAGCCCTAAGTGTTGAAGTCTTTCTCTGTATACCGCCGTGGACATTGAGCCTTTTTGGTTATGAAGCATTCGAAATACTCTAAGATACAGAATTTTGGTGAAAACTTTTTGCACTTTCTCTATTTCTCGGATATCTTTAACACAATACGGGCTCCACTGGTGTGATTGCTCATTTTTGACACAGCTTCATTCTCTACGTCTAGCACATTCTGTTCTAGGGTTTTCAAACGGGGTTTTGACGTGTACACGATGGCTTGGTATGCTTGGTATACACATTCTGATGGAGCGCACCGAATTCTAAACTACGTGTAAAGGCAAAATGAAAGGTCTGAAGTCTCTAGAGGACAAGGTGTATTCCCAACTAGAACTGTCGTCGCAGCTGAGCACATACACATGTCAGGTGGCTGTGATCAACGAACGGTTCGGCGGAGAACGCCGCTTTGTTCAGCCGCTGTTTTCAGAGCGTCGCTCTGTTCAGTCCTCCACATACGTTGTCTCGGGGAGCTCTGATCGTTGTGTCTGACCATCAAACACCGAAGATGTTGCCACTGAACGTAACCGGTTGCAGGTTTTTCATGCTGAAAAAGGACTCGGAACGACGGCACACCCTGGCGCAGTTCATGTCCGACTACTCTGAGCAGGTACCGTAACGGGTCTAAATGCTCATTGATTCCTTAATCCGCCAGAGTGAGTGAATAGGGAACTACTGTATCGAGTCCATATTTGTTCAACCAGAAATGGACTCGATACTCGATAATAAAAAAATTTCTGGTTTAGTACTCTTCAATTCACTTTATTATAATTAAGTTTCTGAGTATTGGTACGTAACTGAGTCTGTGCTGAAATTAGTTCATTGTGATCGATTTGACAAAAATTGTGGCAGATTGTTTCCATTTTAGAGCATTACAGTTATAATAGAAGGCTCGTTCCAGATAATCGATACGTGGATGCACGGCATCATCGCGTCAATGGACAGCGCCGAAGTGGTGGTACGTCTTATCGGTCCAAATTCAGTAGATGCAGTAGCGTAACGGACTGGGGAGTCATTCTGGGGCCGGATTCATCAACGACTTACAGAAATTTAACGGAGAAATTACAGCCGAAATTCCTGATAACGCCAACAATTCACCATATCGCCTGTTGATAAGCCGCGTTAGTTCGCGTTTCCTCGGGAATTTCTGCTGTAATTTCTCCTTTAAACCTCTGTAAGTCGTTGATGAATCCAGCCCCTGGAGGACATTTTCCAGCCAAAGATTGTTTGAAATCTACAAGCTAGTGCCGATCATCGATTTATATTGATCGATTGCTCGGATGACTGGCAGTAGCCGCAGTCAGGCGACCTGGCAGTGGCGCCAGGTTCTAGCTGCGGTGTCATTTACAATCTGAACAGTTATCGATCGATATTGATCGATTTTCTTTAGTTCCTGTGGAGCAGTTGCAATGACTTTCTGACTCGAAATATCGTTATCGCATCGAGAATACTGCAACTATTTCATAAAGACGTCACATAAGTCGCCCTGGGGCCATTATTTTCGCGGGGATGGACGCATCCTCAGAATCACGGACGGGAAACTCAACATATGATCACATAGTTATATTCTTATGTGTGGTATTGTCGTCGATCGCAGTGGTTTAGCTGCAGAAGGGAGCCGCCATCTTATTATGAGCAGCTCGAGTCTAAGCGAATGTTCTATCATCGGCTGAATAAGCGTTGTCCCCGTCACGTAGGGGCTAGGTGACATTGGAAATAGCAGTGCCTATATGTAGACTTTCGATGTATAATATTTCGAAGTATAATTCACCAATAATTCGCACATATTGGCAATGTGATATATTTTTGCGGTCTATTAGCTACACAAAAACTCAAGGTTTTTAATCAATAAATCGATTGTATTGCCACACTTTTACGATCGCTAGCTCTTGGGGTCTCGAAGACCTCTGATCAGTTATAGAATCAGCTACATAGAACTAGTCGAACTACTTTATTCAGGTCACGATGCACATGTTGGAGACGCTGCTCGAGGGAATGCGTGAGTTCTTGCTGAAGAAGGAGACGAAGCACATCCAAGATGCACTGGACGAGATTCGCTGTCTTCTCGATTACGACACGGCCAAGATCTCTCAAGTATGTTGCCATTTTTTTAACTTCGAAAACGGAGTGCTCACGATTCATAGACGCGTTGGGCGCGCACGCGTAAAATCGATAAACTGTTCCTCTTTCATCTAATTTCATCCATCTAATTCGCGTTCAGTGGAGGAAGAATTCGAAGGACTAAGCTAAAAACAAGAAATCCGGTTATTTTATGATGGTAAAATGTTGGTAATTTTGTTCCTAGGGAGGAGGGTAAACCTGGGGTCCTTTAATCCGTACGTGAGCTGTGTGCCGGCGTTCATTGTGTCTGTGTCTGTGTGTATTTAGCATACAGGAGCAGTGCGATAATGAAGTGTATGGCACAGGTGAACATGGCGATCTTCACGTTCTCGGATTCGATCCAACCAGTGCTGCGGAAGCTCGACATCAAGCCGCATTGGATGTTCGCTTTGTCGAATCTGATCCAGAGCGCCGTCCAGACGGCCATCTCGTTGCTCAGCCCGGACGTGTCGGCGCAGTTGCACGTGAGTTGTCAGTCTCTTCAAGAAGAAATTCTGAATTCTTCTTGTCTTCCATTTGTCATGTAGATCGAGCTATTGAAGGTATTTGGAGGGAAATGATCGATCTTTGCTTCTGCTCTCCTTTACTTTATCCAGCAGTCGAGGAAGTCGCACTTGTTTAGGTTCAAGACGTGACCGTCGGTCCTCGTGCGTCCGTTTCGCGAGAGTCTGGACAGTCGGAGATCGAGATAGCCGACAGTAGTAGGCCACCGTCCAGAGAAGAGCGACGGGAAGAACGCAAGGAGTATCTGAACACTATCTTGGATGCCAATGACAAGCTTAGAGAGAGGTGGGCCCATATCTCGTCTACTGCTTGAGTTTCAGTTGCTCGTTCTCCTAGTGACGTAGCCAATGTCTTCTTCAGATTAATTGCGGCTCAAGAAGAGCTCAAACAGCACCTCATCTCCGGCATTGCTCAGACCCAGAACCTGCGAGAGATGGCTGCGACGACCACCGGTCTAATGTCAGCCGGTAATGATTAATCATTGCGTTTCTTCTGATTCATTTTAACTGAGCCCACTTTCTGCACTTCCCTTGACTAATAGCAGTCGACGACTGTTTAGGCTTAGGCTTAGGCTTTGGTTTAGAAGCGTCTCAAATATGAAGCACTGAAGGTGAATCGAAAGTTATATCATTGAAAGATGCTCATGGAATACGAATTTTTCAAGTTTATTGAACAAAATCGACCGATTTGGATAACATACATGTCGTAGACGAGAGAGTGGGTCTAAACACTCATAAATACAGGTCACCAAGACCACTACGTCATTGGTCATTTGGTTGACTAACACGTGTGCAGCGCAATCGGAGGAGGTGCTGACTGTCGCCTGCACCCGGTACAATCTCCTGGTTCGTTTCCCACGTAGGCTAACCACATCTTACATCTCCTATGGGGTCGGTGAATTGGCACCAGACTTTTCTGAGAAGGATAAAGCACTGACTCACCCATCGGCTAGCCTTCACAAATCATTGTATAGACCAAATGCGCATTCAGAGGCCGGATTCATCAACAATTAACCCGTGGGTATGCGGGTGATAAGGGGTAGAGATAAGATAAGAGTCAGGCAGAGATAAGGCAAGAGTCAGAGACGCAGGCTTCATTGTGGGTATCTCTACCCCTTATACCCGCGGGTTAGTCGTTGATGAATCCGGTCCCTGATTGCATCGTAGAAGCAGGATGGGCGGCGCATCCTAAAATGGGATTGAGTAGCGCCGGCCGTTATCCTTATCTTTTGTCAGTGTAATGAGCGTAACGGCTTGTTGTTCTGGGGCCGGATTCATCAACGACTTACAACAATTTAAGGCACTATTGTACTTTCGGGACTCCAGAGGACGAGGAGAGGTCGAAAAAATTTTTTCACCCAAACCTCGTCCAGGGGGTTACTTGGGATGCTGATCACGAATCTGACGTCCATTTTTGAAATTTCGGCCGATTACAGTAGGTTACGGTAGGTACGGGTGACTAAGGCTGTCGAGGTCATAATCACCGATTTCGCCCAAACTTCGCCTATGGGGGTTATTTGGGATGCTGATCACGAATCAGACATCCGTTTTTCGTTTTACACTGGAGTACGGTAGGTTACGGTGGGTACCGGTGAGCAAGGTAATGGTCATCGATTGCGCCCATACTCCAGCGTAAAACAAATAACGGATGTCAGATTCGTGATCAGCACCCCGAATAACCCCCATAGGCGAAGTTTGGGGGAAATCGGTGATTATGACCTCGGCAGCCTTAGTCACCGGTACGTACCGTAATCTACTGTAATCGGCCGAAATTTCAAAAACGGACGTCAGATTCGTGATCAGCACCCGAAGTAACCCCCCTGGACGAGGTTTGGGCGAAAAAATTCTTTTCGACCTCTCCTCGTCCTCTGGAGTCCGTAAAGTACAATAGTGCCCAATTTAACAGAGAAAATGACGTCCGAATTCTCTGATAGCGCGGCTTGTCAAGCGATATAATATGTTGAGCGATAAGCCGCGCTATCAGGAATATCGGCTGTAATTTCTCTGTTAAATTGTTGTAAGTCGTCGATGAATCCGGCCCCTGCATACCACTATATCTATAAGCCCCCGTCCGTACTATTAGGTTATTCACTCCCACCCTTTTTGCATTTTTTTTTCAAATTTATTTCTCTCCTTCAATACATTCAACGACTATTGAACTATGCATCACTGTTTTCTACAATTTATTGCCATTTATCAGGTAATTTGTAGATTCCACTTCTATACAATTGCTGGGGTTTTTTTGTTGCAAAACATTCACTGAGGCACCTTCCAAGTTGCTCGCTATCATAGGACTGCTTCTTCTGCAAGTAGATGGACAATGAAAGAAATAATGATACATAGTCTATTGGAGACAGGTCCGAGGAATATGGCGAGTGGGCAAGAACATACAACACGGAGCAGTGGAGTTTTTCTGAGTCTACTTCACAAAGTGTAGACGTGGACTGTCGGGAAAGAACATCTTGCCTTGTTTCTCACGAAGAGCTGCTTCGACGCAGTCCAATTGCCTACAGTTGACATCGCTAGTGACACTAATGTGTCCAGGTGACAGCCCTCATTGAATGACTCTTTTGCAGCTCCATTGAGCATTACCTTGCTTCGATGAAATTTTGCAGGTTTTGGCTTGGGAATCCCTGATTCACCTTCGCTGTGCCTGACGCATTTGCCTGTGGTTAACGTAGGCTGCCCACATTTCGTAGAAAACGACCAATTCTCGGGCCAATAAAAATTTCTCCGGACGGTTACGTAGTTCATATATACACCTCTGCGTACCTGTAAGATCACGCGGTATTCATGTACCATATCTCCATGCCTTGTCAAGGCCACGCAGGTGGTCAGCTATGGTGGCGTGACGACAATCGAGTTCTTCTGCCAGTTTGCTAGTTTTCGGAATGGCGGTCACACTGCAACACTTGCACTTCCAATCACCTGAGCAATGCCACGTGGATACTGATAACAATATTGACGGCCGAGACCGCGATTCCAAAACCTCAAACTTGGGTAATTAAACCTCTATTATAAAACCAACAAACATGATAACGACAGGATTGATGACAACAGACTATGAGGCGTGAGATCGATAATATTGATGATGAGTAATACAACTAATACTACGTCCTGACTTCTCTCATGAATCGTCCCCTTGAGCAGCCACAGAGGACCACTAATCCGCCAAGACTCTTGCATGTGACAACTACTTGCTTCCCCTTAGCGCTCAGCCATTCTGCAACTGGCTCCCGTTTGACCAATAGATTGCTACCTCCAGCGCTTCCCTACTTGGGGCTCCCTACTGAGATCCTAGCGCTCCCTCACCTCAATCCAGCCGCGAAGACCCAGAAGAAACCCAAAGGCACCGAACGAATGACAAAACAACCAGAAGAAGAAACGACCGTCGCACGGCCGACGACTGATGACCACCGGGTGCGCTCCCTCCCGTCGACACTCGCTTCCCGCCACGGTAGCACAGTACCTTAACGATTATCGATGGGTCACGTTAGTTGTCATTACGAGCTCCTCGAAGGAAAGCTCTTCCGACCGATTGCCGATGGGTCACGCCCTTGATCACGCAAAGGGCTCAAAGGGGTGAACTGAAGGGTTAAAAAGGTCGGCTTTGACGACACCAATGCTACTCCGGGGTTCTTCTTGAATCAGGACCAGAAGGCCCTCTTCGTCAACAACAACTGGCCTTTCTGACCGCGATTGGTCCTTGTGGTCGGATTCCCATTCCTGAACTTCCAGACCCTGTGTAGTGGGGAAGAACCCATCCATCGCGCCACATATATCCCTTGTCGGATCGCTTGCCTTGCTATGGTGCCTGAATTCGCAGGAGCATTCGAACTTTCTTGGCGTCGAAGGCGATTTTATCAGGCATATTCGTAACGCAATATCACGATTGCAGAATAGTGGAATATGAAGGTCATTGGTCAGGTGAAGCATGTTGCTGATATAAGGCGTCAGAGCACTTTCAAAAATTTGGCGAAATGCTAAGCTGATTGGGAAACGTTTTGAATAACCTGATACATGGTTGGAGCGGTTAAGCTATAAAGGTAATCTGTTACTGACAGCCTGTGTTATAGAACACCGTTCAGGCGCAGTGTCAAATGCTGTTGTGGGTACCTGGCGAGGAGCTCCATGGCGGAGCACCTACCCGCCAATGAGTACACCCCCACGAAGTGGTGGCACGGTGAACTCGCCGACACACAAGAACCGAAAGATCGTCGCCAACCATTTAGTCGATGGACACATCAGCAGGTAAGAAGCAGCTCTGATCGAATGTAAGATGTATTTCCGGAAGTTGATGATCGAGTTCTTCAGATCTGCCGATGAGCTGGTCAACTGGCTACGGTCACTGGAAATCGATGAGCGATCGATACAGCTGATCGTCTCCGAGCAGTACACTAAGCAGGATATCTTCGAATACGTCACTAGGGAAGAGCTGTTGGCTCTGGGCGTGACGTGAGTTCTCCTCATCTCGACATAACAAGGGAAGGGTCTGAAGCGTATGTCTGAACGGGGGCAGCGAGTCATATAGGGAGAATCCTCACCCCTCAATTGGTTTGAAAATTTGTTTATTTTTTTGCCACGTCGTTAAACGCAAGGATTATGGGGTCCTTGAAGTCACAATGGAATACGGCACATCACGCGTTTGGAGGTCTTGTATGCCGTGATGCTCCTGCAACCAGTGGCTCAGAGCGCAGGTGCGTGGAGGGTTGACTCGTGCGAGGGAGGTCAGGGGTTTAGTTGCTCTGCGCTGCTGTATTTTTGCATTTCAACTGATTGGTTGAGATTTGGGGGATTCTGGTGTCTATACAATTTTTAGACGTTTTCTGCGCATTTTTCCAGCTGTACGCTGTGGTATTCAACATGGTGATGTATAAATGTTCAACACTAGTGATACACAGGTACAAAGTGCCTGTGTAGTGAATCGCGGTGTCTTCCTCCATGGTTATGAGCACGCAACCGCAATCCAATTGAGGACGTATCCTTTCCTCCGAAGCATGAGTTCCACCCGAAGACGTCATCATATGCCCACTGCTTGCTTGCCTCTCCACGTCCATCAGTTCATCTTGCGGATCCCAATCTTCCTCTTCCTCTTCCACCACCTCCAGCTGTTCGTCTTCGTCAACTTCAGTTGGCGTGCTGCTTCGAAGTCCTTGAGTATGCTGGCCACCCGTTCGGCCAGCTAGATTTCTTCCCTCGAAGATTCCTTGTCTAAAGGTGGGCCGCAGTTCAGCGTGAGCAGGTGGATCACCACTCGACCGTCGGCGGACATTGTTGGTGTTAGGTTCTAGAAAACCTTCAGCAGACCTCTGATTTCGAGGTGACAGGCAGACATGAGGGAAAGAGTGTATCGATGCCGTTCAGCTTATTTTGCGGGATCCGTACACCTCGTTTCTCATTTGAACCACCTCCGACGTCACAACGTGGTCTCGTTTGAAAATCCGAGCAGGATGTTTTTTCCGAGGCCTTTGGTTCATGTATGGAAACAGACTATGAGGAGCCTGTAGCCTTTATGCGCTACCCGTAAGGTGCCCAGTGGTGCTTCATGCACTTTGTATCTGTGTATCACTGGTGTTCAACATTTATACATCACCATGTTGAATACCACAACGTACCGCTGGAAAAATGCGCAGAAAACGTCTGAAAATGGTATAGACGTCAGAATCCCTCGAATCTCTACCAATCTGTAGAAATGCAAAAGTGCAGCAACGCAGAGGAGCCAAACCCCTGACCTCTTTCGCATGAGTCAACACTCTACCCACCTGCGCTCCGAGCCACTGGCTGCAGAAGCATCGCGGCGTTCAAGACCCCCAAACACGTGCTGCGCCGTATCCCATTGTGACCCCTACTCCTTGGGTTTAACGAATTGGCAAAAAATAAACAGATTTTCAAGCAAATTGAGGGATGAGGATTCTCCCTATATGACTCGCTCTCCCCGTTCAGACATTCGCTTCAGACCCTTCCGTTGTTAGTTTTTTCACTGCTTCATTCGGCGCGGTTGGAATGCGCGCCCACTCCTGTATGTACCACACACCGAATCATGGTTCAATCGTAGTTTGGCGCCTTCCGCCCAAACCAGCCAAGCCTTCCCTCCTCCGTGGTCACTGCATTCATTCCGGACTTGTTAGGGAAAGATAGCCTCTGATTTGAACATAACTGGCCACGGCAAGCCACAGTAAAGACCAAATACGCATTCATATTGTCTCCATGAACAAAATGGTGCCAACAACTACACGGACATAAGCGGATAGCATATGTCATCGTCGTTGTGTAAATTCGTGTCGCCGAAGTGAAGAAGAATATATCAAAGGCCTTAGCAATATTATTATAATGTAGATAAGGATATAAATGCTAGAATGGTTGATAACTCGTCCATTTCAGAGGCGGGGCGACGTGTCGCATCTGGCGAGTAGTTAGCGAAGCGAGGGAGCGAACTCGTCGTGCTCCTGTATTCCTGTCACCCATGAGAAGTCGTGACGATTCGTTGGACGACTACCACTCATCGATTGCGGACGAGATGTACACCGTCGCCGAGATGACCTCATGAAAGACGGTTGACGGTTGATCCGCTCTGTCGAAAGCAGCGCCTACGAGTGCACCCTCCCTGATTCGGACACATAGAAGTTCAGACGGCGGAAAAGCTCACGCTAGCAATAGTCGTGATTTCCTGCCGCACTCTGCAGTTGCTTAATGACAGGTTCTCACGTTACTCGAGTGTATGCCGTAGCTGATTATCTCAGCCGTTAGTAATTGTCTGATCCCTTCGGTTGAGTCGTAGTTCCCACGAAATCTGAGGATTAGCGTAGAACTGCTGCATTGTTGTTTGTAAATATGATGTTGTTTATCTCTAGTCCTATTCGGGTGCATAAGATTTTACCCATTGGGTCTAATCGTGTCGTAGAAGCATGCCACGACCATCAGACCCAATGTCCCGGTTCTACTAAATCTGCCTTTCTAGGATGTTTCCAAGAGTAGCTAGGGCGCATTGAACCGCCGTACTTCGATATTTCGATAGGTTTTCCTAGCTGTTTGAGTTCTATTCCAGTTATGCCAAAGTATTTTTGTTCTCTGCACACATCACCTCCCGATCCTCTAATGTAAACGCTTCCGTGCACGGTGCTGCGCGTAGAGCGTATCGCTTAACGTAAGCGACTATATACGTGTATGACGAGTTAACGAACGCAAAAAAGTGGTTGGTAATTGTCGCTTGTGTGGTCGTCCCAATTTGTTAAAATCTAATGTTCATGTTGTTTGATGGCTGCCGAAAAATCACTACTCATGCATTCTATGGGATCCAGTTATGCCCACGAGCCGCAATTTTCCCAGAACTGTAGCGCAGCCTTTTTGTTACAAACTAATACTCCTCGGCTCGTCGACGCCTCCCATGGAGCAAAGAACTCGTCATTATGTTCGTGTTCGTCTTTTCTTCTCTCATTGATGCCTGTCACCTGGGTCGTGTATGTGTTCATGTGCGTGTTGTAAATTTATGTACATATATTATATATTATTGTGTATACATAGAATTTATGAGCGTATCAATAATGAGTGATTATGATCTGTGTCGATGTTACAACGACAACAGTGCAAATAGTTCGTGTTAATGTAATAAAGATTTATTTCGGTTGTCGGAAACTCCAGAAGATTAGGTCACGTTGCATGTAACTGATTATGAAGCAGAGCGCTTAAGGCAGTAATTCAGACAGGATGCTTACCCAGAGTGAACGCGGATGTTTGATACTTTATGAAATTCTATTTTTATATGAAGAATCCTACTATATATAATCGGCTAATGTCACGTGTCCGTCACGGGGAGGGGACTGAAGCCAAGGGATGCCTACAACAGTGCGGCGTATGCCAGCCGGGCTTTCTTCGAGCTTAACCATGGGCGATTGCTGGCGATCTATATCCTTGGCGGCGGATCGTCAAAGTTCGCGACATATTCAGCGGGCAACGCATCAGTGTATGAATGGGGACCAAAATGGAGCATAGGGATTTAGAACACGTGCCCTTGACGTCGTTCAACGTGGGTTGGGATTCAGAAAACGCCCAACTTACGTAGGGATTCCGAGTAAAGACTGTGTTATACGTCGGCGTCAGTGTTGCGCGATCTGCTACGCACTGCATATGCATTCAGAGGTCGGATTCATCACAACTAAACCCATAGGTATGCGGGGTGTAAGGGGTAGAGGTAAGATAAGAGTCAAGTAGAGATAAGGTAAGAGTTAGAGACGCAGGCTTCATCGTGGGTATCTCTACCCCTATATCCGCGGGTTAGTCGTTGATGAATCCGGCCCCAGAAGACGTGCGGAAGACGTGATCCAACGTGCCTATGGATTCAGAAGACCAGCTGATGTCACCGTCCAACATGCGCAGAGGTTCAGAAGACGTGCCGCTGACGACCAACTTGCGTAGGGATTCCGAGTAAGGGGGACCAGTGGGAGCGGGCCAGTGAAGAAGGGATCAGCAAAGAAGGACCACTAGAGCTAGAGGGGGGATAAGAGGGACCACTATTTTCCCTCACTATCGACCAATGTGCGTCGGGTTTCTGAAGAGATGGGCCACAGAAAACGTGCCACGCGTGTCGGGGTGCAGAAGTGTCATAGACATCGCACGAGTTGGGACTCAGTGTCACATGTGCGTGCTTGACACTCACTCCGTTTCTTTGCCAGCACACAGGTAAGGAAGTATTAGGGGGGGGGGGTGGTGGAAGAGGTAGAGAGACTATGGGATTCGGAGGAGTATGATTGCAGTCCTACCGTAAACGGTGTCGACCTGTCGACCGATACCAACTAATTTTAATTATGTTTCTGCAGAATAAGGACTTCGGGTAGGGATTCTCATGACCTGTTTCTCGCCATGTAGAGAACGGCCCTTCGGAGAATAAATCGCGTACATGCGGTAGAGGGTGGACGGGCTTCACAAATAGGAGCAGTGAAGATTCTGCCTTACTATATCCCGCTGCACTAATCTATATAGTAAAACCGGTTTTACTTAATAGAAGTAAGAAGGCTAAAGGAGGATGAAGGAAGATTGGGGTTGCTCTATTCTCGCTGATTGAGGGCGAAGCTCCCAAGCATACGTTTGGCGGCTGCTATGGTAACGCATCTGCTGCATGTCTTCCGACTCCTTACGAGCGTTGCACGATGTATGCGGCATAAAAGGATGATCAGCTGCCTGTTCCAAAAATGAGCCATGAATATGCTCAAGGAGTCAAAGGCACTGTCGGATGGAGTACGACGTAGTCACTTCGTTGATGTAGTTTATATGGTTCTCAATAAATAATAACATGCTGCCAGCTACTCACCCATGTTGTTGCTTTTCGGAGGAAAAGGAGACGACTTGGTATTCGGCGGAACCTTTCGACCGCAATCAGCATGGTGCCGACACGTGCCTTCTGAAGCAGGAAACATAGAAACGGCATGACTTAGCCGACGGTTCTCTCCCTCACCTCGTCGGCCAAGAAGAGAGTTAGTAACCCACTGAGTTAGCCTCATAAGTCCTTTGTAGCGGTTCCAAATGATAATAGTGTCGTTTGGGAGTTCTACGCCGCGTCCAATGCGGAAACGACTACATTCTGTATGTAGAGGTAGGTGTTGCTTCGAAGGAATGGAATGGTGAATATTGTTGAAGTCAGAGGAACTCCAACGCGTAAAAACGTTAAGGATGGAGATTTTAACATTACTTGCACAGACATGAAAGATTATGATGAAACAATATTGTTCACGGCGATCCACTCATGGCGGGACAATGGCCTTCAGATCATGTGTGTAGCTTTCTCATGCTGTGTCGCAGCACCTCTTAGAGAATGTTCTTCCTCATTTATTCCAAGGAATATGAAAAGGCCTTTAGGCGCAATACTATATTAGAGGGGTTGGTGAAATTGAAAAAATATATATGCCTGTTAGACAATTATGTAAGCAATACAAAACCACTTACCAGTTCACCGGAATGGTGCTGGCTCCATGCTACTTGGGGGGTGGTCGCCCGAGTAACTCATAGCCGGAAGGTTAGAAACGACCTTAAAAATCATAAATAGCTGTAAATAGAGGAGGAGATGGAGGTACCACTAACCTAGTCTGTTATTGGGTACTTCTTCGCTATCAACTGCCACAGCAAGAATAACTTGGGTTCGGCATTGTGTTGCCATTTCCAAACGGCTTCAAGAAAATGGTCCTTTTAGGCCGTTTTTCTTCTTACTGTACATCTTGATATGGGACCAAATGCTTTCAATTCTTTGCGCGCTGACGCGGAGGAGAGCACAGAACAGATAATCTTTTTCAATTTGCCCCCCCCCCCCCCCCACACACACACTCACAATACGTACCCTCCCTCCCTCCCACATTACGTAATGTAAGTCTTATTAAAAAAATTAGACAAAAACTCCCGTGTCCCCCCCCTCCCCCTCCCTCCTCTCTCCCCTTTACAAACACAGAAATCAAAAAGAAAAATCAAAAAACCGCACACGACCAGCCACAACAGTCGTCGGACGCAAGAATGAGCACGAAGAAGGCCCATAGTATCCGATTTCGCGCTCTCAACAACGCGTGTGATAAGAGACTGTAGTTCTTCGCTGCAGGACCAGGACAGTAGGGGGCGCGTCCTTTAAATTTTTTGCACGACCTTCCGGAAACTGACCTAGGTGAGTATTACTATTTTACTATTTACTATTTAGTTTACTATTTTTCTCTTATATTGACATCAAAAACGTGAGTTTCTAGATTTGAATGATTCATCTAGGATGTGCTCAGTCACATCCTAGATGAATCATTCAATTTCACCAACCCCTCTGATGTAGTATTGCGCCGGCCTTTTCTAGGCTATGTAGTGCAAAATGGTAAATCCCTCCCCGTAAAGGAAAATAAAAAATCTAGAGATGGGGAAATTCATGGCTAGTCTTTTGCAGGTACGAACACGCCACAATGATAAACTAGGCGGAGCAAACGACAATGGTTAGGAGACAGCGATTAACACTGACCATGAGAGCTTCAGGCGTAGGAAGAGACAGGAGAGCCGGCGGCTAGGAAAGGTGTGACCCGTTCAAATCAGCCCTCTCCCGCCCGCACAGGCAGGCGGTTAATTTTTGAAGGAGTCGAAAGACTCGGGTGGCGAGGGGGGCGGAGGGGTAGATCTCCATCTGCTGCTTCTAGAGCGCATTCAGGATTCAGGACAATTTGGTCGACCAGCAGAAGAGGGCGACGACACGCTACTGAATCCAGTGGGGTACGCAAGTCATTCACTAAGGTCGTCGCACGAGTCTCCGCGATGACCCACTGCGGACGCGATCTCGTAGACGAGCTCTCGAGAGCAGGAAGTCTGCTTCTGCTTCTGTTACGTCTGTTTAGAGTACTGCTTACGTTACGGGATTTTCGGACTAGCTCAGTTACCCCCCCCCCCCCCCCCACCCGATGCCGTCCTCGCATCACCCTCGCATACTTTCCACACTCGTCGGACTCTGCGAGTGCGCGTCGGCTCCCGCTGTAACGCTATCTCGAGAAACTTGAACTGTCATACATCTTGTGATGTGACATGGGTCTTCGTAGGCCGGCCTGTCACAAGGGCCTGTCGCCTGCGCTCGAGTGTCTGTGTAACTTGGCTCGGAGAGCGAGCAGTTCCCAGTAGCACCACGTGGAAGAACGGACATCGCCACCGAGCTTCTTCTACATTAATCTAGAGATAAAAGTTAGGATAAGTTTCTGTGCAAGGAACATTCTAGTATACCTTTCTTTGAAGTTTTGCTTTACCGTATAAGTTAACACATTCTTTCAATATTTAATTTTTTTAGGAAAAGAATGGTTTGAAGCCCGTTTCAGGGAACAGGAAGACGGCCGTATTTAGTGCCAAAAAGAAATGCGTCATGCCTTCACTAGTCGTCACGATTTTTATTCGGTTGATAGCAGGATTTTTGTTTGTGTTGAGTTTGAAACCTGTTAAAGATAAAATGAAAGCAAGTATGAAGAATACACATATTTTCACTTTGACGGCTCATATAAGTGGCATTTATATTAGGTTGTAACGAAATAAATGGCACTGAACCACTGTAAATTTAAACAGTTAATATCTCGGCTTGTAGGCAAGTTTATTAATCGAAATAAAAACCTTCTGATTCTACACATCTTTGCCAACGTGACACTGGCTTTTTTGTCCCAGTAGCATAAAATCAGAAGTTCTGGAATTGACGAAATCTTCGAAGGCACTTTCGGCATCCTGTTGGTATTTGAATATTTTCCCTACCAAGAAGTCGCCAAAATGCTTGAAGAAATGGTAATCTGTTGGGGAGAGGTCAGGAGAAAACGGAGGATGTGGCAGAGTTTCAATGCTCAGCTCATTCAATTTCTGCAACGTCATCCGTGCTACATGGGGGCGAGCATTGTCGTGCAGAAGGAGAACTCGCCTTCGGTTTACCAAGGCCGGCCGGATATCCTTCAACTTTTTCATCATTTCTTCAATTTCAATGCAGTACTTCTCTGCCGTGATGGATTCACCGGGAGGGAGGAAGCTGTGGTGAATAATTCCCAGCGAACACCACCATACTGTCACCATTACTTTCTTTTGGTGCAATTCCGGCTTCGCAAAAACCTTGGGGATCTCATCGCTGTCCACCCACTGTGCCGATCGTCGCCTGTTGTCGCACATTATCCATTTCTCGTCACAGGTTACGATGCGATCAAGGAATGGGTCCGTTTCGTTCCGTAGAAGCAGTGCGGACGAGATCTCATATCGTCGGTTTCTTTGCTCCTCAGACAGCTCGTGAGGCACCCATCTTTCCAGCTTTTTGGTCTTTCCAATTTCCTTCAGATGCCGGGCAGCTGTGTTGTGACTGACGCCAAGAACCTTCGCTATCTCCCTGGTACCTTTGTGTGGATCCTCCTCTACCACATCTCTCAGCTTGTCCTCATCAACATCAGTATGCCTCCCACGACCTTCATGTCCTTCCAAGCTCTCATCTCCATTCCGGAACTTCTGATACCAACGATACGCCGTCCGAATTGTGGAACATCCTTGACCGAATGCGGCGTTAATCTTCTCGTCCGCCTACTTAGCTGTAGTGCCCAGCTTGAATTCATACAAGTAAATGCCTCGGATTACCCTTTTGTCCATCTGCAAAAAAGTCAATAAAACTCCAAAGTTTTCCCACTTTTACATGGGAAGTTTGGTACTCCCCGGTAGAGCAAAGTTTGCGCTTCTAAATTACATGCCATATGTTACGGTTTGTTCTTGATCAAACGCGTAAAGACGCGCCAAAAAATGGCGCGAGCCAGTGCCATTTAATTCGTTACAACCTAATACTATCAATTAAATAAAAGGTGCAGCGAACTTTTTGAGTGCATGGCGCGATCTGTTTTCATGCGCTATATGCTAGCTATGTTTTAAGGAAAATTTTAATTCATTGTTTTTACATTAAAAATGAAAATTTTGTAAAATTAAAACAATTAATGGGACAGGTAAACTAAAAAATTTCAAAGAGAGTTCTTTCAAATTTTGCATATGCAGGAAACCATTCCAAACTTTTTGGAGAGTCTCTCGTTTAATGTCGAAGAGTTCACTTCAATTTGGAAGAGTTTGTTTCGATTTTAAAAGTCTCAAAACTAGCTTAGAAGATACAATTCGACAAGAAAATAGTGTAAATAAATAAATACTGGACCGTTCAACAACTAATGTTCCGATGTCAGTAAATAATTAAATAAATGATGATTACAAATAAATAGATTTGAAGCTTTTCTTGTCCTAGGAGAGTGCAGAACACAGTGAGACGCTCGACCTTTGTTGTGGACGATTGGAGAAAGCCGACATCTTCACAGTTCTCGAAAGTGAACGGCATCAAAAGTTAACTTGGTGATGTTGGTGTCTGCTGTAGTTGTACGCGTGAACATTCTAGTTGACACATAGTTTATTGGAAGGCTCTATAACAACAACGGTGGGTAGAATTATTTAGCTCTCTACGCAGTAAAACAACTAGAGCATAAATAACGTCGTCTATTTTTTGAAGTAGATACGTGCCCAAGGTAGGTTCGGTGCTGGTGTCGAACTATTTGTGCTGCTCTAGTTTCCTGCGCAGATCATCTTCAAGGCTGCCTTCAACGATATCCTGAAAACGAAACTCTACTTTACCAACGTGTTCAAGTAAGGCGTGAGAATGTTATGTGAAAAGAGCGACTTGTTGCTTATTGGGACTGTGGAACAATCCAGCCAGAAAACACGGACTGTGAGCAAGAGACACGGATTGGGCCATCTTTAGGGTTCTATTCCACACCAGACTTTTACAGACTTTGTGTGTGTGGTCCGTACGGTTAGGGAATCAGCTCACACCCTGTCTCGGTATTGCATGCTTGGACTAGTGTCCGTATGCAGTTCATCAAGGCGAATGCACTGCATTCACGACACGATTTCCCAAGGGAGCACTGCGTTTGGGTCACCACTCAAAGTTTGGCGGCCGAAAATTTCTGTCGTTTTCGAGTTCAGATTCCGTTCAGAGATAGGGTATCCACTATTGCTATCGGTATATCTCTGTCAGTTATCTGGCATCTCCCAGAAAACTTCATAGTTTTCCGGTGTTTTTGAGGTTTTGCATTGTTGTGGTAACCAGAATCACCCACATACTCTAATGTTGTTTTGCGTTAAGTTGTAATTGGTCTAATTTTGTTTATTAAGTTCAATCGCGTGACTGGCCACGTACAGAATGCATAAATAAATTGAATTACTAACGTTTCCTTCTGAAGGAAACAACTCACTGCCAGATACCGTACTTCAGAGCCACTCTTGGATGAAGTCCGAGTTAGATGTCGTTGCAGTTCTTTCAATAAAGAAGGAAAAGTCGTTGTACCATAGATGGTAGCGGATTACTTTTCCGAAGAATCCAACGAAAGGGAGAATAACTTGTGGTAAGGTATAGAATGAACGTGACCCTCCAACTCTCCACTTAGGTAGACATGATGGTGCTGGTGCTACTGTTCGCATGATGGTGTGTAAATTCTAGACCATTTAAGAGGCTGAAGAAGGCAATAGCACCGTGTGGTTCGGCATAAAGTTGCAGCCCTACAGTACTACGCAACACTTACTATTTGCACTCCGTTGCGCATAAAGACGAATGTCGGCATTACTTTGATCTCGAAGCGCGACACAATGTCCTCCTGAAATAGAGGTGAGCACATAAACTTCCCCAAGTCTCTAGGCAGATGCTGGTAACCTACGCTCTCGTCGACGTCAACTTTCACGAAGATCACCGACGTGAACTCGTTGGACAGCTTCTAAAACCAAAGAACAGTAGTTATCAGTTACCAAAGGACACAATCTTAGAATTCAAGCTAAAATACCGCATTCAAAATCTTTCAAGAACCTTTTTCGGCTCGTGTAGTGAAAGTCTGGAATGAGCTCCCTGAATCACTCCTCAATTCTTCGCCAAAAACGTTCAACAACAAGTTAGAAAATTTCTTAAACAGAAAGGACATTTGTGAAGTTAACTATCAAATATTTTTTATG
>OX375866.1:100868495-100901214 GCA_947359475.1 Heligmosomoides polygyrus bakeri
TAACATGACAGAGTTATCGAGCTCAGAACACGCGCGCGCCTGCAATGTAGGACAACGATCCATGTTCCCCTCGCTCTTATTCGCCCACATTGCAGTTTTCCCTACTCCCAATAACACCGTTCAATTCACCATGAAAAGCTCTATCGAACAGTATCATGCATGCCCAATTCGAAGATATCGATTTTCAATGACGTCAACCTCCGTCTGCCGCGGCTTCAGAAAACCGTAAGGCGGCCTCGATGCAAATCTGCCAAAAAATCGATGTTTCCAAAATCGGTCGAAATTGGAACCGTTCGATAGCGCTTTTCATGCTGAACAGGACGGTACCATTGAGAGTGCCGAGCACTCAAATCTGGGCGAGTAAGAGCGCAAGAAACGCTAACCGCTATCTTCCGCCGCTTTAAACTTGCAGCTGAGGCTAAGGCAGTTTAGGAAGCTGAGGAGTTCTGAGCACGTCATCGTAAGGTAACTTAAGCACTCTGTTTGCGTACGCATCTTAATGCCGTTTGCTCTCAGGGTTTTCCCGCAGTGGTCCACGGAACTCGAAAAAAAATGCGTCACACAAGCCTCTCCTGCATTTTCCCACCCCTGTAACATTGTCTCTTCCTAAGCTACACCGTTCTACTTTAGTGTACTATTAGCTCGTTTTACTGCCTGCAAAACCCTCGAGTTGCAGTCGAAACGATTTAAACTTGAAAGAGTTATTGCGCTCCGAACATGCCCGCGCGCGCAATTTGCAATCGGTCACCCTCCTCGATTGAAAGGTTCGATTTAATATGCATTGTTCACGGCACACTCCAAAGGCTAGTTAGACAGCCCTAGAGCAATTCCTTAATAGGCCGTCCGAAAATTTATGATAGAAGTCCCCAAACGCTCACTCTACCAGTTGTCGAACCAACTCGATTGAAAGGTTCGATTTAATATGCATTGTTCACGGCACACTCCAAAGGCTAGCTGGACAGCCCTAGAGCAATTCCTTAATAGGCCGTCCGAAAATTTATGATAGAAGTCCCCAAACGCTCACTCTACCAGTTGTCGAACCAACTCGATTGATAGGTTCATCTCTATACGCATTGCACACGGCGCACACATAGATCCCGCCGGGACAGATTGGAGCGATTCCCGAGTAGGGCGGCTGGAAATTTCTGATAAACTTCTCCACACGCTCACTCTACATGTTGTCGCGCCAATTCGTTTGATAGGTTCGATTCTATATGCACTGTCTACGGTGCACTCCAAAGTCTCGAGATTGGAGCAAATACTGAGTAGGAGAGCCCGAAACTTCATATAGAATTCTCCAAACGGTTCGAAATAGTCTTGAAGGCTTTACATTTTCCAGTAAGGGAAGATAGAAGCGGAGTGAACATGCTTTCTCCCGCTCGATTGATGGGCCGATCCTACATACATTGTGCACGGCGCACTCTCGGAGCATTCCTGGCATAACAGAGCAGAGCTGACAACGTACGCCATGCTTGAGATACTCCGAAAACACTGCACGTCACGTGCACGTACTGGAAAATAAGGTGCTCCAATCGCAAAAGCCTGATGCAGTTATTTTTCAGGCCACCCACGGCGAAAACGCGGAGGTCTGGCAAAGTTTTATAGACGTTTGTGTAGATCTCGAGACGAATCGAACGATATCAACAGTTTCTCAAACAACTTAAAATTAAAGGAGTTATGAGCATGCGACGGTTTGCGACGGATTTTTCCGTCGCAAACCGTCTTTTTGACCGCGCGACGCGGGCGGTATTGTAGTTGGCAAAGACCAAACACTGACTGCAGTAAAACTCGATTCGATTAAAATTTGGCCAACGATCCGTAGCTGTTTACTTTACTATTTGCTGTCGTCTTCAATAAGAACAGAATGCTTTCGGACAAAACTATCATTCTGTGAAATAGGCAGACCTATGGACTTAAATATCTTCCCAAGGCGGACTTTACCAAAGAATTCGCTGTGGTCACTGCTTGATTGAAATCTTCGTTAAGCATTCTGC
The DNA here is from genome assembly GCA_947359475.1 of Heligmosomoides polygyrus bakeri. NCBI lineage: Eukaryota > Metazoa > Nematoda > Chromadorea > Rhabditida > Heligmosomidae > Heligmosomoides > Heligmosomoides polygyrus. Next base: position 100,870,490 of record OX375866.1, read on the forward strand.
AATTTTCCGAAACAATTATGGCAATATATTAGGTTGTAACGAATTAAATGGCACTGGCTCGCGCCATTCTTTGGCGCGTTTGATCAAAAACAAACCGTAACACGTGGCATATCATTTAGAAGCGCAAACTTTGCTCTACCGGTGAATACCAAATTTTCTATGTTAAAGTGGGAAGACTTTAGAGTTTTATTGGCTTTTTTGCAGATGGACAAAAGGGTAATCCGAGACATCTACTTGTATGAATTCAAGCTGGGCACTACAACTAAGGAGGCGGACGAGAAGATCAGCGCCGCATTCGGTCAAGGATGTTCCACAATTCGGACGGCGTATCGTTGGTATCAGAGGTTCCGGAATGGAGATGAGAGCTTGGAAGAACATGAAGGTCGTGGGAGGCATAGTGATGTTGATGAGGACAAGCTGAGAGATGTGGTAGAGGAGGATCCACACAAAGGTACCAGGGAGATAGCGAAGGTTCTTGGCGTCAGTCACAACACAGCTGCCCGGCATCTGAAGGAAATTGGAAAGACCAAAAAGCTGGAAAGATGGGTGCCTCACGAGCTGTCTGAGGAGCAAGGAAACCGACGATATGAGATCTCGTCCGCACTGCTTCTACTGAACGAAACGGACCCATTCCTTGATCGCATCGTAACCTGTGACGAGAAATGGATAATGTACGACAACAGGCGACGATCGGCACAGTGGGTGGACAGCGATGAGAGCCCCAAGGTTTTTGCGAAGCCGGAATTGCACCAAAAGAAAGTAATGGTGACAGTATGGTGGTTTTCGCTGGGAATTATTCACCACAGCTTCCTCCCTCTCGGTGAATCCATCACGGCAGAGAAGTACTGCATTGAAATTGAAGAAATGATGAAAAAGTTGAAGTATATCCGGCCGGCCTTGGTAAACCGAAGGCGAGTTCTCCTTCTGCACGACAATGCTCGCCTCCATGTAGCACGAATGACGTTGCAGAACTTGAATGAGCTGAGCATTGAGACTCTACCACATCCTCCGTTTTCTCCCGACCTCTCCCCAACAGACTACCATTTCTTCAATCATCTCGGCGACTTCTTGGTAGGGAAAATATTCAAATACCAATAGGATGCCGAAAGTGCCTTCGAAGATTTCGTCAATTCCAGAACTTCTGATTTTTATGCTACTGGGATAAAAAAGCTTGTGTCACGTTGGCAAAGATGTGTGGAATCAGAAGGTTTTTATTTCGATTAATAAACTTGCCTACAAGCCGAGATATTAACTGTTTAAATTTACAGTGGTTCAGTGTCATTTATTTCGTTACAAGCTAATAGATGAATCTTGGGCTCCTAGGTCTACGTAGCGAACGCAACTTCTGTAAAAAGTTTGTCAGGATAAATGAAACTGTTCAAAAACGAAACGTGCTATCATGCACTATGGCACTTTGGGTCTTCCAGAAGCTAAACGGACTGGGCATAGTACCAAATTTCTTATTTTGAAATTCTCCTTGTTACGGTTTGGCTTCAAAATCTTAACGATCTTTCTCGCAAAAATTTTCCGTTAAAAAATGGTCGTTAAAAATTTACCGAAAAATATTTAACGCACCCCCCTGATAGGGACTGTATTTGAGTTCATCCTCCAACGGTACGAGTTACACCACCATCAAGTTCTGACAGCACTTCGCCAATTCCTTTTGTATAGGGACCTTCCTCAACGGAACACCATTCCTCGCTTAAACCACATAATGCCGCACTCTTTCGCTGGCGCTATTCACTGCCCTGTGTCTTCAATGGGAACAGACGTTACGCATGGCTTAGCAAGACCGTGAAAAAGCGCCGCCTTTGCGCGAAGGTGATGGGTGGAGCGCGTTCGCTGCTGGGTGTTCACCACACCAATGACTCGTTCTCGAACACGCATCGATTCTTCCGTTTCTGGGCGAGCTGTAATTACGTGTTCTCTTCTTCTGTATGACTGTGTTCACTCACCAGTTCCGACTATGCCTTGTTTCGAACACCTGATGGTCTTCTAGGAATAACGACCTGGTCGGTGTAGTGCCTCATACCGTCGTGAATCAGCTTTCGCTGCAGTCCTTCTGTTTACCGGCCAGTCAGGCTCCAAGTTCTTCAGAACTCCTGACCATAGTGAACATTATGAGGTCGCAAGTTGAAGTCTGCATTATAGTTGTGCTAAAATGATCTATTCGAAAAGATATTCGAATGATTTTCAATCAAATATGAATAATTCATTTCGAAATATTCAAAAAATCGCGTTTTTCGAGCGTATCGAATTCGAGTGCTCGAAATTTGTAGCTATTCGAAGTCGTTCGAATGCTCGAAAAAATTCGAGAGCATAACTGTAGTCCGCATGGTACTATGATACACGTGTACATTCTTCCTAACCGGATGGAAACTTCTGTATCAGAAAGACAAAAATTCCATGGAGACTGCTTTGAGAATTTATTTATTTATTTATTTATTTATTTATTTTAAAAACAAGATGGGTTTCTTGTACAAGGCAGCATTTTTCGCCACTGGGCTCGATCTCTGGAGTCACGATACTACAACAGTGCCAGGAAATCACTATTAATACTTTTGGGAACATTAATATAATGTTTGATGTATGTACATAAAAAGAACTGATCGGTTAAAGGATAAAGGACGGCGTTACTCAATCTCTTTTGGGATGCGCCGCGCATTCTACTTCTACGGGATGTCGTGGAGGCGACATCCCGTAGAAGTAGAATGCGCTGGCGCATCCCAGAAGGGATTGAGTGACGCCGTCTTTTATCCCTTTATCCTTTAATATTCCTTCATTACAAAAAGTGTAAGAAACTGATGTTGGGCGACAGTGTTATGCCAACTGTTTACCGATACCATGCCATTACAAAATATGTGCCCATGCTCAGAAATGGCCTCTAACATTTTGAACAGACACCTTTAGAGGAAGTGATACGGCCCGTCGTGGCCCGCACGTATTCTCAAACGTTTTCGGTCAATGCATTCAGAAGCCTCATGTTTAAAACCCCAGTATGCGAGAATCTCTAGGACAAGGTTCGTCTTTTAGTAGGGTGAACCAAAAGTCCTGTCGCTTTTTCAATGGTTTTTTCAAGTTTTCTAGCGAAAAGAGGTGTTTAAAGTAGAAGTGTAGTATATTATTTTAAAGCTATTGAATTGCTCTACCATGGGGTATATGAAAATTTTAAACTGCTACTGAGATTAATTTTCCAACTTAGTCCAGAGCCAGAGAAAAGCTGGAATTTTACTCCACTAACCACAAAGTGAAGGTCTTAAACTTTACCATCGATCTTTTGTTTTTCGATCACTCTTTTTTTTTCAAGCGTTCTTGAATTGACACTTACTCGTGAGCTTCAGCAAGTGTTACCTAGCGTTCTCCAATATTTTGATAGCTTGAAGTTCCTTCACCTATGCGCCACTTTCAAAACACAGTGCTCTTGTTGTGTTCCTTTCCATCGAGAGCACTGGTATATCGGCTGCTGTAGGACGCATGCATGTGCTACTTATTGGAAATGGAACGTGTTGTGGTAGGGTCTGTTCCTAATTGTGTTAATGGCATGCCTTGTCACCTCCTGCCTTCGTTGTGAACTGGCTCGCTATCATTATCTGACAAACACGGGTTAGAGTGTAAAATCGTCTTAAACGTTTCAAAATGTCTTAAGTGGTGGCCGGAACAGTTTCTTGAGCACTTCTATGTAGTACTTCAGCAGATTTCTTCTGGAAATAGTACCTTAATAACGGATCCGTTAGAGTGAGAACTAGACATTCTTAACTAGAAAACGGTAAAAGCTGTCGGCTCACCCAGAGATGGAAGACAAGTCATGCTCAAAGGTGCAAACCAATGAAGGCATCACCTTCGCAAAAAGTGCAGAAACCATAGACTAAAAATTTGTGCGCGTATTTTTTGGCATAACTGGTAGTTGCTAAGAGATAAAGGGCTGTGTAAGTCAATGTCTTCTAGGAAGCACCACGCCATCTACTTCAATGGGTTGTCGCGGAGGGAATTTGAAAGCGTATTTAGGACAGTCGGAGGAGACGTCAGCTGTCACATTCACTTTGATTAAAGGTTTCTGGTTCGGATTTTCAGGCCAGGCCAACCAATCCCTACAGACCTCCTGGGTTTGTGGATTAGTACAAGAACTGTCACAACGATGTTTTATTGCGATCAAAACTTCTAGCGCCAGGCGGGACTCGAACCCGCACCTCCCTCTAACCGGGCGGGAATGCTCTACGCCATTACACCACCGGCGCCGTTTGATCGGACGCAACATCCACACCTCGTGGGACCGATCAGCACCCACCCGTATCCGGGATGAGCTGGCCGCTGATATCAGCATGGGACCAGTTAAGCTGATGGTGTTGATAGAAACAGTTCAAATCAGTTTCTTTAAGCCTCAATTGGCTGGTATCGAGGTTGTAAGCTGTCACAACGATGTTTTGTTGTTATCAAAACTTCTAGCGCCAGGCGGGACTCGAACCCACACCTCCCTCTAACCGGGTGGGAATGCTCCACGCCATTACACCACCGGCGCCGTTTGATCGAACGCATTAGTACAAGATCTGTCTGGCAGGACAAACACTGAGTTGCCTATCGGTTAGCCGCAGCAAGTCATCGTGTAGGCCAAATAAAGGATAAATTCAATTCCACGCAGTATTTGAAATTTTTAAAACGAGTTTTCATTGAATTTTGATGCACTCACACAAAACTTGCCAGTAGGCTTGCCCTGATATAAGTTTTCTTTTTATTTGCCTCTTCCTTGCCTGTAGTTAGTTTGCTTATAAGTTTCTTATTTATCGAGTTTATTCATATTATTATCTTTACTTGCTGTTATTTTAAGCACACCGTAGGATGCACACATTAACTGAATAGAATTGAACTGAAAAAGGATAAAAAAGACAATAATCAGCTTGTTTTAACACATTTGTTTAAGCCTGGAACGGCTGGTAGAGAGGCTATATGTTGTTACAGGATGTTTTGTTGCGATCAAAACTCTTGCGCCAGGCGGGACTCGAACCCGCATCTTCTGCTTTCCGGGCAGCGATGTTCGCCTTACACCACCGGCGCTGTTTGACCGCTCGTAACATCCGCGATATCCTCGAGGTCTGTCAGCACCCAGCCGTGATACGGGATGGGCTATATGTTGCCACGTACTCTACTCCAACGGGATGTCATGGAGTCGATTTGAATGTATATTATAGGCATTCAAATCGACTCCACAACATCTCGTAGGAGTATAGTAATATTGTATTATAATAAGCGTTTGAACTGACTTCAAAATAGAAGTAGAATGCGTGGCGGATCCCATGGTTTAGTAATACCGACTTTTATCCTTTATCCTTATCCTTACTCGCCCTACATAATGAACTATGGTAGCCGACCAATGGACAAATCACTGTTTTATCCTTCATAGCAGTTCTTGTACCATGTCGCCAACTTCGAAGCGATGGAAAAAATAATTCATCGGGACAGAACCAAGAGCCTTGAATCGGAGTACATACGACAACCGGCGCCTCCTCGACTGCACCACGATGCGTCTTCACTAGTTATTCTTCGTCAAGGATTATGCTACAACTGCACTGCATGCTTTTTCCATTTTTCTTTTTTTTTCTATTAGGGACTGTCACAAGTTTCAAAAGTTCCGTATTCAAAGTAATTCAACATGGTTTCCCAGAATTTTTTCCATTTTCCTTCTAAATGCACCCTATGATGAGCTACGATCTGTTATTTATGCCCAGCTGCATTAAATCAAAGGGCATTGCAGCCCAGGTATCGATACTGCTCCATTGTATTGATCGGCCACCGGGTGTTTGTCGCCATCTCGTCGCCGGATGTCGATCAATAGCGAGTGGTGGGTTTGTCTGGCGTGGTGGTGTGCTGGCGGTGGTGGTGGCCGGGCCGTCCGTCCGTCCGTTCGGCCGGTTGACCGAACCGACCACCGACGTTTGCATTTCCATTCGTTCGTCGTCGTCGTCCGTTCGACTCTCGTAGCACATCGATCGTCGCTCGTCGCCTACTTCAGTACGGCACGAGTTCTCCTTCAGTTACCGCCCTTCTGACTCATCTTTACTGTGATTGATATCGGCTACCCTCTCCGCTGGTCCTAGGTCCTGTGCAGCACCAGCGGGAAGATCGAGGCGTCTCATCTATATTGCTCTCAAACACCAGTTGTTGCGTCAGAACTAAATATATAGCTCTGCTGAAACCGGAATTTTTGCGAAAAAATATTACTTATTCTCACGTTAATTGAAACTGAAATTTTGGCGCAAAACGGCTGTGCTGTGCAGAATTTTTCGTTTCGTGCAACAGAAAACGTTTTTGGGGCTGCCTTACATTGTGACCTCACCTACAAACTCACGTCAAACGAGAACAGAACGCAGTCTGCCTCTTATGGCAGTTGAGTACTCCATCATTATCGTTTATTGCACTTGTGTGTGCGCTTTACTGAAACGAACTAAACTAAGGAAATATTAGGTTGGCAGCCAATTTCGTGGGCACTCACGCATCTTCAGTCAGAATAAGATTCCTTGGAACGCAAAACTGCTTCCCAATTACTTCCCAATTATCAGTTAGCTGGTCTATTCCACGGCTACAGAATTCTTACGCCCTTATGGCCAAGAATCCTTGAAGATGCATTTTGACCTGGTCCACATTAATAACTCGCCTTCCAACCAAGAAGAGCTGCACCGAACGGCACTATTGTACTTCCACGACTCCAAAGGTCGAGGAGAGGTCGAAAAAAATTTCGCCCAAACTTCACCCAGGAGGTTATTTGGGGTGCTGATCACGAATCTAACCTTCGTTTTCGAAATTTCAGTCGATTACGGTAGGTTACGGTAGGTGCGCGTAATCAGGGCTGTCGAGGTCATAATGGTCATAATCACCGATTTCGCCAAAACTTCGCCCAGTGGGGTTACTTGGCGTGCTGATCACGAATCTGACATCCATTTTTCGTTTTACTGGAGCACGGTAGGTTACGGTAGGTGCGGGTAACCTGAGGCGCTCTTTATCCGTAACTACCGTATTCCAGCATAAAACGAAAAACGGATGTAAGATTCATGATCAGCACGCCAAATAACCCCACCGGGTGAAGTTTGGGCGAAAAATTTTTTCGACCTCTCCTCGACCCCTGAAGTCGTGAAAGTACATTAAGTGCCCACCGAATTAAAAAGATGGTAGTCACTCGGCGCACAGTCCGAGCTGTATGGTGGATGAGTTAGACGCTCCCAGCCAAGGCCTTCAATTTTTTGATGTGTCCGATTCGCGAAGCGCTCTCCGTTCGGAGGTGTCAAGAAGGCGCTAACTTCTGAGAGATCATCAATAGCGGTTCCACCGTTGATGCTGAAATCTACTCTTCTCAACTTGACCGCGTGCAGGATGAACTCAGCCAGAATCGGGTTAGACAGCTTTTCAGGAGTTCAGTTATCTCTGAGCAAGATAATGCCAGATCACACGTCGCAAATCGGACGCTTTAAAACATCGAAGACCTTGGACGGGAGCGTCTAACTCATCCACCTTACAGCCCACATTGCCTATTTTACATATTTGTTAATAAACACTTTTGTTGAAAATTCTTAAGTCCACGAAATTAGTTGCCAACCTAATACATAACATATAAAGGCTTAAGTGTTTCTCGATCTAATCTTTCGCCTTCTCAAAACTTCATTAAACCGCTGGATTAAGAACTATTCGAAGATCCGAGGAAGGAAGTAGACATTGGAATTGCAGCTTCTAAGACTGTGTTAAGCTGATGAAACAACCATTTTCCAAATCGCTTCACACCTGTTGTTCTACGATCGCTAAAAGGTATACTTGTGTCCTTTCAAAAAAAAAAATTTCGAATAAACGAATAATCAAATATATTCGGTTTCACGAAAACCAAATCTTCGAATAATGAATATATTCGAATTTTGGACCTCGTCGAATAGTCGAATAATGAACACATTCGAATTTTTGACCTCGTCCAACATTCGATTAATGAATATATATTTTTATAAGTCAATTGAAACCGGAATTTCTCGGAAAAAATAGAACAGAGTCCGACCCATGCGTATCGGGCTAAATCGTTTAGCTGTTCCTGAGCTTCTTTTTAAGAGGTTTCACCTCGTTCTTGAATGTTCAAAACTACTTCAGGGGAATCGTAGTTTTAGACGATTCATAGAAAAAACGCTTAAAAACGTCCGTTTGATGAAAGCGGCCTCGTTCGTGGCCCTTTGGTTTTTCTGAAAGTTTTGAAAGAAATGGAGTGGAACATAAAATGGCCCCCTTTCGACAACCAGTTCGGTAAGCTTTTATGGGGCCGGATAAAATTCCTTCGATATTGAACACTCAAAGCTATTACGCGTACATATGTCTGTTATGAAAGAGAAAGGCCGTATGGGTGCATTAGCTTTTTCAATTGTAAAAGAATGGAGAGGAAAAGAAGTTGTGTTGGTGTTTAGTTCTCGTAAAGAACTTTTTGAAACTAGCTAAATCCCGTTCTTGCCCTTGAAATTCCGCAAAAAGTGGCCAGTAGTCGGTAGATAATCGTTAAAGGCTCGCATTAGTTAACCCCTTTGAGGTATGCGTTATGCATTCAACTTCTAAGGAAAATCGTGGGGACCACTTTATTGCGTACCCAATCTATACTGCAGTCAACCGTTAGACAGGTCAGTGTTTCACTCTTTCCAGACAGCTTTCTTACGGCAGCGCGACAGGAGATACACCCGCCCCCTGCTGGGAGGCGTGGCGTCAGGATGTACACCGTTGTTCTGCGAACCGGAAACTTTTGTTTTGTGTGTCAAAGGTTCCGTAAGGCAGCCGTTAGACTCTTGGTGGAGCCTACGGGGTTGGGGGTGGTGAGCAAGGGGGATGAGAGGAAGATAGCACGCCCCAGCAGGGGGCAGGTGCTCCTCCTGACCGTCCCCCCTTTCTTAGGCCCTTGTTATACTCCCGCGGGAGCATCCGCGGAACGTCCGCGGACCAAGGGTGCATCGCGGACGGCGGGCGTGGCGGGGCGCGGCGATTGGCCAGGTGAGGGATCTCGGCGCGATTCCCGCCCATTCGCGGAAGCTCCCGCGAGACTATAACTCAGGCCTTACCGATGCACTAACCCAAGAGTGGCGAAAAGCTTGAATGACATTCGGGAGCCGACTTTTCCTTTGACTTCCTCCAACACGTTGTCAGATTTTCTAAAATCTCGTTGTTTTCGGGGAGTCGATTACCCAACGTTGCCCTTCGTGTTTTAAAATTCATGCATTCTTATTGCTTCTTTTCGCTGATTGCTTGTTCTTCTCTCTAACGTGGCTATTGTCGTTTCGACTTGTGCTCGTCTTCTGGAGCAAACTTTTGCGCCTGAGGAGATTTGCGTGTTAGTTTTTCGTTACAACCAGGTATTGTTGGAAAGATTGTCAGAACCTTTGGAATGAAATAGGCACAACGTAAATCACCACCAGATTGCACGGAACTGCAGTTTGGCAATTTGAATGCGCATTTGTCACATACAGTTACTTGATGTGGCCAGCCAATAAGAAAGTCAATGTCTTATCGTTCAAAGATAAATCTGGTACCAATACACTGACCTAGGACGGATGGAAGACAAGGTTGGCCTGGATGGGAATCCGAACCAGGGGCCTAGAAATCGGGGCACGCTACAGCTGGTACCTTCTCCCATTGCGCTACCACGCGCCTTTCCAACAGTGAAGGTAGTTTATCATACGGAGCGATGAGTACTCTCATTTTCTAGTTCAGTTTTTCACAGTACAAAGAAGATTAATCAACGCAGATCAGAGACTGTTAAGAGGATGTTTAGTTGCGATCAAAACTCTTGCGCCAGGCGGGACTCGAACCCGCATCTTCTGCTTTCCGGGCAGGGATGTTCGCCTTACACCACCGGCGCTGTTTGACCGAACAGAACATCCACGATATCTTCCTAGCAATCTCGCCTATCAGCACTCACCCGTGATATCGGGATGAACAGTTTTGATCGCAACTAAACATCCTCTTAACAGCTTCTATCTTCTATAACAGCCGCTCTAGGCTTAAGCAAAATTAAAAACATCATTTCTACGAAGGCCTTCAGCTTAACCAGTTCCATGCTGATATCAGCGGCCGGCTCATTCCGATATCACGGGTGAGTGCTGATAGGCGAGATTGCTAGGAAGATATCGTGGATGTTCTGTTCGGTCAAACAGCGCCGGTGGTGTAAGGCGAACGTCGCTGCCCGGAAAGCAGAAGATGCGAGTTCGAGTCCCGCCTGGCGCAGATCAGAGAGTTTTGCCTTCCAGGAGCAAAAATTCGACTTGCTCCAAAGAAGGGAGTCTCCCTTATGTAACATAATATTTGTTGTAGTTTGGTTGCATTTCTTTTTCTTTATGTTTGAGTAAGAGAGCTGTCACACGTTTATAAATTCGTAGTTAAATTTTTTAATCTTCTCTACCTGCCTGGTTTCGTGTAATTTTTTTTATTGAGGCAGACACTAGGACGAATTCGTGTTTTTCAAGGTCGTTTTGTTGCCAAGTTTTTAAGACAAAGGAGATCGCAAAACTTAGTACAAAAGGCCCAGATCTCAAGAACGTCGAAACGGAGGATTAATAAACTCGTCATAATTGCCAAAGCACCTTAAAAGGACAGTGCTATTTTGTGTTGTACGAAGGGGAGAAGAAGATCGGCATCCTATTCGCTTCATACAGATTCGATTTTCCTTTAGGTTTTCTTCAGACAAGCACTGACGTTTACTGTCCTGCAGCTCCTCCTTCAGCATATCCACCTGTCACTTAGACATCTCTTCACCTTACCATCAGTCGACTAGTTCGCATGGTTTTCCGCCCGATGAGCAGGATTTAGTCATACGAAGGGAAGCTGCATGGAGACCGGACCTTCGCCATACCTATAATAACCTGCCCGAATTCCTGTCCTGCAACAGACATTTGTACGTGTTTTGTGAGCGCGCCCCATACTAATCTGATTTGCAGCCCCGATCCCTGCCACTGCTTTTTAATGAAATTCATGCCCCGTACGGAGAGTATGGTTCGTCCGAAAGCCTTGCCTCAAACACGCTGTAAATTAGTGCCGAACTGATTAATTTTGTACTTCCTTGACTATTTTCATTGTAGACGGCAGTAGCGCAGTCTAGGAACGCATCAGCTTCCGCGTACACCCTAAATCGAGGTTCTTCGTTTGTGTCTCGCGCACACCATCCAAGGCTTCCATCCCTTTAAGATCGGTGAATTGGTGCCATGCTTGCCTTACAAGGAGGAAACACTAACTTAAAACACAAACTTAAACACACTACGTCCATCATTTATTCGCCCGTATAAAATGTAAAGTCATTAAAAACAGAGTTTAATTACTCAAGTTTGAGGTGTATGAGTCCCGAGAGGCTAGTGACGGTGGTTCGGCGCGAAACTAGAAGATCCACTTGACATCGGCAGATGATAATATAAGGATGTGATCTCGCGATTATCGAATACAAGGATTAACATCCCAGTCACCAAATGGTGATGACCATGGCGCTTCTTCGGTTTTGGTAGGAGAAACAATATCCCTCCACATTAAGAATTGTCACGCAGTGGAGTAAACAGATGGAACAAGAATCCTTTCAATCTGATCCTTTCAAATGGTTCACCTAAGGTCTGGGTGCATCGCTTTTTTGGGAAGGTGGTGACAAACTACTCCATCCAATATTCTTGGTTTCCATGGATTAAGCAAGGCTGAATAACGATATCATGTTACCAATTTAGAAGCAAGAGCGGTAGTTATCGACCAACCGACTAACCACCGCAAGTCATTGTATAGAACAAATAAAGGATAAGGATAAAGGTTGACGTTAGTCAATCCGTTTGTAGGAGGCGCCGCGCGTTCTACTTCTGCGCTGGATATCGTGGAGGCAATTTGTATGCGTATTTGGCCTGTGCAATGACTTGTAGTGGCCAGCCGGTCGACAAGTTGGCAGCTATGTATTCGCCGACCGAGAATGAAAGAAAGGTTGATAGGACTGGGCGGGACTCAACCCAAGTAATGTGCTTTGGACGAGCAGCGCCTCCACACATCTACCCCGCGCGCTATAGAACGGAACAACTACGCAATGAAATTTCCCCATAACATCCCCTAGAAGTCGAATGCGTTGTGCACCCCGCTCCAAAGAGATTGACTAAAGCCGATCTTTGATTTAAAAAAAGACAAAGAACGACGTTACTCAATCCCTTTTGAGATGCGCCATGCATTCTACTTCTACCGGATGTCGTGGAGGCGATATGAATGCGTATTTGGCCATACAATGACTTGCAGTGGTCAGCTGATGGACAAGTCAGCGCCCTTTCCTTCCCGGACAAGTCCGGTGGCAATTTACCGACCCCGGAGGGATGAAAGGCTTGGTTAGCATGGGCGGAAACTCGAACCAAGAACCTGGCATCGGGTGCACGCGACAGCCGGCACCTCCTCCGACTGCGCTTTGCGCGCTCGACATCCAAACCCGATCTTTAATCCTCTATTTCTATTGCGCTTTACTGCGTCCACAACAGCTTTGTGAGGAGCTACATAGATGACTTCTCGTTAGATTTTGGTCAGAATGCAGGCCATTTAGTAAGACGATTGAAAAGGGTGAAAGCATCTACGTAGCATTTTAGATGGTGGGGACAAGGTTGGCTGCTAAGTAGCGACTTTTTGCAGTTGCTTCGAGAGGTGGTTTTAGAGCCAGATTGTTTACGAGGTTCGCATTTCTTCCACTCGCTTCGTCTAGCTCTTATATTTTGAAGAATTAATAGCTTTGTGGAATTTATAACATTTTTCGGCACCATAATACTTTCACTACTCGACGATTTGAGGAGAGGTTGAAAAAAATTTTCGCCCAAACTTTGCCCAGAGGGGTTGTTTGGGTTGCTGATCACGAATCTGACATCCGTTTTTCTTTTACGCTGGAGTACGGTAGATGCAGGTGATTAAGGTCACGGTTACCGATTTCGCCCAACCCCAAATAACCGCCCTAGAAGTTTGGGCGAAATCGGTGATTATGACCTTGGCAGCCTTATTCACCCGTACATACTGTAACCTACCGTACTCTAGCGTAAAACGAACAACGGATGTAAGATTCGTCACATCAGCACCCCAAACCACCCCCTAGACGAAGTTTGGGCGAAAAAAAATTTCGACCTCTCCTCGAGCCGTGGAGTTGTGAAAGTACAATAGTACCCATTTTTCCGTGCGGTGGGAAATATGTAGGTTCGTGAATAGGATGGAACCATGAACTACACCGTAAAAGTAGTAGCCGAGCTCGGATCTATCCTAGTCGGGAGGGGGCAACGCTAAGGTGACAACTGCGTCCAGAATCCCACGGCACGACACCACACTCTCTGAGTTCGCATGAGTGCCGTTGTTTCGTTTGGCAGTAGCTGAAGCTCTGAAACAAATTCAGACGAGATTTTGAAGAGGCAAAACATCGCATGTACCCTCCGACCAGGATACCGACGAGTACGTACGCCCACACGATAAACCTGGAACCAGATTCATCAACCGCTTACCGACCGGTAGCGGTATATCGGTAATCGTGTCTGTATCTCTGTACCTCTGTATCTCTTTGTATCACTTACTACGTATCTCAATGTGGTAAATCTGCCGTGAGATGATACCGGCGGGATCGTTGATGAATCTGGCCCCTGGAGCCCGAGAGCCCGTCATGCTTCCCAGTCACATCTGTAGTCCCATTAGAAAAACGATGTTACAACAAGTCGGTTCCTAATTGCTGAACGAGGGCGACGGTCTGACGCATTTCCCTTGTCGTATGGCCGGTCGCCATTTTGTCGTCCGAAACTTGTTTTGTTTTCTTCTACCGCCGGTGAGTAGTAATCCCCAGGAAACAGGAAAAGGTGCAGCGGGCCTCTGATTTAGGGGCGAGCACACCGCTGTTGTTTGCGGCAACGCGAAATTTGATGCTGCTCGGGCAAAACGTACACCTGAAGAGTGACAGCAGCAGGAACTCGGCTCACACTGGACATGCATAGAGGCCATATGGCTGCTTTGAACTGGACACGGTTTTAGTTAACCCAAGTGGGAAATCAACAAGGTATCGATCTTCCGTTAATGACCGGAGAATCAGCCCATACTGATTGAAATGGATCGAAACAGAATGCATAATCGATAGCAGCCACTTATGGCAGACGTTTCTAGAAAGCTATATATTCGATTGTGTAAGAACTTTTCGGCGCAGAGCTCTCTACCGTAAGTACAGTGGGATCTGTGCAAATAGATTCCTCCGATTGTGTTGTTTCGCAACATTGATGACATCGAGAGGATTATTTGTCCTTCTGTCATTCCCTCTTGTCTAAAGCGAATTTTGAGAGAAGCATTCTGAAGGCCTTGTTAGCCGGTTCCATGTCTGGTACGATGAAAAACGACCCTGGTGCAAGGAGGTTGCGTTTTGCTCATCTTTGCTTGAGCCACTGAGCAGGGGCCGGATTCATCAACCCTATAACAGTGAAAATACCGCCACAATATGGCCAAACCTGATGCTGGTGAATATCGTGTCAGGGAGTTTGGCGTATTTTCACAGTTAGGGGGCGGTAAGCAGTTGACGAATCTGATCCCGGTTCTTCTCGTCTCCAGGAATTCAGAACATATCAAACTCCAAAGGTCATTTTCTTGTCGGTGTTAGTAGCTTCGCGCGGAATTTTTACTCCTTCGAACACTCGGTCTCCTCGCTATACGACTTTAGCAAGTTTTCGTTGTCAACGTACTTTCGTTTGCGGTCGATTCCCAACTTAGGGATATTAAAAGTTTAGGAAATCTTAAATGGAAGCAATGTGGAGACGGAAACGACCACAACCAATCAGAGCACTGACTGAACACGCACCAGCCAACCACAGCACTGGCCGTGCATGCCCATTGGGTTCGGGCTGATTGGTCGGACGTCTTATCATCTCCACATATATGTATGTAGGCCAGACGATAACGACTTGCATAAAGCCTTTTTTCCCGCCTTATTTCTTTCTTCGTTTTTCTCCTTTTTACTTTCTTATTCCATTGCGTCACCACTTTCTCATTACTTCTGCTCTCATCACTTTTCCACTTCCTTCTTTTATTCCCGTTTTCGTTTTCTCCTTTCTCGTCTTCGTTTCTGTCGTT
Organism: Heligmosomoides polygyrus bakeri; assembly: GCA_947359475.1. NCBI lineage: Eukaryota > Metazoa > Nematoda > Chromadorea > Rhabditida > Heligmosomidae > Heligmosomoides > Heligmosomoides polygyrus. Next base: position 100,885,568 of record OX375866.1, read on the forward strand.
GCCGTCGCCATATTTTCCTTATAATAATGTATTCTTCTTTCTCCGTTCTTTATCCCTTTCTGTCTTCCTTCCCTAACCTTTATCATATGACACCTCTCTTTTCCTTCTTCCCTTTTCGATCCTTCGCTTCTCATTTCCTTCTCATTTTCCGTTCCTGTTTTTATCGTCCTTTTTTCACCTTTATATTTTTTACTGCTTCCTCTCCTCTCCTTCTCTTTTCTTATTTTTTCTTACGTATTCTACTTCTCCATGAATCCTCTTTTCGTACTTCTCCATCTCTTTCTATTTTCTTTTTTCCTTTCCCTTTTTCTTATTCTACTTTTCTCAGTTCTTCTTGTACCTTCTTTCCTTTTTCGCCTCTTTCTTTGTTCCTTTTCCTCTTATTCTTAAGTTACATACGTAGCTCACATATAACTTCCTATGCTGGCGCTATGTACTACTATGACTTCTAGAAAATTCCTTAATTTCGTAGCAAAAGCGATGCTATGTACGTCTTAGGCACTGAGAGCCTGCACTTTCTCTATGACTCTAACAACTTCTTCAGTGCAGGATCGGCAAATAAAATCCTTTACCAAACACTTTTGACGAAGTCTGTGATGGTAATTTTAGGGAAGGATAGATGAATATAAAAATAACCGTCTGCGCCGTGCATTTTACATCTGCTGCCATTTCCATACGGAACGGGCGTAGAATGTTCATCAAACGTCGCAGTTTTCTTGGCATCTAGACCTCAACGCTTTAATTCCTTTAGAGGAGGGCACTGACCTTAAATGACGAAACTTCTAATTTTTCGATTCGGAAGGGAAAGATAATCTGGTGCCCTGGGCGCAGAACCGATCACAAAACTGGTTCGTGTCTCTATTGCCACGAGTGGCGCTCTTTGTCAGCTGTGCTATATATGTCTTCCAACAAGTCTGATTCCTTAAAGAAGCGAAAAACTTATTCTGAGTCTGTTGTTTTAGCACCAACTGAAGCATTTGTGCATACTGCATGGGTGCCCGAACTATCATCTCCTCTGCCCTGGTCTGAAATGTTGTCCTCTACACCTTTACGAGCCTCGTTCATCATCCACGATATTCTCGATTTCTCCTATCAGCAGTCACTCGTGATAACGGGATGAGCCGACCGTCGGTATCGGCGTCGAACCGGTTGCTCTGAAGGTCACTGTTAAGACGTTATAACGGATGAGTGCTGTAGGATCAGTAGACGCGTATCGTGGAATGTTGGCAGGAAAGAGGAGCATTGTGGAGTTAGCTTGGAGGATCTCAGCACAAGCAATGAAAAGAACCAGGTTATGCCACGCCCAGGTCGATCAAGCCTTCCATCCTTCTAGAGTCGGTGATTTATTAGGGGGGGGGGGGCCAAAAGTAATGAGACAAAATGAAAAAAAAATCTTTATCTCCCTATAACTCAATTACAACTCAACGATGCTGAGGAGTGTATTTGCCATTAAGGGCAAGGACCTTGCTGCCATCGCTCAGCCAACTTCCTGATCCCATCCTTCCAGAACTGCTTGGGCCTGGTGTTGATCAACAGCTCGATATGGTTGTCAAGGACTGCTTGGATTCTTGTGTCCCTTCCCACCAGGAAGTCCTGTAGGCTCAAGTAGTAGTGGTAGTTGCATGGACAGATGTCCAGCGAACACGGTGGGTGAGGCATGTGAACGTAGCCCAGCTGGCCAAGCTTATCCGTGCTTACTTGTTCCCGATGGGGTGCGGCGTTGTCGAAGAGGAGAACCTTCTTGAAGCGCTGCGAATGAATAAGAGCGAGTCGCCGCCCCATCTCCTCTATTTCGTTCACCATGGCCTTGGAGTTCATCGCGGTGCTCTTGGGAGACAGCCTCCGGTAAACCGAACCATGGGCGCAGACCCAAAAGCTCCAAAGATGCTTCTCGCCGTGAACATCTCGCCGAACGAAGGTCGGTAACAATTCACCAGGCCTCACCCAGACTCGCTGCTTGGCAGGGTTAAGGTAGAAGACGTACTTCTCATCTTGCGTGAATATTGAGCCCAGGCTGCTCGGGGTTGGGAATTGGGCGAGATTTGCGCGAAACAGGTCGACTCGTCAGACTGGGGTTTCGGCATGAGACAGGCTGGGGTTTTTGGCATGCTTCTGGAAAGGGCGGAAGTGGTAACTTTTCAGATGCGCTTCATTAAGTAGCATACAAACATAGAAATACGATAAGCACGAAACCAGACTCCAGCCACGAGATATATGGACACGGCATGGGGTGTCTCATTACTTTTGCCCCCCCCCCCCCCTAATATTAGGTTGTCCCATAAGTCTTCGCCGTTTTTTTTTCAACGATTCACTGCAGATTTTGCCGGCGGTCCCTTGCATAGCGCTGCATAGCTTTCGAAAGAGAATGACCTTTTCTATCAGAACGTTTATTGCATTTCTTTTTCCATCATGAATTGTGTCAATTTTTAGGTCGTTGAATTGAAAAGTGAAAAAGTGAAAAAGTAGCCATTTGCGCACTTGTTCTCTCCGCTTAGGTTGGTAATTTTTTGCGCAGTTTTTTGAGCATTTGGGAGACAATGCTCTGTACTACAATAATACGTGTTGTTTCTATTTGCTTATCCGTCCTTTATTGATTTTTAGGCCATCAAATTGGGACGTCCGAAGGAGGATGGTTATTTTTGCCGACAGCTCCTGCTCTGTGGTTGGACGTTTTGGGTTGGTGTTATATGTCATTCGAAAGAGAATGTCTTGCTCTATGAGAATATCTGTCGGGTTTATTGATTTCTATTGAATGTCAAAAAAAAGCCAAAAAGATGAAAATCGTCTTCACCAACAACTCCTTCTCCTCCTTCAGTTGTTGATATTCGACAAAAATCAGCGTGAGCCAATAAACGCGACACACATTCTTACTGAGCAAGACATCCTCTTCCAAACGACGTATAACACCAAGCAAAACGTCCAACCACAGAACCGGAGTTTTGTAAAAATTCGGGCGGAAAAGTCGGAATTCCCAATTTGATGGCCAAAAAATCAATAAAGGGCAAGTGAGAAAATAGGACCAACACATATTCTTGTAGTACAGAACATTGTCTTCCAAATGCTATAAAAAACTGCGCAAAAAGTTACAAACCTAAGCGGAGAGAACAAGTGCGCAAATGGCAACTTTTTCACTTTTTCACTTTTCACTTCAACGACCTAAAAATTAACAAAATTCATGATGAAAAAAGAAATGCAATACATGCTTTGATAGAGCAAATCATTCTCTTTCGAAAGCTATGCAGCGCTATCCAAGAGACCGCCGGCGAAATCTGCAGTGAATCGTTGAAAAAAAACGGCGGGGACTTATGGGACAACATTATAGTACCAAACTTGTATGGCAAGGTTAAAACCTGACTTATACGTCCGTTCGCCACTAAACGTTATTGTAGGAGCTGAATGCGCATACAAATTGCCTCTACGATGTCTCGAATCTTGGAAGTGGAATGCATGGCGTATCCCGAAAAGACTGATTAACGTCGTCTTTTATCCCCTTTTGAACCGGCTGGATATTTTTTTTTTTGTAAGAAATAGAAAGATAATTGCGGGTTTAGCTACATAATTGACCCTTCATTCTGTGATTGGTTAGGTAATATATCATATACAATAAATTATCGCTTCTCTGATTGGCAAGTTCACATTTCCACATTTCCAAAACGTTGTTTTTGTATAATATCACAAGGAAATTAAACGTACGTTTCGTGGGTCGCACGTTTCGAAGCCATTTTTTGAACTCCCGACCTTCTTCCTTTATCCTGCATGCGTCCAGATCTCGTATCTTCCGCAATACTATAATAATACGTACAAGGAAAGGTTTCCAACTGAAGGTGAGCTTTTGCAATGCTATTTTCACAGGATGTAGGGCCCTGTGAGCGGAGTCCAAAACCACAGTCAGTTTCTGCTGAACGTTTTGTTTTTTGAAGACCTGAAAAAGGGTGTGAAAGCGTGCGTAACACTCATCAACCTCTACGACACCCAGCAAGAGTGCCTCGGTGGCGCAGACGGTAAGAGTGCCACCTCGTAGGAGCACACCGGCGAGCTTTTCAGTTCGAGTCCGAGTGCTACCAATATTTTTGCACGTTTTATTTTGTTGTTATTACGCTTTCTCATGATCACAGGAGGCAATTTTAGACCACAAATGCTTACGGCAAACCAAGGTTGTCTATTTGCACCTTCATAAACGCTAGTTTTTCAACTGTGCCTATCTGCACCATATCATTTCTCTGGAAATAAAAGGTCTTATTGCTCTTCCCTTTTTGTCGACAGCTCTGGTGGAAAACTATGAAGCAAGTAAACGCACGCGTTTTTCACCCCAGCAGCATCTACCAAAGGCCAGTGAGGAACAATCTTCCCACTGGCAAGGAATGACCACTTCTTCTTCGTTGAGCGCGTAATCTGTGGGAGTAGAGAACGATCAGTGAACATCAACATAACTAGCTGCCACCCACGCGTATGACAGACACGGCAGAAAACCTGAGCGCAGAACTGTCGGTAGGTCTGGCTTATAATCTGCAATCAAAAGAAAAGTCACGGGTGGTACCCTTTTTGTATAATATTTTATCCCAGTTACCTACTTTCAATATATTTTATATTTTGTACATCATACCATATATAATATATATAGGCAACTGGTTATTTTATACCAGTTACCTACTTTAGATAAAAGCGTATTTGTGTGCAATTACGGTATCATTGGTGATATGGTATGATACGGTGGTGGTACAGATATGAATAGTTGAAAAACTAGCACATATGAAGGCGCAAATAGAAAGCCTTGGTTTGTTGCAAGCATTTGTGGTCTAAAATTGACTCCTGTGATCATGAGAAAGCGTAATAACAACAAACGAATACGTGCACGAATAGTGGCAGCACCCGGACTTGAACTTAAAAGCCCGCCGGTGTGCTCTTATGAGGCGGCAGTGTTACCGGCTGCCCCAGCGAGGCACATCTCGTTGGCGTCGTAGAGGTTGATGAGTGTTGCGCATACGTTCTCACACCTCTTTTTCAAGTCCTAAAAAAGCGTTCAGCAGAAACTACTGTGGTTCTGGACTCCGCTCATATGGCCCTACATCCTCTCAAAATATTAGGTTGTAACGAAATAAATGGCACTGAACCACTGTAAACTTAAACAGTTAATATCTCGGCTTGTAGGCAAGTTTATTAATCGAAATAAAAACCTTCTGATTCTACACATCTTTGCCAACGTGACACAAGCTTTTTTATCCCAGTAGCATAAAAATCAGAAGTTCTGGAATTGACGAAATCTTCGAAGGCACTTTCGGCATCCTGTTGGTATTTGAATATTTTCCCTACCAAGAAGTCGCCAAGATGCTTGAAGAAATGGTAGTCTGTTGGGGAGAGGTCGGGAGAAAACGGAGGATGTGGTAGAGTTTCAATGCTCAGCTCATTCAATTTCTGCAACGTCATTCGTGCTACATGGGGGCGAGCATTGTCGTGCAGAAGGAGAACTCGCCTTCGATTTACTAAGGCCGGCCGAATGTCCTTCAACTTTTTCATCAATTCTTCAATTTCAATGCAGTACTTCTCTGCCGTGATGGATTCACCGGGAGGGAGGAAGCTGTGGTGAATAATTCCCAGCGAACACCACCATACTGTCACCATTACTTTCTTTTGGTGCAATTCCGGCTTCGCAAAAACCTTGGGGCTCTCATCGCTGTCCACCACTGTGCCGATCGTCGCCTGTTGTCGTACATTATCCATTTCTCGTCACAGGTTACGATGCGATCAAGGAATGGGTCCGTTTCGTTCCGTAGAAGCAGTGCGGACGAGATCTCATATCGTCGGTTTCTTTGCTCCTCAGACAGCTCGTGAGGCACCCATCTTTCCAGCTTTTTGGTCTTTCCAATTTCCTTCAGATGCCGGGCAGCTGTGTTGTGACTGACGCCAAGAACCTTCGCTATCTCCCTGGTACCTCTGTGTGGATCCTCCTCTACCACATCTCTCAGCTTGTCCTCATCAACCCATCCATCACTATGCCTCCCACGACCTTCATGTTCTTCCAAGCTCTCATCTCCATTCCGGAACTTCTGATACCAACGATACGCTGTCCGAATTGTGGAACATCCTTGACCGAATGCGGCGTTGATCTTCTCGTCCGCCTCCTTAGCTGTAGTGCCCAGCTTGAATTCATACAAGTAAATGCCTCGGATTACCCTTTTGTCCATCTGCAAAAAAGTCAATAAAACTCCAAAGTTTTCCCACTTTTACATAGAAAATTTGGTACTCGCCGGTAGAGCAAAGTTTGCGCTTTTAAATGATATGCCACATGTTACGGTTTGTTCTTGATCAAATGCGTAAAGACGCGCCAAAAAAATGGCGCGAGCCAGTGCCATTTAATTCGTTACAACCTAATAGCATCGCAAAAGCTCACCATGAGTTATGAATCTTTCCTTGTTAGCATTTTGGCCGCCTAGCGATCGTTCCACCAAGAGCGGTTTACTGGTGCCTATCTAGCGCCAATATTACCGGGTGTGTCTGCCTCGCTCTAGAGGTCCACAAGGAACCAATTTGCTTGCACATAGGCACCAAATGCATTATGTATGTATATAACTGTAATAGGGGCATCCATATAGCAATAGGCGCGTCCATGTAGCACTTCCCATCCACTGCGTTCGTCGAGGTATAACTTGTCAGGGAAAGGGAATCTACCACACTGCTATTCGGAGTTCTCCGAACTGGAACACTACGAGTTCCAGCGCCGAGAACTCCGAATAGCAGTGTGCTTCGTAGTGTGGCCACTGCCTTCCTATGCCAAGCACCGCCTATTCCCCTTCCTCCATTCTTCATTCTCTCTCCTCCCCCCTCCCCCATGTCATCTACTTCCCCATATCTTCGTATCTTACCTTGTCTTTTTTTGCTCTTTTTCTTCGCTGTATCCCTATTGGCAATATATTGCTGAATTCTATACTCAGCAAGTACTATTCAATTGTAACCAACAGTAAATAAAATAAATAAATAAAAAATAAACTGATGAAAGGATCACGTTCACTTATATTCTGTTTTCTTGAAATATATCTGTTCACTGCCTAGGTCAGGGCTATCGATAAGTTCCTTCTTTTACACTTTTACCCTTTTCTATTAACTTCTACATAGGATAAAGGATAAAGGACCAAAGGATAAAGGACGTTGACCAATCTGCTTTCTACGGGATATCGTGGCGGCGAGTTGAATGCGTATCTGGCCATACAATTACTTTTGGCGGCCAAATGATGAACAATTCGGCGCCTGCTCCTTCCCAGACTTTGTGTGATATCAGCTCATCGACTCCGAAAGTGATGGAAAGCTAGATTTGCCTGGGCATGAAATCGGAACCAAGAATCTGGTGTCCGGTGCACGCGACTGTTGTCATCTCCGACTGCGCTACACGAGTTTGGCGAAAAAGTTAAATTAGAAATAAAAATTCCATAAAACTTTAAACAGTATGGTCAGATACTGGGACAGGGATTGAAATAAAAAAAAATTCAATGAAATTGATTCCAAATTTTCCTTGGAAAAGTTGTCCCAACCCCTCGGAGTGTTTTCAGCGTAGTGTAAAAAAAGCTCGTTTTTAATTGGGAAGATCTTCACGTTGAGTTTGACCGCGCGCGTGTAACGCAGTCGGTGGAGGTACCTTCATACTGTCGCGTGCACCCGATACCAGGTTCCTGATTTGGATTTCCCGCCCGAGCCAACCAAGCCTTCCATCCCTCCGAGGTCAGTGAATTGATGTCGGACTTGTCTGGGAAGGATAAAACGCCGACTTGTTCATCGGCTGGCCACCGCAAGTCATTGTATGGTCAAATACGCATTCATGTACCCTCCACGACATCTCGTAGAAGTAGAATGCGTGGCGCATCCAAAAAGGGATTGAGTAATGTCGTCGTTTATCCTTTATCAGTTTGATTGCGAAGGCTTCATGCTTGCTTAGAAGAGTGTTCATTGAACCGCAACACATCGAGATATTCGATCGTTCAACTTTCGAAAATTTCAAAAAATCGAGTTATTCGATTTCTCGACTTTCGAAAATTTCAAAAAGTCGAATCATTCGATTGTTCGACTTTCGAAAGAATATGAAAAAGCTCAACTCTAGTGTTCAGTTTCGTTTGAAAAGCGTCGAGTTGACCTGATAATGGTATGTGTTGAAGTGCGCGGCGCATATCGCTATTACTATGAGACTGACTCGGGCTTGGTCCGGTCCTCATCATCGAATGTTCTATCAACTGCCCTCCCTCCGAATTCCTTCACGAATCCGTGAACCCGTCCAGATGGTTGGTTGCAGGATGTGTCGCCGCGACCACACCACTGCTCACTGCGATAATTGCGCTCGGCTTCGATGGGAAGAACTGGCGGAAAAGTACAGCAGTACTCGGCTAAGTAAATACCGGGCGGCACCGGGAGGTGCTGAAAAGCGCTGGCGATTTGAAATTCTACCTGGATGCACTCTGCGGCGCCGGTCTCCGCCGCTGCGACGACATGTCGTCGGTGTCTGTCGTCTGCGTCCGGCCGTCGTGGCGGCGGCGAGAGACGGAGCGCGACTCTCGGCGGCAGCGACGGCTCACCCGCATTGATCCTTGATAGCTGACCGGACGGTTCGCCGGGTGGGCCGCCGGCCTCGTCCGCTTTTTCCGAGGTGGCCGTCCGGTGTACCAGATCGTCTACCGCTGCTTCACGTCTGGCCGTTTTTTCCCGGCGTTCCGTTGACGGCTTAGCACACGGCTCATCGCCTCCATCTCAAGGGCAGGGCGGCCTTCGAACCAGCCAGCCGTCCGGCGAGCGGCCCCTCGTCCGGCTGTCGATTATATCTCCACCCTTCCACTTGGCCGGTCAGCCTCTTATGCCCATCTCGGCCGCTTTTCCGTCGAGCGGCCGTGGCGGTTCACGTGCTGTTTGCGCCCGGTGTTACACCACAGTTGCTTTCGGCTCGGCTAATTAATGAGCCGCCCTTTCGACGCTGTTTCGCTTGAGCTACACCTGTCCGGCAGAGGTTTTCTCCCGATAAGCATACATTGTGCGGCATCAGAAACTTTCACACCCACCCCAGACCATATGTAAATCTCTCGAAATTTCCTTTGGAGCATTATACCAATACAGACAGGTTTGAGAGGAGACTGCAAAAATACGAGACTTTTATGTATCGTTGCACCCTATTTCATGATGCCTAATGGGAGTCTGAACGAGTTCATCTGGAGAAGACATGCTTTGTGACGAGTTTCTTTGCTTTCGCCTCCCATCATGCCAGATGCGCTTCTGTAAATTTATTTCATTTTTTTTCATTTTATAAGCAGCTTGCTGGACGGCTTTGAAACCAGACTAATCATCTTCTAAATCAAAGCTAGCTTCTTCTGTATTAAACTAGAATCTCTACTCCACGGCTAGACTATTTTCTGTTAAGGAAAAACTGAGTACAGCTTTCTATGAAATTTTTTTAATCACCTGCCCCAAGAAGTGAACGCACCATTTGAAATCTAGATGAAATTTTTTAAAATATTATAATTCATATACAAATTTTTGAGGCGCGTAGCGCAGTCGGATGAGGTGCCTACTGTCGCGAGCACCCAATGCCAGGTTCTTGGTTCGACTTTCCCGCCCAGGCAAACCAAACCTTCCGTATCTGGGGAGTCGGTGAATTGGAATCAGACTTGTCTGGGAAGGACGAAGCGCTGGCTTGTTCATCGGCTGGCAACCGCAAGTCATTGTATGGCCAAATACAAATTCATGTCGCCTCCGCGAAATCCCCTAGAAGTAGAATGCGTGGCGCATCCTGAAAGGGATTGAATAACGCCGTCCTTTGTCCTTGTTTTCCTTTTATACAAATTTGTTTATTGATTTATTTTATTCCACGTTAACTACGTGCTAAAAATTCGATTCAATTTCAATTTGAACAAAGTATTCCCAATTACCTCCCCTACAAATTAAAGCTCCATTGTTGTGTCCAGTTATTTTATTGGTACAATACTGAAGTAGAAATAAAATTTCAGAACTGCTTTAGGACGATTTTTTTTTGACGGTTGGTTTGCGATTATATTGTTTACGAATTTGAATTTGAAAAATTCAATTTCATAAATAATATAAAATAAAAATTTTATTTTTATTAAAATATTTTTCGCATGATAATAATTATGAATATGTAGTGTATGTTTTGAAATTTTAAAACTCACCTGCTCCACTATTTAGCAAGCACATTGAAATTTTATAAAAATTTTATTTTTCAACTCAATTGATTCAATTTTATTTCAAAGCGTACAAAGACAGTAATCATTTAATGTATTAAAATAAAAAAAATTGCGCCATGCACTTGATCAGATCGTCGCAATGTTTATTTGATTTTGTTTGGCAGCGTGAATGCTTGAAACAGCGAAGTGCGGATGTGTCTTTTTAAAAGTGTTCCTGTCCTACCGTTACTCCACGCGAATTTTTCCTATCATTCAAATAAAAATTTTGACGTTCCAGTCGAGTGCATGGCGCGATCTATTCTTCTGATGCAATAGATGATTGCTGGGTTTTCCGCTTTGAAAAAGTTTAATTCGTTTTTTCTTAAAAATAAATTTTTATATTACATTATTTATAAAAGTTTTATATAAATTATAATATTTGTTGAATTTTCATTTAAATTTCAAACAGTGTGTTCACTTCTTGAGGCAGGTGATTTGAAAAATTTCACAGAAAACTGTGCTAAATTTTTTTTTCAACAAAAAATAATTGAGCCGTGGAGGAGGGATTCTACTTTAATACTAGTCGATTCCTGCTTCGTATACGCCAACATTCTTGTTCTGCTTGGTATCGTGGATACCATTGAATACGTATATATTTGGCCTAAACAAAGACTTACTGAGGCCAGCCGATGGGCAGAAAAATGATACTTCCTTTCGAGAAAAATCTGGTATCATTCACCGGTTCGAGGGGGATGGAAGGCTTCGTGTGCCCGGGCAGGATGCGAACTACAAACCCTGAATCTCACGACAGCCGGCGTTCTTCAGACTGCGCTACCACATGTTCTTAATAAAAATCCCCAAAGAAAATTTGCTGCGCTCCTCAACTCTGCAGTAACCCACATTTGCTTTTTTAATTTACACGGGGCGCGTGTAGCGCAGCCGGAGGAGGCGCGGTCTGTCGCCTGCACCCGATACCAGGTTCCTGGTTCGGATGTCCCGCCCAGGCCAACCAAGCCTTCCATCCCTCCGGGGTCGGTGAATTGGTACCAGACTTGTCTGGGAAGGGTAAAGCGCTGACTTGTTCATCGGCTGGCCACCGCAATTCATTGTATGGCCAAATACGCATTCAAATCGCCTCCACGACATCCCGTAGAAGTAGAGTGCGTGGCGCGTCTCAAAAGGGACTGAGTAATTGCCATTGGAGCTGATGTCCCTCATACTGCTTTTCGAAAGCTGAACAAATAGGACCGTGGCACAGCGCTGTGTCATCTGTGTTCGGGGACCCCTGTCTAATCGTTAAATTTTGTAAAACAAAGGGTGATTTAGCCGTGAATTATTTTTTAAATGAAAAAATCTGGGAAACTTTTTATGTGCCATTTTCGCTTCAACATGGATGCTTTCTAATGCGAAATGGACACTTTTGAAATCAAACTGAACACCCCTAAAACCTATTCGAGCGATTTCTAAATTAAACTAGGTACTCTTTTAAAAAAATTAAGAAAATTTTTCGATTTAATGGCTAACAGTGGTTTTCGCTAGAAATCTTGTAGTTCGTCTACCCCAAGCTGTGCATAGATAAAGATAAGATTAAGATAAAGAACGGCGTTACTCAATCCATTTTGGGATGCGCCACGCACTCTACTTCTACGGGATGTCGTGGAGGCGATTTGAATGGGTATTTGGCCATACAATGACTTGCTGTGGCCAGCCGATGAACAAGTCAGCGCACTATCCCTCCTAGACAAGTCTGGTACCAATTCACCGACCCCCCCCCCCTTCCCCGAGGGATGGAAGGCTTGGTTGGCCTGGGCGGGAAATCCGAACCGGGAACATGGTATCGGGTGCAGACGACAGTCGGCGCCTCCTCCGACTGCGCTACACGCGCCCAAGCTGTGCATACAACGTTTGAATTCTCATAAAATTTTCTAATCTTTTAGCTTTAAAAGTGTCTGCAAGTTATCTTAATCTTCAGAAAACGGTAATTTTCAGATCGTTGCAAAAAGAAATCGCGCCATGCACACGTCTAACACGTCGCAATTTTAATTTTATTTTTATAAAAGAACTTTCTTTTGGCGCAGTTTCGCGTTAATCGTGGTAAAAACATTTATAAATAATAAATAAATAAATAAAATTTAAGTAAAACACGCGTATTCCAGTTGCCAGCTCTAAACAGTGTTTGCACTATCGGTTGGATACACATGGTGGTGTAGTATGCTTGCTCAAAAATTGATTTCTGATTTGTTTCATTTTTTAACGAGTCGAAAGTCGTCTTGTTTCTATTTTATGTAAAACCATCAAAAATAAAGCAGCCGTATTTCCTTTTTATGGGGATTGAATTACAATTATTTAGAGAAAATAATTAAAATAAATAGTCTCCATGATCTCTCATCTTGAAACCTCGGCATCGTTATCAGCTGTGATGTTTTTGCTTCTCTTGTGCCAGCGAGGTTGGTAGGTGGAAACTTTATTCTAGGCCTGACGTTTCGACCGTTTCGTCGTCTTCAGAGGCCTAAAGATGGCTCGACGTTGTTAGTGATTTGAAGGCTACCCGACCAAACGCCCCCCGCACTGCCATTTTTGACCTAAAGTCAAGAACGGCGCGAAACTCAAGAAATGTTGAAGATGAACTCACACGACTTTCCACCACTGAGTGTAGCAATCGCTACAACTCGATGTTAGCAGACCAGTAGCGAATGAGACTCACTGGAACCCCATTTCACTCGTGGTCGTTGAGCTCGCAGAGCGGTGCAAACGGGAGCAGATTATCTGTGATAGACAAGCACTCATTTCTGTTGTTCATACTAGGGTTTCTGGTAGAAATCCAAAGCGCTTCGAGCGCTTTGCGCGAAGAAATCTCGGCCTCGAACGCCAAAATCTTGCACTCGAAAAAAAAAACTCGCATTAAAAAAACTCGAAAAAAAAACTCGCATTAAATTAAATGTTTTAACACACTGGAGCGGCTGGTAGAGAGGCTATATGTTGTTATAGAACGTTTCGCTGCGTCCAAAACTCTTGCGCCAGGCAGGACTCGAACCCGCATCTTCTGTTTCCGGGCAGCGATGTTCGCCTTACATCACCGGCGCTGTTTGAACCGCACGTAACACACGGAAGATATCGCGGATGTTACGAGCGGTCAAACAGCGCCGGTGGTGTAAGGCGTAGCATCGCCGCCCAGAAAGCAGAAGGTGTGGGTTCGAGTCCTGCCTTGCGCGAGAGTTTTGATCGTAACAAAACATCCTGTAACAACATAAAATAAATGTTATAAATTTTGGAAATTGAACATTTACTAATGCGTTCTTACATGGAGAGTGTCTAGTTTGATGGGGAAGAGGGCCTGGGCGTCACTAATTCTTTTGTATGAAGATACAGGCGAAACCAGGTGTGTTTACTACGTTACGTTGTTCTTTTGTCGTTATTGTTATTGTTATTGCGTTGGGCGCGTGAAGCGGAGTCGGAGGAGACGCTGGCTGTCGCCTGCACCCGATACCAGGTTCCTGGTTCGAATTTCCCGCCCAGGCTAACCAAGCCTTCCATCCCTCCGGGGTCGGTGAATTGGTACCAGACTTGTTTGGGAAGGATAGAGCGCTGACTTGTTCATCGGCTGGCCACCGCAAGTCATTGTATGGCCAAATACGCATTGAACTGGCCTCCACGACATCCCGTAGTAGTAGAATGCGTGGCGCATCCCAAAGGGGGTTGATTAACGCCGTCCTTTATCTTTATCTTTATCTTATTGCGTTATGTTTCATGTTATTAAAATACTATAGTGCTACTGTATTTTCACTATGAGTCGGATGCACATAGTGGTGTAGTGTAATTCGTGATGCAAATTGTGAGAATTAAAATACCACAGGAATTTGAAAATTTTTTATTTATAGAGTTCCGACTAATTTTTCTAAGAAAAATGCTTTAAAACATCCGCGAAATATTTGAAAAATTCTACTAACTCGATAAGGAAGGTTTTAACAAAAAGTGGCGTCAAATCGTTAGAATCATTACATCGTGAAGCGTTAGATGTACACCCTGGCTCCTTATGTCAACTCGAAGTATCAACTATAAGGGTGGAATCAGGAGCAGGGGTGTACATCTAATGACTGATGATGTAACGATTTTAACGGATTGACGGAGTTTTTCGTTCAACTCTGCCTTAACGAGTTGAAAGAATTTTACAAATGAAAGCTACGACTGGGCATTCAATTTGCTTCTGCTGGAGCTTATTCGCCTCATTCATCCTTGTGGAGGCCGTCCTTGCGGAAGACTTGTGCCCCTCGGGACTTGGGATTCGCAGCAGAGACGTCTTCATCCTTTTTTCAGCTTTGTCCACAAAGAGATGTCCGCTCGCATGTGTTTTATCTACAGAAGTGCCATCCTTCACAGGTTAGCTCGCCACCACCCCCACCCCATAGCCTAGCCGGATGCTTGGTTCGCCGATCGCACTACAAAGGACATCGCTCTGGTGCTCTCTGAGGGGTCCACTCCCGTCCTTGACGTGGCGGCGATGTCAGCTCCCGTCTCAGCTGTGTATCAGCGCGATGAGAGATTTGATGAGTCGAATAACCTCGCTCGGAGCTCCGTCAAAGTGGCTCCGGCCCCGTCAAAATGAGTCTTTTTTTGGTTCAGTTCAAGTTCGGTGAGGCGATCGTGTAGTGTAAAAGGTAACGACTATGGGGGCAAATCTGACAGATCTGAAGGCGCGACAGAGACGCCTACCTGAGCGATTGGCCTCTTTATCTCACTTTCACGTCAGATTGGACACTTTTCAAAGCAAACTGGGCACTGCTCTATGCAAGCCTGACGTTTTGAAACTAGTCTGAACATCTCCCTAATCAAAACACCCGTCTTCCAGGTTGAACAAGAGGTTCTCCAACGAGGTTAGAATATGTTCTGAATGTTTAATTCATCTGCTCCAATAAGCGCATATACTTTTTGAAATTTTGCAACATTTTTTGTAAACATTAGTTCGCTCAAACAGCATTGGTGGGTGGCGTAATTTCGTAGAGCATTCCCGTTCGGTCAGCAGGAGGCGGGTTCGAATCCCGCCTGGTGCTGGACTTTTGATCGCAACAAGACATCGTTGTAACAGCTTATAACATTTTTATTTTTCGACGATGTTCTGGAATGCTAAATGTATCAGCCTTAAGCTCATTAAGTGAGTAGATCGCGCCATGTAGTTCTCTAGCTTGCTGTGATTTACATTTGATTGATAGTGAAAATCCTGCTCACTTAAAGCGAATATTTGTGTTGCTGAGGATGAAGATGAAGGACGAATGATGAAGAATGAACAGTTGGACACTTTGGTTATGTAGGTGGATCTCTATTTGATCCGGAGTTTCAGCTGCTGAAACTCGCAATGTTGGGTGGGGAGGGGGGGGGGGGGGGGGGGGGGGTGGGGGGCACTGCCCTTCTAGCTGAGTGGTTCACCTGTTTTTCCTACCTCCGTTCTTTCACATACTCCCTTTCCTCCTTGGTATGTCGTTCGCTTGCTCTAGCTGTTTAGTT